>VZTN01029915.1:1694-29784 GCA_013400515.1 Erpornis zantholeuca | reverse complement strand
TCTAAGTATCCCTCAGGCACAGTAACTACAGGAACTGAACCTGGAAGAATTTTAACACAAAGCTAGACTTTTTTTAAAAAAATAGTGATGTCTGAGCAGGAACACCCTATAGTAGCAAGGCATATATGCCAATTAACCCTGGTTTTGTTACCACAGAGAAAGAAGGAAATCCATGAAGGGGTAGACGTGACTGATTCCCAGAGCAGGTTCACAGCTTTGTCTTAAGCCCTGGAGTTTCCCACACAGCTTGGAGTTTTTCCATAAAGATCTCACCATCCTGTCTCATCCGCAAATGCTCTGATACATTTAGTGTCACCTTTAGTGTCACCTAAATAATCCCACATCCTATGACTTCATTCTCATTCCTTGCATAAGGATACAGTAAGGAAGCCATAAGAAAACACACTTAAGTACTGTTTCAGCCTTTGAAAAGGCATTTGATAACTTCCTCGTTTTAAAACACTGCTTTGACTTGTCCCTAACAAAACACTAACAGGGTAGGTTGCTTTGCTAGAAACTGTATCAGCACAAGCTACAGAACAGCCAGGATTCTGCTCAGCAGCAATCAGTCCAAACAGCTTGTGTACAAGCTGGATCTTACTTACAGCAGAGCTTATAGCACAACCAAACTTAAATCTTCAGCTGCCCTTTTTTATTGCTGTAGTATGAACTTAATTGAACTCATATGTATTGCAAGCAGAAAGAGAGAGATCCAAAGCCAGTGGATAGAGAAGTAACTTTTTATATTTATGAACCTTCACTTTTTTTTCCATTTTGTTTCTCTTCCTTTGTGCCCTTAAGAGCAAACCGTGTAGTTTCACCTAAGGCTCTGAGTCAAGCTGCATTTAATCAGTCTCTCACTTAGGATAATCCTAAAAAAACTCTCCTCCTTATTAAATTACTGTGTAGAAATTTTTCTGTTTGGAGCCTCCTGCTGCCTTGTCAATCTCTCGTCTAATTGAGAAATGTACATTATCCAGAACTGCCCTGACTTGCAGAATGCTGAAGAATTGTCTTAAACGCTAATCCATTAACAAGATCCTGTTCTACTAATGTGTCACAAGAATTGCTTCAGCAACCCTTGTGACTCCTCCCCATCATATTTGCCGAGACAGCTCTCGTTTTCTTCTGTAAACGCTCTTGAGACATGGACATGCCCACAGTCCATACCATTGCCATAGTATTTAACCTCTCCTTGGGCAGTCCTTGAAACACAGAGAAGCAAGAACAATCACAGGCTGCTGTAATAAATTGCCTGTTCTTAGTGCAAGAACAGAAACTGATAGGATGGTGCAGGTCTACAGATTACTCAAATCATCTTCAGTGGGTTACCCATTACTGAGCTCTGCTAATACCCACTAGCTGAAGATTTCTTCCCATTACTTCAGGGATGACTATTCACATACAGGCAGTAACACATGCTCAGAAACTAAGCTGTAAGTCCTGTTAAAAGCAGAGTAAAAAAGGGGGGAACAGAGAGATTAAGCAAAAATATCTCACCTTAGAATTTGTTTTTGGATTTACATACATCTCTAGGGGATGAAAGATGACTCCAGAAAGCAAAGCAATTTGGTATTTGTGTGTTCCATTTAACATAATTGTTTTACAAAGCCAGTATCAAGAAGAAGAGATATTTAATTGCCTTACTCCTATTGTGAAGGATGAAATTAAAAACCTGTCCATTACAGGAGAAAAATACTTCCAGGTTGTCATCAGTCTGTATGAAGAAGGAGACTCAAGGAAATTGAAGTGGATATGATCTTGAGCACAGCTCTAGTTTCTAAATCAGGAAAGGGAAAGTAGTAGTAAGATTTTCATCAGTAAGATGAGAATCAAAAATACTGGAAATTAAACCTTGAGGCACTTGCCTATGGAGGCTGAGGCTGCTACAAATGACAAGAAACTAAACTCAGCTAAACAGAGGGGTAAAAAATCCAGAAATTTATGTTCTTTTCATGCATCCAGAAAGGAGCAAGGAAAATTAAAGGGTATAGCAACAAATAAAGAAATACCAATTTTAGAACTCCTGGACAGCAAAAAGAAACAGCTCTTCAGTATTAGCCCAGTGGATCCTGCAGTCTCATGGATTCAGAAACATTCCTACCACATTGAAGTCACATTACAGAGACACCAGACTCAAGAAGTACGAAGCAAAGAAACCATGCAACTAGCCACCAACATGTGAGGGACACAACCCATGACCCATTGCACTGCATTGCTCCAGTCCATGCTGTGCAGAGATGCACTAGACCATGCCCAGCAAGAACAGTGTTGCCCTGGCTGTACACAACTGCCTGTGCCTCCGGCTCCAGTATACAGAGAGGGTTTATTCTGGCAGACTGATCCAAATTGCCTCAAGCTCTCAAAGTGTCCCAGCAGCAAAGACTAGCAGGAATCACAGATGACTCCTCTAGGAAGCCTGGAGCTTTATCACCTGCAAGAAACAAAGCTGCAGACCATGCTTTGAGTACCCTGTAACACTCAGTACCAAAGTAAGTGCACACAGAAAGACAATCTTTCTACAACCAGCAACCTTCCACTGCAAACACCAAGAGTCTTCACTTCAAGATTTTTATTAGCTGGAACACAGCATTATTAAGGATTACCTTTTTTCCCATTCTTTTAGATATAGGAGGACAGCCTCCACCCTGGTGCCCGTAGTGCACGTTTACACTAAAGCAGGAGACATACATCTGGAATGCTTAGCTGTAACAGGGCTGAAATAAAAACACAGCAACATATTTGTGCTGAGCACGTCATGATCTCACATGATCACATGTGATCTCCCTGCAAACAGGCAGGGTTCTCAGGATGTTTTACCCTTCCTGCCTGCTGAAACTGGGTGGGCCAGGTCCTGGTTTGGGTTGCTAAAAAAAGAGAATGCTGGTGCAGGGAGCTGGGCTCACAAAGCATTTGGGTGGGGACATGGACTCAAACCGTGCTGGTGACAGCTGTGTTTCTCAGGCTGTGTCTGCATACTACAAATAGACTGTACTCCCTTACTTGGGGAGAAATGAGGCTCTCGGACTCAAGTGGAAGAAGCCTCCATCTCACCCTATCATCTCTGCTATGCAGACACTGCCAGGCAGCATCTGTTCAGGAAGCCAGGCCAGCATGCTCCAGCACACAGTAACTACAAGGGGAGAAGTTTGGGAAGTGATAAGCCAGCTCCTATTCCATTCCTGTACAGAGACAAGTCAGCAAGACAGAGGAGAGCATCTCACTGGTACTCCTGAATGGTAGTTAGCTCTTAAGTAGTCAGCTCCATCCTGACTATTCCTTTTTTCCCCACATTCTCTGGGCTTCAGTGAAGGAAGCAAAGGAAAAGAACTATTTGGAAGGGAACAGAAATGAATACATGATGTTTAAAGAAAACTGAATGCATGGTTTCTAATCATGTAAACTGTCTTTCAGCACACAGCTGATAGCTTAAAGCCACAAGGAAGGAAGAAACCACTCCATATATGAGCTGTCTTAGCTCATCCAGCTGTTTTCATTGCTGAGCCACAGAGAGAAGTGCTCTGAGCTTTGCCAGACTAACTACAGTGCTGCTCAGGTGAGGAAAATGTGCACCCCTCCCCTGTTCACTGCCTCTCTAAAAGGGTGGCTTCCCCTTAGGATGGCACACAGAACAAGGCAATTTTGCTGCAAGGTTAGCTCAGCCCAGCACATGGCCTCCCAGGCAGCTGATCAATAGCAACATCTGTGAAGCCCTCTTAACTTTTACACTCGGAGACTCATGGTGAACATAAAGGATTTGTCTGGGCCAGTGCATAATATTCATTAAAAATTGGTCTTGCACCCAATGCTAGAAAAAATGCTTTGTGTGAAACAAGTGTTGCAAGACACAGTTCTAGCCAAGAGCTTTCATGACTGTATGACTTAGTTGCTAATATTAGCTAAGCTGCTAATAAATAACAGGAAATCTTTTTCCTTCCACACTGTAAAGACAGCCAATATTGTTACAACTTGAAGCCATGCAAATGCCCTCTGTTCTTGATCCAAAGCTCATTCAACTCAGCTGTTAGCTCTAGCAGAATGCAAAAGTCTAGAAGTTTGCACAATTTTTAATTTGGGAAGGCAGTGATACTTGCTCACACTAACATAGTCCACAAAACAAATGCTTTGCAATGATGGTGAGTCCACAAGGGCTTGTCAGTTGACTTTGCACAAACTAGTGCTCAACCACTGTAAACAGTATTTTAGTTCAAATACTCCAGAAATTCCCCACGCCAAACCCTTGTAAAGTGCTTGGCAACCCTAAATCTTATGCTGGAGATGATGAGCATGTATTCAAGATATTCAGCCATCCATGACATTCCCACAAGTCAGCAAAACCTGGGCTGTCAAGATAGAAAAGGCTTCAGAAGAAAATTACAACGTTTCAAAGTTGTTATCCTTTACAAAGATATCTTTAACTGAAGTTGCTTCTGCCACCAGCAAGACCAGAATGAGTGCTAATACATTGGAAAAGGAGCACAAATTTCCAGCATCTCCAGCTGCAGAGGAAAGGAGAAGCTCTCTTGTTATTAGCTGTGCTTCAAACAC
Source organism: Erpornis zantholeuca (assembly GCA_013400515.1). Lineage (NCBI taxonomy): Eukaryota > Metazoa > Chordata > Aves > Passeriformes > Timaliidae > Erpornis > Erpornis zantholeuca. The sequence goes on along the minus strand of VZTN01029915.1, from coordinate 25,236 downwards.
TGACACACTTGTGGGCAAAAGTACTCGTAGCTGACATTCACAAGCATCAGCTCCCCATCCCCTTAGCCTAGCAGTCAGTACTCCTGGACTGGCTCTTCTGCCTCTTTCTTCAAGACCAAAGGAGCCAATAGCAGGCAGCTCTGTGCCTGTGCTGACATCTCTATCACACACAGGCTCCAACTGCTGCTCAGGAAAGGTGAGGGTCCGACCAAGGCCTATGTGCCAGACCCAGGAGGACATTCATATACCCCAAGGTGTCTCATATAGTGTTAGAAGCCAATATGATGACAACTGAATCAAACCCTAGGGGACACTGCTCTTACCACTGTTCTTTCCAGGGCCAGAAATCTCCATTACACTGGCAGTATAACACACTTCAAAAATTCTCCCTGCGAATTCAGGACTGATGGATGAAAGTTAATGCTCAGATATGACCAGGTCAAAAAGTTCTGTTTATTTTTTAATAAAGTTAAAAGTTCTGATTATTATTTTAAATAATCCAGGAGTCTCACACCAAGAATATCTTGTGGGAAACACTGCTAAAGTCATTCAGACTTAATTTTACACCAAAAGCAAAAGCTTGTACCTGGTAGGAAACTAAGAAGACATTTTTAATTATCCAAACAAACAGGTCCAAGGATTTTTGAAAGAAACAGCAAGCTCTACATATTTGAGAGTCCTACATTTGAAGATGCAAGCTTGCATGTTCACGTATTTCACCCATATATTTAACCCACTATGCTGGCAGTTAGGATCACAAGACACAAGTTCTGTGAGGTGGTCCTGCAAGGAGCTGATGCTGAGGAGAGATGCCTGCTATCAGCCAAGTCACCACACATTAGCTAGTAACCAATTACCTGATGAACTATATTCACTAGTCAGCTGCCAACTGCAGGGTGACCTGAACTTACTTTCCTCTGATTTACAACAACATGTTAAGCTAATATAATGTTGCTTTGTGCTGTGATGGGATAGAAGCAACCATGCAGTCAATATGACTCAGCTGAGCTGTATCCAAGTTGAACAAAAGCATTGCAAAGGTCACCCCTTTTTCCAGCATCCCTAAAGATTCTTCCTGTAAAACTAGGGTGCGGCACCTTCACAGCATTGTAGTTAACTATTTTCTCCTTTCCCTATCCTGACAGAAAATATATCAGAAACAAATATTAGAAAAGAACATAAGAAACCTATTAACCACTAATCCTTTTTCCCCCTCCACCTCCCCTTCACGTCTTGTATCATTGTGGTCATCCTCACAAATAGCCCCAGGACTGGTTTACTTAATTTGTATGTAACCTCTCCTAATTGATGTTGGAAAGAGGTGGAGCTGCTGCTGCTGCAACAGCAAGAAGCAGTCTGTCACTAGCCACAAGATGCAAGATAAAAACCTTACAAGCAAAATTCTCCCACACACTCTACTAAGGCCAGACAAAAATCTAAATATAATCAGTTTGAAGAAATCTTAGCTCATGTTATTCTACTCCAAGTGTAATGTTTGCCAATAACATGGAATACTTAATTGTGTGAGGAGTGAAGACTCATTTGTCTAATTTAAGCTACTGGGTCTTCTGAAGTAAAGCAGCCTGCTGTGTTCTAACCATTATTTATGACTGGAATAGCATATGCTGCAGTGCTTGGTATTTCAGATGAAGGTTTCCAACTTTCTGTCTTGAAAACGAGTCTTCCTTGACCTTCCCCCTACCTTCACTTCTGGTGACAACTGCACTACTTTCCTCTGTAGACTGCAGGTTTTCAAAGGACAGCTTGATTATGAGCTACATCCAGTTGCACTTCTGGGATGGAGAGGACTAGCTGCTACTGCCTGAACAAACATCTAAGGCAGGGGTTAAGAAAAAGTCTGCTGAAAGTGAAATGGTGTATCAAAATATGAAAGATGCTTCACTAGGACCTAGACTCTGACCACCTAAAACTTTAACCAACTCCTATATGGAAAGGAAAGCCAGAATCAGTTTGCTGATTGCAATGGCATGTTACTAAGGCATGATATATATTACACCTATACATATTTAATAAAAAAGGGTGGTTATTTCTCTTCAGTTCTTCATTGTCTTTTAAGAAAGAGAAGCCATACGATGAAAATCCATCATGAATCAGTAGCCACTTGGCTCCAGCTGGGAAAAACACCAATGCTTATTATTAGATCAAATAGCCCCAACAGCTGAATTGGTCTCTGACTGGAAGTGGCTCTGGCTGCCAGTCTCTTCCCAGGATTCTGGTGTACCAGTATTGAACACCGGGATAAGAGAGATGATCTGTCTGGAGTGTAGAGTGTATACTGCAGATAGCTAGGCAATTCATATTCAGATACATCTTATCAATAAACTAAGGCTTTCAAAGCTGTCAGTTTTTACATACATCTACTTAGTGCTCCACTAAATGTGCCCTAGTGTCACTGTCCACATATCACTGCCATACTGAGTTTAGCTGGTCAGACTTCTTCCAGAATGAAGTTCATTCAATTTAATGCTACCTGCAGGATGTCTGCCACACATCCGGTCCTCTGAGTGACAGCAGTGTGGGTGTGCTGGACCTATTCTTAGTGACTCCCATCAGGTCTTGACAACTAAATAGATTAAACACCTGTAAGAAATATGAAGGTTGTTTCAGGTCACCATACTGGAAGCCTGGACCAAGTTTATTCTCTTGTGACAAAAAGGTTTTAGAAACAAAGGGGAAAAAGAGACAACACAGAGCAGAGGAAGGGAGTCTACTAAGATGCCCTTCAAAAAGCTGGTAATATCTCCAAAGGCAGATGGCAAAATAGCAAACTCTGGTTCATAAAAAGCCAACATAACAAAGGATCAGGGGAAGATTCAATGAACAGTTTGTTCAAGACAAACTGGCTGATAAATCCTCTTTCAGCATGTTAGGTAGAAAGTCCTCAGGACCAACAGACTATCGGACTGTTAAAGGAGTACCGACAGAAGATGCATTCAAAACAAAAATTTAAGGAAATTCTTCACACCAGCCTGGGGAGGCTTGTACTCCGAGTCTTTCTTTAGAAATAGTTTAGCTTCTGTGTTCAGCAGAACAGAACGTGATTTTATTCATTCTTCTATTACCATTTGCTAAGGTCAGGTAATATTCAATCAAACATTCAAAAATAATTCCTACAGAGTGGAGCAGGAAGAAGGGGAGAACAGAAGCTTCCCTTCCTGAAGACTCAGATGTGTGACAGCAGTTACAACATTAAAACTTGAGCTGGTTCTCAAGATGCTACTTCCCCACACATAAGGTAGCTGGCAAATCAAAGAGACCACCAGCACATGACAATAAACACAAGAGCAGAAGTTGGACAGGCAGCAAAACTTCTGTCATGCTCTTAGCTAAGCATCAAGAGGGAATGAGATGACAAACCCAAGGCCTGAAAAGCTCAGAAGTTTGCCTAGGAAGGTGGGAAGCAACCAAACATGCCTCCAAAACAGCAGGGGACCATGGAGTATGATAGTTTTAATCACTGTATTTTCAGATATCTCTGCAATATCTATAGTGCACCTATATAAGCACCTATAGCCAGATCAAGACTCAGCCTTTCTCCAACAAAAAAAAAGGGAAGTACTTCTCTCTAATTTTCACTCCTTAAGACAGCATGACAAACAGGCAGAGATACCACACAAGAGGAGACATGACTTAACCACCTGTAGGACCAGGTTTAAGTTCCAGTACTTGTAAAATTATGAAAGAATGCAAATTCTACAGGCATTCAGTGAAATTAAAAGCAATGAATTTACAGTGAGTTTTCATGCATTATCCAATTACTATCTTGCTGCAAGATATGAATGTTACAAACAGCTGTGTAATATTTATGAAAAGTATAAAGCAGTTAACTACCCAGTTTTAAATAACCGTTCTGGGCTGACATCACTGTTACTTGTAACTGGAGGGAATTTGTCTCCAGCTGTGGCAACGCTGTAGAAGACCTCACTTAGCACATATCAAAGCAACCAGCACCTGGGTCATAAAAACAAGGATCTCCCAAGGACTTAACCTTCTGCACAACTGATATTGACCACTAAGACATAAGCTACTGTATTAATTAAACCAGGATCACTGTTGAGGTACAACAGTTCTGGTCCTACCCAACCTGCACTTAGATGACTACACTAAAAAGCTGTGCAGTAAAAGAGAAAGAACATGCAATAAGCACATCCTTACAGTATCTCCCACAGCAGATGACCTGATCATCAGACTATATCCTACTAGATACTTCTAGTATTTCCATTTTTCTTTTGAACTACAAGTGAAGTAGCAGATCTGATCTTGGGTCTATATCAGACTGGTAACAGACCCAGAAAAAAATACCACATCCCATCTCCTCTGTACTTACCCTTGACAGTTCAATGCTACCATATGAAAGGGAGATTATATTTACACCTGTACTGATATGCAAGGCTGGTGTTTGAACTCAGGACTCCTAAATAAAAAGAAATTCTTGGGGGTGAGGTGATTAATGACACAGCCAACAACACTGACCAAAAGCCAGTCAGGCAATGATCCATACAAACCCACACTTCTTGGCCTCACTGCAACAGCAGGTATCTTGAGAAAGCAGCAAAAATGCTGACTTTGGCTCTGTGAGCAGTGCTGGTGATCCAGACAGGCAGACAGCTGGAGCTAGGACAGGCATGGAGGTATTGCATAATGCCTAAAGCCTCTGATCCTAGAAAACAGCAAAAAGCCCCTAGACTGTTAATCTGCTAATAGTGCCTAGTTTCTCACTCGGAAGAAAGCCACGTCCTACTCTCCTGTGCAATAGCAGATTGGAAAGCCATCACAATGCACTGTTCCTTGCCAGCTGGTGCTCAAGAAGGCAGTGCCTGTGCAGCCCAGACCAGCTGGGGCTGCCAAGCATCCTGCCTGCACACAGTCATCTGTAGTAGCTCTCACCTGCTAAGTTGACCTCCCTAGCTGTATCTGTCAAGACATCTGCAGTGGCAAGCTCTGCAGAAATTTAAAAGACTTTTCAACTTTCAAAGACAAATTTTCCTAGAAACTAAAATTAAACTTATATGTTAAGCATGAAAAATGAACTGCCTATGCAAACTAAAAAAAAAAAAGATCCAAAACATGTATAGGCAGGTCTCTCCTAAGAGACTTGTCCTCTTTGGCAAGTTTGATTCTGGTCACTCTGGTGGGTTTCTGGATTGCAGCAAACACTATACAGTCCCTCGCCCAAGGAAGTTGCTCCTTCTATCACAAGAGGCATGGTCACCGGCTTCCCTGCTCTATACCATCCCCTCTATAGCATCTATAGTGCAGACTCTCAGGGCTCTGGCATCCTTTTGCCACTTACCAACCAAGCAGAGATTGCATCCTAGGCATTAGGTTTCCTGACCTTGTAGTGTTCCCTTCTTTCTTTTGAGAAAGCTAGACTTCATGTTGTTTGGATTGTCTTGATGTTGCCCATATTTCCATACACAATCTAACTTCATCCATTTAAGAGTTTTTAACTGACTGACCAAATTAAACCACCCAGATGTGATGTGATCTGCTTCGTAACACAGGAACTGAAACCTGTACCTTTCACAAACAATCCCATAAGCACTGTAAGGTGGCTGTGCCACAAAATAGGGCCCACACACTTTTCCACAGAAAAAAAGCAGCTAAGAACTAAGACACAAGAACTAGAACACAAATCTGAAATGTCTTTTCTGAAGAGGGACAGCTGTCATACAGCCTTCCAAGATCAGGAGACAACAATGATAAGAAAACAAATCTGAAGGTTTCTTAGTCACAGCCACCTTGTCAGACTTAAGACTAGAAGATAGTTACTGATGGTGAACGAAATATCCTGTGGCCACATCTCAAAATTATAGGCATGACAAAGAGAATAAATGGAATTGATTAATTTGAAGGAACTCATAAATTGAATTTTTTTAAATTATTTTACCCTATCAAACAGCTTGAAAAAGAAGTCAGTTTAAGTTTATTAAAAAAAAAAAAATAGGAGCCTTAAAACTGAAGTAATCTACCATTGTCAGAATGACCTTAAAGGGAAAAAAAAAAAAAAAACCAAACCACCAAACATTTTTGTTTCCAAAGCAAAGTTATTTTGGTTCCCAAAGCAAAGTAATTTTTTTGCTGCTCTTTGGATTGTCAAGTTCTTATCTAATATATCCACATTTGAAGCAACTATAATACTCAAGGAAGCCATAATTAAGATAATTAACCTATCATACACACGTAATTATGATTTCTACTTCAATACTTATAAGAATTACTAACATGTTGCTACATGATACAAATTTTAAAAGAAGTTTAAAGCAGCTGTTAGCAGGTTATAAAATAAAACAGGAGGCAATTAAACTGTCCAACTCACTGCAGAGACTACTACCACCACAGGAGAGTATACTTTGGTTGGGATGAATTTTCTTCACAGCAGCCCATATGGTACTGTGTCTTGGATTTGTGATCAAAACAGTATTGATAACACACCAGTATTTCAGCTATGGCTGAACAGTGCCTTCACAGCAAGACCTTCTCTGTTTCCCACTCTACTTTTCTACTCCTTGCCAGCAAGTACGTTAAAGGTAGGCAGAAGATTGTGAGGGGTCACTGACAGGACAGCTGACCCAAACTGATTAAAGGAATATTCCTTATCACATAACATCATACTTGGCAAAAAACCCTGGGGGTCGTATTTTCCAAAGTAATTGTTGCTTAGAGACCAGCTGGGCATCACACTGCTTGTGGAAGGTGGCAAGTTACTGCCTTTGTGTCACTTGATGTGCACACATGCACACTGTCCTTCATTTAAACTGTCTGTATCTTGACCCAAGAGTTTTTCTTGCTTCTGCTCTTCTGATTCTCTCCTTCATCTTGCTGGATAGCCATCAGCTAACCAGGGTCAGCTCCCTTCAGAATCACAACAGACAGAGTTACTCCTTAAAAACCAAGGAACGAGGAGTTAGGCAGGTCAGATTAAAGAAAATTTAGACAACATAGGGTTCTGAAGAAAAAACTACAGGTGAATTGAAATTTATTGTAATAGCTAGGGATTTCAGGAGCAGAAAACAAATGAACAAAAAAAAAGGTAGGTTTTTCAATACACCAGAAGCCAGCTGGTTAAACGGGTTCTAGACTACCAGGACAAAGATAAGGCAGACAAAGTCAGCACAGTGACACTACGTATTTCTGCATCTGCTTTCACTTCAGGAGATGTGGAACAGAAAATCCTCAGGCTTGTGTTAACTCTTTTCAGAAAAATGCAAGGTACCTCTCCAGCAAAAAAAAAAGAAACAAAAGTCAAAGTACAAAACCCCACAAATAGGCTCAAAATGAAACATTAAATCCTATGTCAGAAACAAGCAGACGAGTGAGCCAACGGTGCTGACAAACTCAAAACCACCCCACAGATTAAATTAGACCCATGTATTATGACTCATCTGAGTAATTGCCGAGCAAGCTGTGTCTGAAAAAAACATCTCAGCATGGAAGAATTTCTATAGCTGGGTCAGGGAAGGTGAGTTGCACTCAGTTGCCTTGCTTTGCTGCAGAACTCATCAGTGCCTTGCAGAGAAAGCCAGTTGGCAGAGGAGGAGCAGAAAGGAGACAGAACAAATGACAGTTCAGAGTACAGCTGTGATGAGCTGCAGAAGAAGATTAGTCTAATAACTGACACACAGAGAACCAAGGTTGAGAAGAAAAGGATAAACCACATTCTATATGTATCAATAAAGGGCTCTATGGAAACATTTGGTGAGTAGATGCTCCCAGAAAACATCTGAAAGGTCAAGTTAAGTTCTTAAGCTTTTCTGGACTGAACAACCATTGCCGTCATCTCAAATCTATTGCACTTCATTACCTGCTCCCATAATAACTCCTCTCTTAGGCAAACCTGTGAAGGCACAAGAGTTGCCTAAGGCCCCTCCTGCTACCTCTGGCACATGTGCTGTCTCCCTGACAATCACTGTGTTTCATCAAGACTTATCAAGCCCCACAGGAAGCCTTGCCACGCAACTGGCACCTCAGCTTCCAGCAGCAGGACTCAGTCATTAAGAGTTAGCTCACATACATTATCCAGCCAAAGCACTGCACCACAAACACACACCATACAAGGAGAGGGGTCATCCACATTGTCTCCTCATTTTAAATGGTGGCAAGTTTCTTGGGGGAAGGTGTCGGAGGCATTAGCATAACTGGAGGAGACAAACACTCCAGATGTTTAGAAGCCCTTTATAACATAATTTAAAATTTAGGAGGAACATATGTACAAGCTAAGAAGTGCCATCTTACATAAGAAACATTTCTTGAATCCAATTCATGGACAATTTCCTGATAAACATGTACAATTCTATCAGCTTCAACTTTTTCAGTGCTATACTGAAACCTACTATGTGAGATGAAGGCTTCAAACACATGCAATCTTGTCAATTCTGATTCTGATCACTGATTCAGAGTCTAATCATTTCCTTCCAACATTTCACCTCTTACCACTTGTCTATTGCAGACAAGACACTTCCTGGTAATTTACTTTCATTTCTTTAACATTTTTGGTGAAGCAAAGCACCAAAGTATGAATCCAACTTCTAAAACTCAAAGGCAATAAAATAGCCACTCTTATGGTATCTGAGCTCTTAATAATTGTCCAATCTGTTCTTCCAAGCTTCAGTTGCAGATATTCTAAAGCTTCTGTAAATAAACAAACAGTCAATAGCACTTAAACTGTAGTTCATCATTTGTGAGTTGGAAGAGGAAACCAGCAATATCCTTTGAGCCCTAGCTTCTATTATACCTCTAATGTTTATCTAAGAAACCACACAGTTTTGCTATCTGACTCATGATTCTGAGCATCCAGCGAGGGTAACACAGACAACCATTTGATAAACAATCAAACTCACATGGAAAAAAATTCTGAAACTTAAGATAATTGAAACAGGACACAGAATGAGCAAGGCTAAACTCCAATCATATGAAGCATGAGCATTCCAGCAGCCCCAGAAACAGAAAAGCACTATGGTTTAAAAATAGGGTGTGATACCAGATAACAGCAGTGATTCACCTGGAAGACAATGAGAGTACAAAAGCAAGAGACAAGCCAAAACCTGCACTGTAATGACAACACACAGTCACAGCCTTAACATCTCCTTTGGTGCATGACAGAGAGGTTAAGAACAGGGCAACCTGTTTCATGAGCACAAATAATAGGAAAAACTATAGCCATCACAGAAGCAAAAGCCATCACAAACACAAATGGCTATTACCAGCTTATCTCCTGACAGGGATGCACGCTGCAGCCATCTGCAATCAAACATAGTAAAGCCACTTTGCAAAGCAGCGCAGCTTTTGCAATTTGAACCAAGACATTTAGTCACAACCAAGAGTCTGACCATAAAGGTTGCAGATGCAAGAGGGAACAATATTGGGAGCAAATTAATCTCCTGCCACAGTAAAATACGTAAAATGGATGTCTCAACTTGACCATCCACACACTTTTATGTGCAGAATGAGACTCCTTATGCAATTCCTAATATCTATTTACATATAGTCCTTTTTTTAATCAACACACATAACATTTGGTCCCATTCATGTTGTTTCATGGTTTTGGGGTCAAGAGATGGATACATACATAACCTCTGCCCAAAACCAGATATGTATGCCAAACAAGCATTTCTACAATTATAAAATGGACTGCAGGTTTGTTGTTTTTTTTTCTTAGCTGCTTCCTGCCCTTCAATTCCCCTTGGATATTGCTTCTAATAATCTAAATCTCTGAGCAACTGCTACTCTGAACCTGATTTCTCAAAGACAGACCATTAATGCAGCAAGTGTCTCCTGACACACTCAACAGGCTCTGACTTTTTAAGACATGGAGGAAGGTCTGGGGAGCAGAGTAGGCAAAGAGGCTACTGCCCCTATTGAGAACTACGTTTATGGTCACATCTTGTTAGACACCAGAAACCCTGCTAAAGACATACAGGTACCTGGGTTTTAATTTAGTTAGGATTCCCAAAGAACTACTTATTAACAGAAAACCCCCTACAAACTCACCAAATACAAGTTTCCTTCTTTCTCTAGAGATGACTATCCAGAAACATGATCCCAATGATTACATTCAGTCTTTAATCAGACCTTCAACCCTGAACAGCTCTCTACAGACAGAAACACAGCAGAAGATGTTCAGAACTGTCAGCACACTGAAGCCTCACTGTGCTTGCCTCCAACAGTGAGAGCTGGAAAAGTGACCTTTACAGTCTGGTACCTAAACAGCACCTGATGCTGCCTCTCTTCAATTCTTTCGAAAAGTCTATACAATCAGAAAGTAAAACCTTTTCTTCCTCAGGACAAAATGGAGAAAAATACACTGGCACAAGACAGGGAAACCTGACATGTGTTCTTTCCATAATGTTATTGAAAGCTATCTGTCCATAGTGTATAGCTTTAAACTGTGCTGCTGCCCTTGGGTGTGAATACTGTGTGCAGAGCCCTGGACACTATTTTTGTTAGCAAAAAAATTCCTTGGTTTGCATCAGGGTGCTATTCATCTATTTCAGGATAAGTTAAGGTAGGGCTATCTAGCTAATGATAGGGTCTACTATAGTACCACGTAGACACCTAGTCTTGTCAAGCTTGTTCTTTAAACCCCTGTCTAATTGGGCTAGACAGTTTGTACCACACAGTAATTGTTCATACACTTCCAGTGAGGTGACAGCTAAGAAGAGAGCTGTACTTTCAGCAACTATAAATCACAGCAGAGGGAGTGAGTAGAGATTACCAAATACACACCCCACCCCTTCAGTGCAGCAGAGCATGTAAGCTGAGCTCCAAGTATAGGGCTCACTGCCCGTAAAGAGTAACTGCAAAAGGATTCAGTAAGGACCATAAGGCCCTGTTTAACTTCTCGTGTCTGGTTAGGATCTTGTGGATCTTAGGATCTACTGTAATGCTCAGGCGGCTTTCATAGTTCTGTACAGGCCGAGCTGAACTCAGCAAATGCAAATGTCAAAAACAGATCTGAGAAACACATCACAGGGATGACCTTAATTGCAACCTTGCAGCCTGTCATTTCCCAGGAAAACAGACACTGCACAAGGAGCAAAAATTTACCGCTTGAAATATCTCCTGAACAAATCCTGCCACCTCCACACAAGGTCTAGCTGTGCCAAGCAGCACTTTCATGACAATGATCTCAAGGGGATCCTGCTTTTCCTTTCCTCCAGATGTAACCACTGTAGATCCCTTTTCTGCAGCAAAGAAAATAAAATAGTTCATATTGATTTGGAATCAAAATGTGCACCAAACACAAGATGCTGCCACCTCCTGATTCAGTAGGAGACTGACCTAGAAAACCCACAAAGCTGAACAGGGTTGCAGCTGGACTGAGCACATCTAAACACTACTCATGGCTGCCAAAAGGGGACAGTCGCCTTTTCTCTGTGTTCATCCTGCCTCTTGAAAAGCTATTTCAACTCGTGCCATCTATGAAAGAAAAATGAAACTTTTATTTCAGATAAGGAATTTAAATCAGGTCAGTGATGACTAGGAGAACTGGGAGCAGCACAACTGAAAGCAAGGGACAGGCAAGATAAAAGAGAAGGTCACCATATTCTGCAGCAGAAACACAGACCACCTCAGCTGTATCATTTGAAAAGGCAACGGATGGGATTTGAAAAGGCAAGGGACAGACAAGTAGTCTGGTCTTTAAAGTGGAAGTGCTCAAAGAAAGGAAAATTGCAGTGATGATTATGAAATGCAGATTTTCAGGTCTCTCCGCAAAACGAAAATCAAAGGGACCATTCAACAACCATTCAGCTTTGTCTTAACTTGCTTGTCACTGAAGTGACTGTTCAATTCTTCAGGGTCAGTCTGTCTCACAACATGCACTTCCAAAAGCATTTCTCACGTTTTATTTATCTATTCATAAAAATCTCACCCTTGTTGAAACCCCGTAAAAAGAAAGATATTGTCCTTAATACTATCAGCATAAGAATCACCTCACGTGAGGGGAGAGGGGTGGAAGGAAGAAGCCTGAGGGGAAAAAACTAGGCAACAAACAGAAACAGGAAAAATGATGGGAAAAGCAGCCAAACCCATATCTTGTGGGAGACAGGGAAAAATCTTGTTGGCTTCCAAGAACTCAAGATTCCCTTTCCCCCCTCCCCCCTCCAACTTATTAACTTGCTAATTAAAAATAATTTTTTGAGTAATGCTTATTGGGAGTTTCCTGTTTACACAGCAGTTACTCCGTGATCCAATAAACTCCCTGGCCTGAAGTACATGACCTTGACACACAGTCCAGAATACAGCAGTTACCTTGTAAACAGGAAGCTGCCAGTGCACCAAGGCACAGGAAGAAGAAGCATACAGAAGTTATACTTCTGCACCAGCACCTCCTGCAGCTTACTTCAAGTGCAAATAAGGAATTAAATCAAATAATACATCATGAATATCTATGCCAACAAGCATTTGACAGAACTCTCTGAAGCTTTCATGAAAAATCACAACACTTTTTAAAATTGCAAATGTCTTCCATGGGCTGACATAGTCAAGAGACTTTCAGGCATCACAAGGTAGCTTTTGAAAGGCTTTTAGGCATAAGTGAATTAGAGCAAAGCAGAGGAAATTTTTATTATAACCTGGACCTTACTGTTTTGGGGTTGTAGACAGATGACAAGCATTAGTGCTCGTACATTCTGGAAGGTATCAGGCTTTATGGGAATCACACACATGGTAACACAAGTCAAGTGTACAGATGTGTAGTAGAGACTTAAATATCAGGCTGCAGCTACATGGATAGCTCCCTCCTAACCTGCATCACAAAAGTCTGCCTTTTGATAAGAGCAGAAGCAGTGACAAGTCTTATCCTCTGATCTGGAACACAAATTCCAAACCAGTGGACTGTGCATTTTAATCTTAGACAACTAATCTACTTTACAAAAGTGATAGTCCCACTTTACTTTGGTTCTCCAAAGTTCCAAGTTATACAGACTGCAACAGGCCTACAAAAAAATAATTTCCAAAAATACATCTCAAACAATCAGCATCCATTCCCACTCAGCCCCTTGATAGACAGCAGAAGGCCTGGACATAAGAGCGAGCCCAAATTTGTCTCTTATGTGGAACACAGATATTCTCAGTCACCCTAGTCATTTCTCAGTAGTGGCCCATCCTAGTAGACAGTCTTCAGAGAACGTCCATCAGCAATTACTTGCACAAAAAAGGACAAATGGCCTAATGTTAAGATGTTATAAAGACTATTTCAAAGGGAGAACTTCCAAGCAGCTGTAGTGATCTGGTTTTGAAAGGCATTCAGCAGCCACCAAGGGAATTCTTCAACATTCCTTTGAAACAGGTTTGGGCAAAGCGATTAGCTGTCCCTTTAAATAACTGTATCTATCAAATCTCTGACACAGCAAGATCTAAAAGGGAACTCACTACCAAGTTTAGCACCATTTTCCCCCCCTCCCTTCCACAGCGATTTGCTATATTGTAATCTATGCAGGAAGCCACAGCTACCAGCTGCTTGCTACACTAAAGAGTCTCTCTTACCCTATAATTCTTGAACAAGAGCCCATCAATAACAAAACATATGAATGGTTAAGGACCTCTGGATATGGTTTAGTCTATATAGAGCCAGTAAACCCTTGAAAAAAGCATCAGCAGCTATGCTCACTTGCAGATATACAGCACCACCATCAACATACTACAGTAAAGGTGCTGGACTCATACTACCAATATTTGAACTTTGTCCCACGTGAAAGGCATGAAATGCACCAAAAGACCCATGATGGGCTTTAAAGTGCAGAATTCTCCAAAGCTGTCTTGGTGCACCTGCAGATTCAAAGGGAAATACAAAAACTGATAGGAGCAGCAGCCCCACGGAAGTGCCCTTGCATTTAACTCGTGCTAACGGCACCATCTAGTGCATCACATGCAAACAGACCTTCTTTCCATAGGTAACAAAACAGACAAAATACCACACAGTAATTTCTAGTAAAATTAGAAAATGTAGGTATTGCTTATAAATAACACATGCAAAAAAGCTTGTGTGTATACCAGTCACTGAAAGGTCACTCCACAAGCAGCTTACCCAAGTGATGATCGATGTGATCAGAACAGACACACAAGAATTGCTTCAGTCTTTGGCTACAGAATCAAGAAGTTAAGTGCCAGCAAAACTACTACTGTCAAGTGCTGCCTATGTGACAAAGTAACACTCCAGAGAACAGATAAATGGGATAAATGTTGAATGAGTTCAAGTTGTAGCACTACAGTAGTAAGCACCTTTCATCAAATCAAGAAGCCAATACAAAGTTGAAGAATCCACACCTTTATTTCGTTCTGTAAAACTTCACAATCACCTCATAATTTTCACCTCATCACATAATTCCATCTTTCATCATCTCTCTCTGCAGAAATACTTCAGTTCTTCAGGGCATGCTTTCATCCTCTGTTCAGACTCTGCTTGCACAGCTTTGAAGTGAGATAGGCAACACCAAGCAGTGTTACAGAGTGCCTTTTGCACTCCAGCCCCCATCAATGGAAAGAAAAAGTGCTTCTTTAAGCTAGCCAACAGCTGCTGTGCTGACCAGGCATTTTTACCAACTCGTCCACTCTGGGAGCACAGGGAAACACACTGAATATCAGGAGTAAAGATTCCTGAAACTGGATTGTTTCAGAGGGGGGAATTCAAGGCATTTAGTTGACTGGCTGCACCTATCAGGCTACTCTAGCAAATACCTGCAGACTTAAAACAAAAATCATCCCATAGTCTACGGCATTACTGACCTTGTTATGCCTTTACTCCAGCTATAGAAAAAAAGAAAAAAAAAAAAGCAGATAGAGCATTTGTAACAGTAGCATGTCAGCTAATAGGATATAGACATATAAATTACCATAGTGGATAAAATAAGCCCTTACTTTATAACCGCAAATTACACACAGCTCTAATCATAGAATCATGGTATCATTAAGGTTGGAGAAGACCTCCAAGATCATCAAGTCCAACCTTTGACCAATTACCACCATGTCAACTACACTGTAGCAGTAAGTGCCATGTCCAGTCATTTTTTGAATGCCTCCAGGGGTGGTGACAGTACCACCTCCCTAGGCAGCTCATTCCAATGCTTAACTAACCTTCCCATGATAATAATTCTTCCCAATTCTTCCCAATATCCAACTTGAACCTTCCCTGGGACAGCGTGAGGCCATTTCCTCTCATTCTGCTGATACGCACCTGGGACAAGGGGGCAATCTGCACCACACAAAAACTTTCTTTCAGGTAGTTGTAGAAAACCAAGTTCTCGCTGGTTCCTTTGGGTGAGCCATGGGCTGCCAGCTTCTCCAGCATAATTCTGTGAGACACAGCATCAAAAGCTTTTTTCAAGTCCAGGTAGACACATCTACAGCCTTTCCCTCATCCAATGGGCAGGTCACCTGGTCATAAAAGGCAATCAGGTTAGTCAAGAAGGACCTGAATTTCCTAAACCCATGCTGTGGCCTGATCCCCTGGTTGTCCTGTGCATACTGGTAACTTACTAAATGCAACTTAGTGCCCAAGCTTCTTCATAAGCTGCCTGAAAGGGCAACTAAGATGAGGTGGTAAAGTTTCCACATACATTATGGTAGAAAAGGGTGATACTCTAAACCAAAATTTATTTTTAAAATTATTTGGATGGATAAAGCACACTTGTTTCCTATTTCATAGAATCACAGAATGGTTTGGGTTGGAAATGACCTTAAAGGTCATCCAGTTCCAACCCTGCTGCCATGGGCAGGACACCTACCACTAGACCAGGCTCAGGGCTCCATCTAACATGCCCTTGAACACTTCTGGGGATGGGGCACACACAGCTTCTCTGGGCAGCCTGTGCCAGGGCCTCACCACTCTCACCATAAAAAATTTCTTCCTGATATATAATCTAAACTACTCTCTTTCATTATGTAGCCATTCCCCCCTGTCCTAGCCCTACATGTCCTAGTAAGAAGTCTCTCACCGTCTTTCTTCTACACTCCCTTCGAGAACTGGAAGACTACTATTAGGTCACCCCTAAGTCTTCTCTAGGCTGAATCCCAACTCTTTCAGCCTTCCCTCACAGTAGAGGTGCTCCAGACCCTTTGTCAGCTTGGTGACCCTCCTCTGAACTGGCCTGATTGCCAGAAGAAAAAGAGAATGACAATGAAATAAAAAAAGGTAAAAGACAAGAGAAAACCAGGGAACAGTAACACCCAACACCAGGAGTTAACTAAGCACTGTTACTTTGTCCCACTCAAAACTCTCAGAAAGGGCTCCAACATCACACACAGCTGTCACAACAGCACGGGGACCCCGAGAACTCCGAGCTTCCCGCATTTCCGAGAGGGGAATGTGCACTTCCCGCACTCCTTTCCCTACTTTTTCCCAGCCAGAGAAACACAGCTCAGAGCCCTGCCAGGGACTAACATGTCGGCTGTGCCCTCAGCGCCCCGAGTGGCGCATGCGCCGCCCCCGCCCGCCCGCGGCGCGCTCTGACGCGGGCAGCGTAAACAAAGCGGCGCCCTGTGGGAAGAGGGAAGCGCTACGTGCAGGAAGAGGGAGCCTCCATCTTAGGCGCTCGTCGCGGCGGCGGGATGGCGACGGACAGCCGGGAGGAGAAGGGTACGTGGCGGTAGAGGGAGGAGGTAGGCGTTAGGCCCTGGGGAAGGGGAAAGGCTCGGGCGAGGATCGGGCCCCCGCCCGAGCCTTCCCCCTCCCCGGGGCCACCTTGGAAGCTGGTGCTGGGCCTTCACCCCGGGGGACGTACGTCTTCTCCAGGGGAGCGGCGGGGCGGCGGGGTCAGGAGTGATTCTTCGAGGATGATTTTTTCGCGGAAGTGCTCCCTGTCTTTTGCTGGGGAGCTGGAGGTAATAGGGCCCCTCATAGTGTGGTGTCCCGGCGGCAGCGGGCTCGGGGCAAGGTGACTCGAGCAGCGGAAGAGGGAGAAGTTCATGGGCCGTAAGTTTTACATTATCGACGGCGAGTTACTGCTGGTTGTCTTTTCGCAGGAAGTATTTTCTATTTATTCTATGGCTTTTTATTTCTGCTTGGATCACTAGGCCGTTTTGGTTTGGGGGTTTTTTGCAGGATTTTCTGTGGAGGGGTGTAGCTACTTTAGTAAGCAGAAACTCGTGTTGGAACCATATTTTTGGCTGTCGTTGCTCGGCTTTTTGCAGTCAGCTGTGACTTCTGGGCACTGTGGAATAAATAAATTCGAGTAAGAGGAGTCGAACGTTTTCAGAGTCATTATTCTGGAATAATAATCTGGGATAATTAGTCTCAAATAATAGAATCACAGCTCTTAAAACTGACTACCGCTATACACGGAAGCTGAAGTGATGCTCATGTTATCTGTGAGATATATCAATCAATCCTCACAACATAGCCTCTTTAAGAAGCAAAATCAAAGTTAGGTGTAGCGGATTGCCGTTTGGTGGTTAATGCAGAGAGTTAGAGAGTTATAAAAAGGGTAAAGTATCACTAGAGTATTGTGGCTTGGTTTAGTTCATTTGGATTTCTGTGGAGAATATGCTTCATGTAAAGGTTTTTGTAGGATATGTGTCCACAAAATTACTTTGTCAGAGTGGTAAGAGTTTGCTGTCTGATATTTATTGTGGAACTATATGACATGGAAAATTCCCAGTAAATTTTGTTAGAACTGATAAATAAAATTAGTGGTGGTGCTTGATCCTTAATGGTATTATTGTAAGACTGGTAGATTAGGATATGCTCCGGTTGTGTTGATACAGATCTGATCTACCACTGTGGAAGAGCAGTGAATTTGAAATGTTTGCTGTTGCCATCTATAAATTTATATTCATATAATTATTTATCTAGTCAGGCTTGATTTTTTTTTTTGTTAGTGTTTTTAATCACTGCCAATGGTCAAATTATATTTTTACTTTAATTTGCTTTTAATTATTTCTTATGTGAAGGGGGTTATTTTGGCTGAATAGTAGGTGTTGATGCACATTTATTTGCAACTGAACTGATTTCTGTTGGAAGTGCTCCCATTGGAAGAGAAATGCTATTTTACCACTTTAAAAAGCACAAATAAGGCTTGCAGACCTGTTTAGTTTGAAATCACAGGGTCTTATTTCTTTTGTGTGCCAAATGAGATTTTTTACTTGGACCCTTCCAATAGATCTAACGCTCCCGGCCAGCAGAGGAAGTGGCCTCCCAGGCTACCTTCCTGCTGTTTTGAGTGAGTTAAATTTGTTCATGGAAGGACCCCACAAAAGACAAGTGGCAGGAGAGCCCTGTGGGGAGTATCTGTCATGGAAAGAACACATTTGGTCCTTCCCTCTTCACTGGTGATGGACTATAAAATACCTTTCTTCCTCCATTTTTCCATTTCTGTTCTTGTGTTTTTCCTGATATCTCTCTGAGATAATTTAGCTCTTCAGGTTGAACACTGACAGTGGTATTTCAGTGAGAGGGATCATCTTGTACAAGTCACTTGAGCAGTGTGTCCAATGCAAGAGAGAGACAGGAAGCAGGCTGCTAAATAAATCTGGAAATGTGTTTCTAAACAAGTCAGGTAGATGTGCCTGTGGCAGGGGATAGGGGAGTTCATCCTGCTCCTGTCTCTTGCACCTTTGTTTAAGGCTCCAGCTGCAAATGAGACCCATCTAACCCGGAAAGGATTTAGGAGAGAGTATATGTCAGACTCACGTTTTCTGCTAAATTTTCCTTCTCATTTATTTCCGAATGAGCTGATACAGGAGTCTTTTAGGACATCTGAATGATACTGCAGTAGGTAGATTAAATATAATTTACTCAAGTATGCTGTTGCCTCACCAAGACGGAAACAAATCTGAGGTTCAATATGTATGATTTGAGATGGATGATATGTTTAATTTTCTAATCCCAGTGCACCTCTTTTTCATGAGTGTCCAGTAAAAAAATATTGTGCTCTGGACTTGCCAACCTTCCTGTGGTCAACCAGAATGCAAGCCAGGAAATTGCATCCCATGTTTGGCAGTTGCACAGCCATGAATCTGTATTTATCAGTAACAGCAGGAATTTTTGCTGTGGATGTACAGGTGTCTACAGACAAAAAGGGCTGTTCCCAGGAGAATTACGATGCAAGTTCATGTTGCATCTAAATGCCTGCTAACTGTAAACTGCCAGGGAAAGCTTTGATCCTCTTCTCTCTGCACCATTTCCTTTGCTTTAGACACACCAGCTGAGAAGTCCAAGGATCACTTCTGCATTCCTCTACCATCAGAAATGTGGAGAAGTGCCAGCAGGAAACTTAGCATACATGCTGACTTCAGATTTGCTAGTATATAGTAGAGAGACAATTACAATACTAATTGTTTGGGGTTTTTTGGGTTTTTTTAATAATGTGGATTATGTTTAGGGTTTTTTAATATCAAGCTGTAAAGCCTCTTTTGTGGCTCAGCTCAAGATTTTGAGATAGACAAGCCGCCAAACTCAGGAGGGCTTAATTTGCTGCACTACCCCAGTGTCATGCAGGACAGGAGTCCTTACCAGTATCTCCTACGGATATTGTCAAACAGCTGAATCCTTGGAGTTTGCTCTACTTTCTTTTTCCTGAGCATAGGAAATACAATCAATCACAAAACGGAAAGAACTAAGAATTTTGGAGAAAAAACATGAGATTCCAAAATTAATACCGTTTTCATTTTTCCCTTTGCATGCTTTGAGTTAGTTCACTCTTACTTTTTAAAATGCTTGGAATATAGATCTTCTGCCTTAAAGCTGGGGTGTCCTCCTTCTACTAGAATCACTGCATATCCCCTTTGGTTTCAGGCAAAGTGAAACAGCCAGAAATGGTGACAGATTTTACTGCCCCTGGCATGAATTTTCTTTAACATTTGCCCTTTCAATCAAGTTTTGGGGCTTTCTTTCAGAGCAACTCAGAGTTAATTAGGCAGCAAATAAGTACTGTTTTCCCCATTGTGTTTTTTCTATTTGTGAGTGACCCACAAAACCCATCCTTCTAACACAGCAATGACAACAAAAAAAGTGGAAGAGGGGTAATTCAACATGCAAGTTTCAAAATTCTGCAGAGATCTGGATCCTTCCTCTTTACTTCCTCTTTACTCAGACTGTCTCCTGGTCACCCTTTTTCTAGAATATTATACAGGCTTTTATGTTCAGCTTTCATTTGTAGGTCAGCTTTCCTGCAAAGCTTGTGTGACATGAGGAGCCAACTTGGACCTTGTTTAGAGGTCTAAATGCCTCTCATGACATATTTTAATTCTTTTATTTGCTCTGTTTGATCCTTCCAATTAAAAGTGTAGAAATAAATCAAGAAGAGCTCAGTTTTTACTTTGTTGCAGATCTGTCGCCCTAAAGGAAATATTTGGGTTTGTAAATACTAGTTCTGTAGTTTACATATCCAGATTTTTATGGTCGGTTTTGACTTTTTTTGTGTATTTTCAGATGGTGAACTGAATGTTCTGGATGACATTTTGACTGATGCTCCTGACCAGGATGATGAGTTGTATAACCCTGACAGTGAGCAAGACAAAAGTGAGAAAAAGGGTATGTGACTTTGGTAGTGCATGTCCTGCAGGAACATAAATGGTAAAAAAAGTCTGTCTTATTACAATTAAAGTCTTTGAAGTAGTAAATTTTATAACTTGATTCAAAGAGTGAACGAGTTCCGAAAGTGTTTATTTCATGGACATGTGCTTTTTCACCTGACATTCCAAGCAAACAGTCAAGTCTGTTTCCTTTTCCTAACTGTCTCAAGAGCAGTTGCTGAGTCTGGCTTGTTCTGAATTTCTTTAATGGTAGAAAATTACTGTCCTTTTTGGCTTAATGAAGTGAGAGCAAAGGGGTTGCAGTCTGATTGCAGCTCAGTTCTTGATTTGGTTTTAGGCCAATCCCATAAGCATTTAATTTAGCATTTCCGTGTATAAAATCTGAGACCTCTTTTTAGGTAAAGTACATGTTTTAAAACAAGAGCTGTTCCTAAGAAGCAGTTTTGAGTGTTGCTGCAAAGCCTACAACTGGAGGATTCTCCCTATGACTGCAGCAGGATAATTACCTAAAACAGAGAAAGTAGGAGCCTCTGTACAGTTTTTGATTTGATATTGGAAATAATGCTGAACTTGGTATTTCTTTCTATTTAAGGATCAAAAAGAAAAACAGAAAGGATGGAAAACGCTGAAAGCAAGAGGCAAAAACCTTCTGTGTATTCCTCGAGGCAGATGATGCCAAAGCCTCCCAGTTCATCAGTTAGCAATAACAAGAGAATAGTGAGTACGAAAGGAAAGCCAGTGTCAGAATACAAGACTGAGGAGTATCAGAGATCTGACAGAAACAAGCGCCCAGATGGTGATCGAAAGATGCGAATGTCAAGCAGTTCCAGGGAACCTTATAAAGGACAACCAGAAAAATCTTGCCTGAGGAAGAGGGATATTGACAGAAGGGCAAAGTCTTCTACACCGGACGGTTCAGAGGTATTAAGTATTCTTGCTGCCTTATAAATAAAGCAGTTTTATGAGACTTTATAAGGCAAGTTCTCTTAGGACTGTGTGTGCATCCTGACAATGTTATATGACTGCTGATTCACTTTTTCTTTAAACATCAGAGACTCAGGCATGATGTGGATAGAAGACCAAGCAGATCTAGCCATTCTTCTAAAGAAGAGGTGAATTCTGAGGAATATTGTTCAGATCACGAGACTGGCAGTAGTGGTTCCTCTGAACAAGGCAACACAGAAAATGAGGAGGAAGGAATGGAAGAAGAGGAAGATGATGAAGGGGAGGAGGATGAAGAGGTGGAAGAAGATGGGGAGGAAGATGAAGAAGAGTATGAACAGGATGAGAGGGATCAGAAGGAAGAAAATGACTATGACACACGGAGTGAAGCCAGTGATTCTGATTCTGAATCTGCCTCTTTCACAGATGGGTCAGTCAGATCTGGGTCTGGTTCAGATGCATCAGGTAGGCAGCGTCTTGCATGCTAATCTGAAATACCTTGCCACAGAAAGTTCAGCTACTTTTAAAAATAACCACTTCCTGACCATGTCAAAAGTAAGCCGTGATAGCACAAGTTAGGAAGATGTTAATTATAAAATATCACAGGCAAGGAAAAAGTGTATTGGAAAATGGTAAAACAAAATTGTGAATATCCAGATTACTGTGTTGAGGATTCATAGTATTCTTGACTGCTCTGGCCTTGCTGTTCAATGCTTCGAAACACTAAAATTAGTATTTTCTTGGGTATCTTATGGCTTAATTTTCCACACAATTCATTTTAATTTGGTGTTGAGCTGTTTGATATCCATCTGGATAAGTGACCAGGTAGACTAGTAAAAGCACCATGTTCCCGGGGAAGGATAATTGAATCTTAAATAGTGTTCAGCATAGGAAATCTAAACCTAAGCTGAAATTATTAGCTATTATGGTAAATTTAGAATGAAATAAATGTTTTAAGCAGAAACTAGAAACAATTGCTTTGTAGTTGCATGTTATAACTGGTCCTAACTTACAGATGTGAAGTGCTAATGACGTAAATACTTTTGGGTTTGGCTGTTCATTGTTTGTTTTTTCTAGGAAGGCAGCTTGCAATCCTGTTAAGATTCCTATTGTGTATCTTCCTTGTCTGAAGTCTCCATAGGTGGTCATCCTGCTTAACATGCAGCCTTTTTTAGCTCAGCTCTGCTGTTTGGAATTAGAGACAGCAAGGTGTAACCTAAAGACAAGTGAAGCTGTAATAACTGTTCTAAAAAGCTCTGTGATATAACATAACACTTTCTTAAGAGTGGAAATAATTGCCTGTGTGCCACCGTGTTTTGTTTTCCTGTCTCTTACTGTTTTTTTGAGCTCTGAGCACATGAGCTCATATTGGTATCACAACACAGTTTGTGCTCCATGTTGCACATTTGGGTGAAGGCTGTAAAGAAGCGCTAACGCACCCTTACTAAAAAAAATTAATAATAATGAATTCTGTCTCTTAAGCATAGCACAGATTTACTAGATTTGTGCTGTTCATCTTCCTTTTATGAATGAAAAGCTTCGGTAACTAGCATTTGCTTCTTTTGTGCATGATAGTTTTGTGGCAACAACCACAGTTATAATGTGCAAGCCAAATGGTAACTTTGCTTTTACTGATGTTGTTTTCCTGTCTCATTACTTTTTAATCTCAACTTTGCCTGTGTTTAAAATGTGGCTTTTATTTTTTATTGTTTCTTTTAGATGAGAAAAAGAAGGAGAGGAAGAGAGCTAGAGGTATCTCTCCCATTGTTTTTGACAGAAGTGGAAGTTCTGCATCAGAATCATATGCAGGTATTCTTCCCTTTCGTTGCTTGTCATTGTGACTTGCATCAAATCTTAATGTGTAATCTAAAATAAATGTAACTGGCTGTAGAGATTTATGGGGTATGTAGCTTTGTATAATTTGGTATTGACTTCTGGCATGTTGTGTGTGGATACCTTTGGGGGGAAGTAGGCTTTCTTGTTACTTTAATGCTATTCTGTTGCTTAAGTGGAATTTTCACTTTTTTTTTTTTTAACTTGGAAGATGATGATTCAGTGACTAGTTTTCTGAGTAGGAAATTGTTCAAATACTATTTTAAAAAAACAA
>VZTN01029909.1:2445-15334 GCA_013400515.1 Erpornis zantholeuca | reverse complement strand
ATTAAGGGCATGAGAAAGTGATGACCATTTAGATTGTAAATTGAAAACTCAGCTGTTTTTCCTTTAGCAGAACAGTAGCACAACTCTGTAAACAACCTCAGTCGAAACACAAGTAGAAAAACCAGGACACTTCTCAAATAACATGCCTCACTTCAGCTGTTCCCCAATTTCCCTATGCCCAGCCTGTGCTTTGACAGATAACTAACTGTGACAAGCACACTCCTGCCGTGTGGAAGTGCAGGTTTGAGAATTTGTGAAGGATTATGCTTCACAATCTAAGTGTTCAAGTCATTAAGGGAGGAAAAGTGACTTTTGTTATCATTTTAGTTTTCCTTGCATTAATTCTTATAGGCTGGGAATGCTTACATCATGATGTGTTGAGAAACATCTCTCATCACCTGCATGTGGCTCACAAGCTGCTCAACACTTCCCATTTCAGAGGACCTTCAGACATCATTGTTACACTTCTCCCAGAATTTGGCTTGTTCTGCAACTAAGTGTCCCTTGACAGTAAGGTAGAATTTGTACTGATTCTCCTCTGGAGGGGTTTAAGGCTACAATA
The DNA here is from genome assembly GCA_013400515.1 of Erpornis zantholeuca. Taxonomy (NCBI): domain Eukaryota; kingdom Metazoa; phylum Chordata; class Aves; order Passeriformes; family Timaliidae; genus Erpornis; species Erpornis zantholeuca. The sequence goes on along the minus strand of VZTN01029909.1, from coordinate 14,772 downwards.
CGAGAGGGTGAAAGCTGCAAGACAAACAGAAAATCAAGAAATAGTGTTGGCTTTTGAGAAAAAGCTTAGTGTGTAACAGCAAAACACAAGTAGGGACTCAAAGTGCCCTACTGTCTGTATTCCCAAGTGAAATGGTGCAGGATACCTCAACTGCCAGAAGAAAAAAAAGTACATCTGACCATAAGTGGCACAAGTTTACACAGGGGTGCAGATTAATTCTGAGCAAGTTAACTCCAGAATCAGGGAGCAGAGTGAAACTGGTGTTCTGTTAATGAGCAAGCTGAGAAAAGCAGGTATGTCAGCACAGTGAAATGGCTTTCTTGCCCCTGGTGTCATGGCTCCAACTTTTTTACCTTTGGTATGCACCTTGCTCCTTAGGCTAGAGCTGATCTATAGGAAACCTTGCCTGGCTGTGATAGACTCACAGAAAAACACATATTTTGTCTTTGTCCTGGGTTAATACATTTCCACAAGCAGGCTTGGCAGGCATCTGGCATCCACAGAAGTTCTTTGAAACTGAACCATTATCAGCAGACAAACTTACATGCCAGGGAACGTTGGTTTGATTCTAAAATCCGTTTAATTAATAATTTAACTAATAACACACAAATATCAGGACCTTCATCATCACTTGAACTACTTTACATATCAGGCCTTTCCCTATGCCTGGAGTAGAAATAATCTCTTCTGTTTGCAGTTCCTCTGAGACTTCTCCACAGGAAATTTTTTGAATCAGGTTTCTTTGAGGAAGCCTTGTTAATAGACCCAACTAAGAATGCATTTCCCTTTACAATGTCTCAAGTTTCTGAAAAGGCCTTTCAGACTTTCAAGAACTGTTTCAATTGTAAGTCTGTATATGCTTCTCTTCAATGAGGAATTCACATTTCAAACATATTTCTGAGAGAAAATAGGGTCTGTCTTATCCCAGGAGGTCAATGGACAGAAGTGTCTATCTAGACCAAATTGCTTCTAAAGCTTACTTGATGACAGAGAACGAATGTCTTGCTATTGAAAGGCTTTGAATATCTTCACAACTATGACATCCTGGGAAAATGTCAGTAGCTGAAATAAAATTATGGTACTTAGCCCTCAGCCCTATTCCTTCAGAAGCAGAATACTGTGTTTTCATTTCTTTTGCATGGAAGATTTTGACATTTGCTATATGGGTCTGATAACCCTTTTCCCCTTGTATATGAATGTCTAAGGAGTGCACAAACTCAAGAATGACCCAGCATAGAAAAAATTCAGGACTAAAATTGTCAGGATGGATTTAGGCCTTCCTTAATGCAATATTCCCCAATTATACATATCTTATTTGCTGCTGATAATCAAGGAAAAGCAGGAAACAAAGAAAAGGAAAGTAGTTTCAGGAAGGAACTGCTTTTCCAAAGACAGGACAACACTTCTCTCTGGTTGGACACCTCATATAATGAACCTTACCTACTTCCAAACATATTTTCATAATTATATTTAAGGTGGAGGAGTCAGATTTTGCAGTTTTCTTGTTAGGGACTTTTATAACCTATTTTGTGCTCTCAGAGGCTTTGAATTTCTTAAATTTGAAAGACTTTCCATTTATTTTTGCACTTTTATTTATTTTTTTTCTCTTATGCCTTATGCATATCTTCTTTCCCCTGCCCCCCTTTGCTTCTCAACTTTAGCTGCAATTCTGATTTCTTTCCTTCTTTTTCTTCTCTGTTCTTAATTGCTGCTTTTGGAAAGCTAAAGTGAAAAGGGGCTTAAATATTCTTTCCACAGCAATAATAGACAACAACTGTAAAGTCTCTGAACACCTACCAAGGGCTTACGGGAAGAAGTTTTGGGGTTTTTTTCCTTTTCTTTGCTTTTGACTGTTTGTTAAACAATCTGAGAGTGCATTGTTTGTTCCTGGGCAAAATGTCTTCAACTGAATTTGATAAGTGCTGTTAGAAAGCACTGCTAGGACGGGAAGAAGTTTTGGGGCATAAAATAATTAGTAAACAATAAACAATTAGTAAACCTCAACGTGTACCATTGAAAAAAAGTTATATGAATAATATAAGTTTATTTATATAACTTATATAGTCCTAAAGTGTTTTATCTATATATCTTATATTTTTAGTGCTTAAAGTAATAGAGCAATAGTAGCAGAGAGCTAAAAGGTGCTAATATTAATATTTTAAGGTTATCTTAGTTTGATTTTTTTTTTCATTAGAAGTAGAAAATAGGTAATTTACATTACACAGATCCTATATGATGCTTAATGTTTTGTGCCACTGAGTGCTCAGATTTCCAAGGCAGGCATTCATGTTCTTGCAGGACTGACCACTAAATGAACATTTCTTTAGGCTAGTTCAGTATATGTTGGACTTTTATGAGAAGTAACATGCTTAGATTAAGGAGAAATTGAGAGAAATGAGCTTGTTTAGATAAATTTTGCTATATCACACCAACTTTATCCCTTTCATGCTCCTCCTCTTTCCACTCCTTTACATGCTGTCTGCATATATATTGACACATTTAGGCTGAGCAGAAATGTTCAGGCATGTCAGGAAGAATCTATACATTCAAATGCGTCTGTTCTGTCTTTTCCAGTGCACATTTTCTCTAGGTGATTGTTCCATTTCATTTGGAGTCATGATGCAAAACTCCCAACATTCCTGACATTGAATGGAGCAATTTCATGAGGAACGTAGGGGAATGGCAAAATTCTGTGGAATAATAATTAGAACCTTATGGAATGAAAAAAGTCTCAGTCATCTGTATCCTGACTACATAGCATTGCTATGCTGCTATCCAGAGAGAATAAAAATGGCTATTCAGAGAGAAGGGAAAAAGATGAAACTGCACATTTTTACCCCAAATCTTCATGTCATGATCTTGATTCAGCAGTGCAATAATTCAGCTATAAATTGAGAATTCTAACAGGTTTTCTGGGACAGATTAAAATCTGAAAAACTAACAGATACTACCATGTTAAAATTTCAGGACACAAAGCATATTAGGAATTAGTGGAGAGAAAATGGCATCTTTATCTGTTGATGAAATTTTAACCTGCAAATTAAGTATGAAATAAGATGACTAAATTATTTGTCCTCACTATTGAGCATGGGACATTAGATTTGGAAGCCTGTTAAATTTTTGTGGAAGTTTGGCCAGTGGCGGGTTATCTAAGCCCCTAAAAATGAATGGATAAATTTGAATATGAGTAGAGACAAGCAGAGGAAAAGACAGCAGGAAGTTCAGAAAAAATTGGATAATTTTTAAAAAGCATCAGAATTATGAAGCCTTGTCTGAATCAAACTGTTAGTTTGTCTATCTTTTCACTTATTACTTTACCCCTTGATTTGGGACTTATCCTTGCATACAGCTTCTATAGTGGCACATACCAGCATTTAATCTTTTGCTTCAAACAATGTAGGAATTATTTTACATCCTTTCCATGTGTTCCTTGTTAGTATCTTGAAAGCCAAGGGACTGACCTCCCAGCATTTCCTGCTTAGAAAGCCTTCAGTTCTAAATGATAAGGCAATATCTAAAAATATTTGTTTATAAACACATTTTTAGAACCTGGCTGCATATTCCGAGCCAAGCTGCATGTGAAGGACATTTAGAGTTGCCCAGGTAGCCAGATTTGGAATATGAGTTTTTTATTACAGAGTTGTTTATTAAGAAAGGTCTTGATGAGCCAAATAAAAAGGGAATGGTAAAAGTTCTGTTTAGTCAAAGATCTAAATAAATTCCTTAAGGTTTTCTCTTGCTCTCAGTTACTTGATGCCTTTTGTTCATGTACAGATATCACATGTGGAACTCTTATGAGATCCAAGAGCAAACCTTCTGCAGACTTCTAAGGCACTTCCACACCTTACTACAGCCCAGTTTATCCAAATAACAGGTAATAAACCAAACACTTCAAGACCTTCTGCCACCATTTTGCAGAATAGGACTTCATCCTTCAGGACCAGTGTTTGAAACTCATCTGGGAACAGAGAAATAAGTGTGATCTGTGTGTTGTCATTACTCTGAAGATTAATAACTTCAGAGTTAAGTTTGCTTGATACTTTGGCCTATTTTGAATCACAGAGCTCCTGTGGTTTAAAATCCACCATCTAGCCTAAACTGCAAATCTCCACATAGTTTTCAATACCACCAAGAAGGAAAGGAAAGATAATGCTTTTTTAATTAAAGATACTTCAGTGGAGACAGAAAAAAAACAATAGTTAAGAAAATGTAGTTGAAATTTTAAAACTAGTGCATGTACATTAAAGACAATTTTTCTGAATGTCAGTTGTGGGATCCTGTATTTGGCATCCTCTATCCATATAGAACTGGACTACAAACATTTTCTTATACTACACTCTTGGTAATATGTAGTTTCTTTGTTATTATAAATACAAAGTCACTCATAGATGGGCTTGCTGGGAACCAGACTTGCTTTTTTAGAGAGGAAAATATTTCATTTTCCTTTCATGTGAAACACATCAGTAGACCTACATTGTTAAGCATTTTTACCACCATAAAGACAAATATGAATCTCATTAGAACAGGGAAAAATATAAACAGACTTTCAATTATTCTAATCTGTATGATTTTTAATATTACAACATCATCACAAAAGCTACAAGAAAAAAACCAGCTACATTATGAATAAAAATGCCAGTATCTTTTCCTTTGGTATACGAATATTACAAGGATCATTCTGTGTTTTTCCCCAGGAATGGTTCTTTCTCATCCAAGACAACTCTATCTGGCCAATAAGCACATTCATATTGTCCTAAGGAACTGCCTTGACTTACCTGTTCCCCTTTACTTCTTGGTTGTAAAATGCACTGTCACTTTTCTCAGTTTTTCTGCTTTATTTCAGTGGTTGTTTCCTAAGAATTTTTTTCTTTCCATCTGTTTGAAGAACTGTTGTGCTGTTTTGTCAGATAAGTTACAGAGCTGCACTATACTTAATTTTATGTTTGGGGTCTTTTTTCCATCTAGAAATTGTGAAGATCTGAAATATCTTCACCTGCAAGGATTTTATTCCTATTCAACAGACAGTTGCTACCAGAGCTTCCAGCATAAGTTATTTTATACAGCTTAGCAAAAACATAGCTAAGCATCAAAGGGATATTAACATTTCAGTTTGCCAAGAATGGCAATTTGGATTCAAACCTGGCAAAGAAGAGCGACAATAATGGCCTCTTAAAGAAAGGTGACAGATTTTGTCATGCTATGTTTCATTTGCAGTCTAAAAGCATGCTGGGAAACCTAGCTAAAGCTCTAAAGAGGAAAATACATCTTATGGCAATACTCATCTAAAAAAAGGCAGGGAGAGAGAGGCATACAAATCTCAGGGCATTCATTTAGTCCAGTTACATGGGTTGAGATAATTAGTAAGAATTTTTGCCTCTCTCTTGGCTCACAAGTGGCTTGCAATCACACTGTGGGGCAGGGCAATGTCTTCATTCATGCTTGCTGAATAAATTCTGTGAATAATTTGCAGCGCCTTGCCTGCTTCACAAGCATTTCTCCAGCCATGAGCGTTTGCTATGCAAAATGTTTCCTTTGGAGGCACAGGTCACAGAGTATGTCTGCTCCTTTGCTGGAGCAGAGTGAAGGTTTGGAAGCGTATTTTTCTGATGACGAATTTCATACTTTTTTTCCATTTGAAGACATTTGTATTTCCCTACAGAACATGGTTCTGCTGATGTTTGTTCTGATCAGTTCTAATGCTAAATCTCTGAAAAAATAATTAGCTAAAGGAAAATGCAAACCATATGTCTGTACCTGTCTCTATAATATTGACATACATATACAAATATCCAGGAAGTCCTTTGGATCATCGGGGTCCTATTTAGACTAAATTAAACATGTTTTGGATCTCACTGCTCTTGGAAGGCAGTGTACTGGTCTAATCCACTAGTCCAGACTATTACTGGAAAATATTTTTTTTCCAATGTGCATGCCAAAAACCACATTTAGTGGAGCTGTAGAGAGGAAACTTGAGAGTGGGTGATGCATGCTATTTCCTATGTCGAGTCTGCCTGTCTGGTCTTGCATGTCCAATAAATCTGAGGAACAAAACCCTTGTGCTGTAATAAACTCCTTAGATTGGTCTTACAGGGTGTCCCGTTCCACTAGAAGGGGAGCTGGGAAGGATTCTTTTAATAGTTTTTCTGACGAAAAATTAAGCACAAAACACGGCAATATTATATCTGGAAGCCGTTTACTGAAATAAAAGGGGACTAGGAAAAGGGGCAGAGGGGGAAAGAAAGAGAGGACAGGGACAGCATCACCACGGAGAATTGTGAGCGCTCTGCCGGCGGCAGCTCAGCAGACAGAGCGTGCGAGCTGCGCAGCTCCCGTGGCGCTGGGCGCGATGCTCGGAGAGCCGCGGGCTGCGAGTCCCTGCTGGCGGCGGAGAACAGGCTGCTGGAGGGGCGGGAGTGCTCCCGGGGCAGGGCCAGGACGAAGAACAGGCTGCTGGAGGGGCGAGAGTGCTCCCGGGGCAGGGCCAGGACGGAGAACAGGCTGCTGGAGGGGCGAGAATGCTCCCGGAGCAGGGGCAGGACGGAGAACAGGCTGCTGGAGGGCTGGGAGTGCTCCCGGGGCAGGGGCAGGGGCAGGGGCAGGACGGCGGCGGCGGCAGGAGCTGTGCCTCGGAGAGCACGGCTGGGTACGAGCGGCGGTGGCAGCAGAGATTTCCACAGTGATGAACTAGGTCACAGCAGCGATGAAGCCAAGCAAAGCAGGCAACACAGGAAGGCAGGACCACAACGAAGCCGAGAAGGGAAGGGGCCAAACTGCCCCTCCAAGCCACCCAAAGCAAAAGACTCTGTGGTGTTGCGGCTAGCTGCTTTTCATGTGCCCCCAAACTCCTCCCGTAACTCGGTCTCCTGGGCCTGCTTTTGGCTGGCATTTTCACGGACATCAGGCACCTGCCCCTGCCAGCAAGCGTGTGCATGTGTGAGTGGGGACGGGGGAGGGGAGCTGCATGAAATACAGGAGTTCTCTTTACCCCATTGGGAAAAATGTTGAGATATATATATATTGGTCCCTCTCACAGGGGGATGAGGTAACTTGAGCAGGACCTCTGCAGTTCAAAAAGCAGTAAATGCATCTTCTTGGTAATGGGAATCAGTTTCCTGGCTCCAAGTGGGAGACACTGAGAGCCTAGGACATAGACTTTTCAGTTCAGTGCTTCCTGAGACCAGTACAATTTGTAACCTCCCTTTTTAAGCCTGCAGCCAACTTCTTGCCCTGATTCAGCTTTTCAGACTCAAAATGGGTGAATTTCCCTTGAGAAATGTGAATGGTGATTGCACATCATTAGCCAGGTTTCAAGGTGTTTTGTGTTTGGTATAATTTTCAGTATCATTTAATGTGCATTCACAGATGAGTGAATTTGCATAATAATTTCTAACGGCTGGCTTTGATCAAAGCCCATTGGCCTGTGGGCAAGATGCTGGAAAATATAACTGGAGCAAGTGAAGGTGTGGTGGGTATTAACAACCATATGTTGAAAAGGTGTTAGCTCTGTGACCTCTATAAAGAAAAGTCCAGGTCCCTGGAAATCTGTAGTAGGTTTGTGATAAGGAGGATGCTAAACCTTCCTTGTGCTTCCTCCTTACTGTGGTTTTTGTTCCCATTGATTGGCATTTCCTAGTGTGGTTCCTTAGGAAGCAGTGTCCGTGGTTGAGAACTGGTAGCATTGCAGGCTGCTCACCACAGTGGTCCTGGGCTACCAAGAAAAGCTACAAACCCTCTCTCTGTGGCAGAGTTGACCTTCAGTCAGTTGCACAGCCATTTCCAGCAAGACCCTTACCCAAGGCAAAGGTATCGGCCTAGATAACAGGTACCTCAGCCTAGGAGAGAGAAGCTGAAGACAGCATGGCTTAGAGTGCATGGCTGACTGGGTAGTGGGTACTGAACTGCAGCCAATGGAATTTTAAGCCATTAAGAAAGAACAAACCGAATTTTCAAATATGCTTGTGTTTAGCAAGCTGCAAAGGGCCACATCTGTCATTTATTGAAATAGCAGTACTCTGGGGCATTTTTTAAAGCAATTTTTTATTGAAGTGGTTATTGCAATACCTAATCCTTTCAAAAGTGTGTTTTTGAGAATTTTTTAGATCACAGAATAGCTAATAATCAAAATATTTGAAGGAAGAAACACATTTTTCTCGCACTGCTTTACCTTTATCAAAGCTACGCCATTTACAAATGACTATGAGCAAAAAAAGACATAGAAAAATGGAAGAAACTGCACCACCAGATTTGTTTGGGAAGAGGATCATCTATTCACAAGGCAAGACAAACCCCTGGATCCAATAGTTTTCCATGTGAATGAACATGTGGTCCAGGGAAATTTATAATAAATTTAAATTTATTAATATCTAAGAACTATGTTGATGATATGTTTTTGAGTAGCTTATTCTGTATAAACTGAGGGATTTTTTACTAACTGAGCAATATCTGGGAATGAACAGATGAGATATTCTCACGTCTGTCTGGACTTGTTGATGACAGTTTCCCAATGTCATAGAGACACAACAACTTTTTGCAGTTCTTTTAAGTTTCTGCTTTCTTGTTCCAAGCTTAAACTGAGTTCAAACAGTGACAGAAATGTTTCCAGCTGGTAGAGAGGAAGCTCTAACAGCTAACCTATGATGGGCTTAATGTGCCATTTCCCTGTGAGCTGCAGGAGGAAGAACTGACAATAATATTTTTTTCAGGCTATGTTTATTTAAAGGCAAGTACTCAGGGACCTCCACAGTGTGGGGAAGAGAATTCAGACAGGGCACTGAGAGCGCCAGCTTTGTGATTCATTGCATATATGAGGTCCATAAGAAAAATGTTTTGGTGAGTTATGGTGAGGGAATAATTTTATCCTTTGTAACTGACAAATAGCTCTTCTTTATCCTTTGCAAGAGAGACTGGATTCATTATTTTGTCAAGATTTTTCCTCATTAATGTAGGAATTGCTTAGGAAGAAAGTCTTTACAAGCTCTTTTCCATGCATTTGAAATTATGAAGAATGATATTTTCCAGGAAAATAAATCCCTGAGATGTAGACAGGAACTTTCTTTGTCTATTTATTACATAGCATTCAACGCAATGGCATGAGTTTAGGAAGCAACTTTTGGTTTTGCAAAAACATTTGCGTTTTTGCCGTAATGTCAAGAGCCCAACCTGTTGCAGATCCCAGATGAGGTGCAGACCTGGTAGTTGTGAAAACCATTTGCTAACTTACAGAGAGCTGCTTTGCAGTTTATTATATTTAGACATTGGCTGGTTTCAGGGACCCTAAAGTACCCTATTTTTAAACAGGATTCACACCTAGCAAATATCCAGATATTTCAAGATTATAGATTGTTCTGCTGTCTATCCATTTGGCAAGACAAAGACCATGGTAATGCACTTTCTCACTTCCCTCTTCCAGTCCTCCTTACATGATGTTTCTTCTCTCCCTTCTTCCTGTCCTGTGCTCCACGGTTGTGATACAGGAGGAAATGATTTTCAGTGATACTGAGGAAAATCAGACATGGAAGACATTCAGTCACCTATGTAAAGCCATGCAGTGCTTAACGGAGTTATTTCTCAGTCTGTAACTGCAGTAAACCTAAGTGATTTGAGTGTAGGCATCTGTGAGATTTGGACTTTGCACAATAGGCCAGGTCATGAGCTAAATGAATTTTGCAGATTAAACTGGTATGTGCTCTTGAGTCAAATTATATGTAATAACAGTTAGGTGGGGATTTCATTAGGGGGATGGAGCTCTCAGGAGCAGCAGCTTGCCTGGAAAATGAATGCCTTTCTGTGTGCTCTTTTAAGAGGCTGCTGGAGAATGACGGTTGCCATAGCAATACAGAAAAATTTTAAACAGTTAATACTTTGTGTATGGCTGAATAGAGTGGGCTGAGTAGCAGAATCTGCAATCATCATCTTTAGCACAAGTAGGTTCATTTTAAATGCATTTATTAGATTTTTTCTTATATCACACTAGATACTCTACAGAAACTTAAAGTGCTGCGCGGTTTAACATATCATCTGGAGCAGCAGCACTCAGGGGCAGGCACATTTAAGTGGAGTGATGACAGCTGAGTACCACAACACAAGGTGATTCAAACCTTGATGAAGGACCAAGTGTGACAGTAAGAAAACTGCCAAGTGATGTTGGGTCCATTTGAAAGAGCTAAGGACCTTGATTTTGATAGTCCCTTCTACAGCCAGACTCCATTGTAAACTGTGTATTATAGAAGGCTGAAAATGTCTTCTGAGGACAATTGCCACTTTCCCTAATGCACCAACTGTATGATTCTCCTTTTTTTTTTTTTTTTGATCCATCCTGTACCAGTCTTCTGCCACTGTGAATAGAAATCAGTGCTTTCAGAGGTTATAAAACAGCAGGAAGATGGTACTCCTTTTCTGGCACACCTGTCCAGGAATTTACTCACTAGGCAAACTCTGTAGTTGATAAGTTTATGAGTTCTTATATGTTTTAGGGGTGTTGCTTTGGTGTCAGTTTTCATTATCTAGCTGCTTAAAATCGAGAGTCTCTTTTACAGCTCACTTTTAGATTGACTACCTTGAGCAGTTTTGTACTATCTCCAAGATTTTTTCTTCTCATTATCTGAATTTTCTGGCTGTTTATGACTGTTGAACACTATGGGTCTTAGAACAGGTCCATGTAGGATTTATGACAGAAAAATTTTTTCGTCACTTCTGAAAAATGAATATTCAACCTGTTCCCTATCTTTAAATAATGATTAATTAATGAGAAAATGCTTTTATTTTTCTTTTCACATGCAGTAACATGAAAGTGGAATCTTGTCTAAAGGGTTTGGAAGACAAAATTTTCAAAAATTTCTCTCAGTACCAAATCCAGCATTGCTTCACAGGGAACCTGGATATTTTCTATACCATATTTTTCCAGCTTGGGGAAGTAAAGTTGATCAGTTGCTGAAGATAATAGTTTCCCTCCATGATTTAGAATTGTCACAAGTAGTCTATATCCAGACTTCTCCTATAAGCACATCGAAAACCGTCCCAGTACTTAGGTCCAGCTTTTCTTGGTGCCAGGTTCAGCTGCGGAGACATTATCCTGGGCACAGCAGACGTAGGAAGCTCAAAAGCCTCACAACAAACACATTGTTCTGAAGTAAGTTTGTTACGAAATCACACTGTCATCAATGCTGACAGAGGCTGTTATTTTTTCCGAATACTGTGCAAAGTAATGAATCTAGCTATGGACTTGCAAAGTTCCATTATACAGTCACCCAAGGGGCTTCTCCGTGTCCTTGCTGTGCATACAGAAATGTGCAGTCTAGCGAGTAACTTGTATGCGATCGCATATTTTATTTGTCCTCTAAACACTGTGCTGTCAAAATGGATCTGTCCTGTCACACAGAGGACCTGTGTGGCGAGATATAGCTAAATACCTTTGAATAGGTTAATGATGACTACAAATCAATACAAAATCATTTTGGAGCTTCCTTTTTTTTTTCTTTAATTGATTGCTTTTGGTGGCGCATGATGTCTTACAGGTGCTGCCCACAAATTTAAGCACAGGCAGTCTCACAGTCAGCTGTATGCTTTCATTATCTGTGGTGGCTGTGTTCCTTTTTAAGCTGATATGCTCATACAACTGGGTCTGATGGCAGTTTACAAGAGAAACCCAGCTGTTTTTATACAGCACAGCTTTTGCAGAATCATCCATAAGCTATGGTATTCCTTTCCGTATTGATAATCACAACAGATATGTCCTGTACTCTTTTGGGTGTCATCTCTGTTTAATGTCACTGTCTTTAAAGGATTTCTAGTTTTTTAATTGTGATTTTCCTTTGAGATAGTTTAATGGCTAACACATTGCAGAAGTTACATTTTTCTGTACGACCATCTCTGTCTTGATGATTCCCTAAATAGTGGTAACACAGAAAGTGAGGAGGAAACAAGCTGTCAGCAAATATGAAATTTTATAGCTTTCAGTTCCCTGTCCTTGTTATATCTTTGGATTGTCAGGAGAGAGATATTACAAAATTGCTACAATGAATTATACATATATAAAAGAGATGGGTAAGAAGGAAATACACATCTCTCTCCACTTCTGATTTGAACCAATAGTCTCAAGGTGATTAGCTTTTGCTCCTCATCTTTAGCATTCTGATTCCCTTTCAGCTGTATTTTCTCAAATAAATAAAGAGTGCTTACAGATCCTCTAATTTTCAGAGATTTAGTGTAAATGGTGATATTGTCTCAGAAGATTAGGCAGCCAAAGTGCTTTGACTTCTAAAAAAATAGAAATTTTTAAGGATATACACTCACTACAGTATTACCAGACTCCACCCTTTTTTTTTTTTT
>VZTN01029907.1:4606-19724 GCA_013400515.1 Erpornis zantholeuca | reverse complement strand
GCTTGACTCAGAGTGATTTTACGAGAGAGCTTTTAGAGTACTGTAAAAACCTGAATCCACATGTTGGGAGGAGGCAGAGAGCAGTAAAGAAAAACTAACAATGGAATTGGGCTACTATAAGGAAACATGAATGTTTGCCTAAGACATATGAAATCTATCACGGAAAAAAGAAAGGAGATGACATATTCAGGACACTACTTGGCATTGACAGAAAAGAGAGAGCACAGCAAACAGCAGCTATCAGTTCCCTTTTCCCCCTGTACTGCTGCACTGTAAGTTACGTTTAGTACTGGGGTGGGAAGCACGCAGGGAGAGGGAAAGAAGGAACATACTTGTTTTGTCCAATTGTTTCAAAATCCTTCACAATAATTGTTAGGGAAGATGAATTATCCAGAGGAATTCCTTTCAAGTCAAATTCAACAATCTGAACAACAAAAAAAAAATGGACCAAACACAAATTATAATTACAAGTTATGTAAAAATTACCAGAGTAGCATTAATAATAACAAAATTATTCAGAAATAAATTTTGCACTTAGTGAGAGACCAAATCCAGCTTACATTTGCAAAAGCAAAGTAAAAAATGCTCATAGCATTTGCTCATAGCAAATGTATTTGATTTGCTAATTACTAGCAACAATAGCACAATTAAATTGTTTAACAATGAGCCATAATTTCTTTTGCAGTCCCACTTCCTCACACCAACATACAGATTGTCTCGTTATTCATATTATCTGATATTAATCCCCTCCAATACTGGCTGCACTCAGTTGCGAATTTGAACAAATAGTTGCGGGTTCCCTTTCTCTGTAATTCTAATTACAAAATGTAAGAAAAATCTTTAACTTTCATTTATCATTGAAAAAAACCACTGCCAAGAAAACATTTTCCCCAATAAAAATATTACTGAAGATGCAAAATAGGACTAAGCCTAAAAATAAGCCATGAGGATTTTCAAGACATAAGTCCTTTTAAATCTGTATGGCTTTTCTTGGTATGTAATGAATGATCCCACTATGTTCCCACACCTGTGGCTAACCAATGGCCGAGTATCATTTTGATCAAAAAAAAGGGAACAAAACCAGGCCACAAACTCATCAGTTATCCATCTAATTTTCCATCAGCACATTACTTGTTGAATTGTAATACATGCTGCAAGATGAATCCATTCACCTGCATTTACAAACACCTTGAAAGAACACAGCACCAGATCCTCTTTCCAAGAACATACTCAACTGTTGAAACTGACTTAATGACTTTACAAGCATTCTGTCTTAAAATGACGAAGAATTAATTTTTTAAAAAATTACCTCATTCCAAACAGGATTGAGTTCATTTTCAATTTTCTTTGTTTTCTTTTTTTCATCTGCAAATACAAACAAAGCACCATTATTTGTTTTTGCTAAAGCACTACAAAAATGTAGTATTTTTTCCTTTCAGTTTTCTAAAGAAGATTTGAGCTTTAAACCAAATGTTCCAATTATTTTTACCTCTTCCAGAAGTTGCACGTTTTACAATCAAGAAGTCCCCTGGGCAATTTTAGTAGTTGAGCCTTTTTATTCTGTTTTGTTTAAGCATACCTAGATGTATTTCCAAAAAGCAAAATAAATATTTAGGTTTCTCAACCTTTTATGACCCTTAGCTTCAGCTTCAATAATGATGAAAAAAAACAGACTAAAAGACTTGGAGACATCAAACCAAACAGCAAACTCTAAGTGATAGCAGTAAAGTACTACTTTTAAAAGTAGTAAAGAAAATGTGTTACGTATTTACCATATATAAGTTATAAAAGACTGTTGAATATTTAGCTCTGGAATAAAATCACATGGAAAGAAATTTTAAGAAGATATGCTTACAGTGCCAGCACTGTCTGGTTTAAACGAGCAAATATTAGAAGAAATACATAAGTATGTAAGAGGAAATGCAATCCTTCCTGAAAAGATGGTTTCCAGAGGTTATGCAGATATGACTTCACCAAATTTACTGTTGCCTAAAAATTACAAATTTCCCGTACTTCATGGTAAAATTTGTGTTTGGGCAAGCTACAAATCATGGGAATGTGGGATGTGGTGCAAACAATACATGGCTTGGCATTATTTTTCCTGTTCAGTTACAATATACATCTATAGCTCTGATGGAGGATTGGTATTTTGACACTCAGAAGCAGGAAAGAGCACAGACAAACACAGAGCTCTTGAAACAGAGATTGCATATATTAGACAACAAACAAGCATATTTAAGTACAGTCACTAAAGCAGCTGCTGATCTCCAAAATGCTCAGCCACCACAAGAAGGCCAAGCTTCGGACATGCTCCACATCTTTTAAGGACTCCAGTAAAGATATTTGCATTTCTGTTATTTGAAATTATGACTATACTTAGCATGGAAAACGTTGCAAAGGCCTGGGAAACAAAAAGTAAAGAAATTCTAAATGGGCAAGTTCATATACCCACTTGCTCTTTTTATTGGATGAGAGTGGGATGTACTGAAAAAGTCAGTCCATGCTGCAAATTGCAAGAACTGACTCCCACTTATGTAACAGGAATTGTCTACAAGTTATACAGGATATTGACTCATGTTGTAGGACAAAAAAAAGAGCTTTCATAACATACCATACTGTGGACTGACATTTTGCAGGAAAAAGCACTAATTAACAAGCTAGTGAGAGACAATTAACTTCATGCTATCAAATAGGAGACAAAGCATTTTCAAAACGGGGTATCCCAGTTGGGCACTGGAGTTGGGCACTGATACTCTAAGTGTCCCTAGAAGCTGGGAGCTGAAAAGATGTTTTCACTGCCAGTGAAAAAAAAACAGTTACAGCTGTTTGTAAAGGAGATAGTGAATTACAGACCTGATTCTGATGGAACTAATGGATAGAAGTCGTGTGATCCCTGTCTAAGCTAAAATGTAACTCTCTAAGGTAAGGAGAGTCCTGACTTGAAGAAGAGTCAGAACAATTCTTGACAAGATGCTTAATTTTCCATTCTGAATTATCCATTTTCA
Source organism: Erpornis zantholeuca (assembly GCA_013400515.1). Classification (NCBI taxonomy): domain Eukaryota; kingdom Metazoa; phylum Chordata; class Aves; order Passeriformes; family Timaliidae; genus Erpornis; species Erpornis zantholeuca. The sequence continues at coordinate 16,719 of VZTN01029907.1, read as the reverse complement.
CAAAAGCAAGACTTATGTTTCCACTAATATTCATATTCTAGATTACACTGAGAAAAAAACCTTTTTCTGTTATGCATCTGTGTGAAAGCTGGATGAAAAAACACTGGGAAGCACAGCTAACATTGGATTTTAGTTGTAATTTTAGTCAGAGTGTGACACTCACATTCCTCAAGGATTCCTCTTTTGCATATATATTCTCGTCTCTTTACTGACTTTCTTTTTATTGCACTTTTATCAGTATTTTAATGCACTGGGTGGGGGTGGTATTTGTTTTTAAGCTGTTGGCAAAGCTCTTCTTCCCGTCAAAAATCCCTGTTGCCAAGCAGGGTGAGGTGGATTGCTCAATTATTCCAGGAGCTCACATAACTTTCAGGTCCTCAGGCTGTTTTCCTCTGCTGGTAATGATTGCAGCTACCACAACCACAACTAAACCACATCAGGATAAACTGCACAATAGGGCCAGTCACCATTTTTGGTGTGGCCCTACCACGAAATAAGAAATTATAGTGGATACAGGTAGGACACTCTACATACTTGTTTCTTTAAAAACTAACTACAGTAACTGCGCTACTGCACAAGAAATTACTATTTGATTTATCTTGATGGAGGCATTATACTACCTTATATTATAACATGCTAGTTAATATTCTCAAGTGGAAATGACTGTAATAAGAATTTAATGGCCAATGAGTTGACTCAGTGTCCAAAAAAATTAAGATGAGCTGTTTACATAATAACTGTTCCATCATTAAAAAGGAAATTATTGTACAGCAAACCAATAAATGTTTCCATCTTAATTTTTTTTCTATAGTAACTAGCATTTTAATCAACATCAGCAGGTGGGGAATAGCAGAAGCATTATCTTTTTAAATTTGAATTTTAAATTATCTTTTACAACAGTCCTAAGTCTGAGATTCAAGAGAGAATCACATTTCAGTTAACTGGGTATCCCATAAAACTTTTGTTAAAGGAGAATTAAGATTGTATGGTGGCAGGATCAGTTGGGCAGACCTCCAAAACCCTGGAAATTAAATTTAGATAATTTAACTCTCTGCAGAACAGAAAATGTAAATGTAATGATTAATTATACTCTAAAACTATTTTCTTTCACATACTGAAATATGAACTAAAATAGCTATGAATTACTGCAGGCCTGCTGAAAAGCTCTTAGATTAACCACAAATGGTTAATGGAAAAATAAGTTTTATTCAAGTTAGCCCAATCAACTAAATGCCATTTCACCTCAGTTTTTACTGCATGAAGTGGACTGAGGTAGTCAAAAGGAACGACCAAAGCACTAACTATCCTATTATTGACTGCACATACAAGAAATTAAATCAATTTTTACACCCCAAGATAAGAATCTAACAAACCAATGCAATTATACTGATTAATCATTATCACTTAGTGTCAGTTTAGCAAATGGCAACAGTTTTTCATATTAAGGTGACCAATGACTTGTCTCATGTTGAATGACAAACACTGAATTCTGCAAGAACAGCATCCAATTTCAGATAGTGATATTCGTTTATTCTCAGGGTGTAGCTCTCTTTGAACTGTGAGCTGTTCTTAAAGTAAATAAAAGTTCCATCCCATTGGACTGGACATAAATGTGTAAAAAAAAAAAAAAAAAGGGAAATGCTTGCACAAAACTCCTCTGCTGTATCAGAACAGAAACAGCTGTCTATTTCCTCCTAATATCCGGCCAATACATATCACTGTAATAACTATACTGACTGCCTCATTTGTAACCAGCTTAGTTAAACAAATAGGAAGAAATCTATTCCATTCATATTAACCATAGTAACTTGTGTCTTAACATATAAAATATTTGCAGTCACTTTCATACTAACAGTTGCAGGGTCATGAGCTGTAAAGGTCTGAGACTGAAAGACTGTGTTTCCATGGGAGTCTTAAATTTACTGAACCTGACATCAGCAAAGGCCTGTAAATTAAAATTTGAACAAAATACTGTTCTAATGAAATGTCAACTTCCACAGCAATCTTCTGTTATATGAGTGCTGTTCACTAAGGCTTCACAAAAAACACTCCAGAGCCAAATAAGAACATGAGAATGTACTGCAGGGCCATGGCCAAAGTCCTGCGAATGCTTGAGTTTTTCCCAGTCTAGAACATGTACTCCCACATGTGTTTTTTATGTCCCCCAGGATTTACACTGGGTAGGGACTAAAGTTAAAGATTGATGCCCTTTGACATAAATCTTCCCAAAATAAGACGGGTTTCCTATCTCTACACATTAACAGGGCAAGGGGAGAACCAGCAATGTACATAAAAAAACATCTATTAACATAAGCAGCCAGAAGTTGAACATATTTCAGATATAACCCTATGCTCTTGCACTTGGCAACCAGGCACTCCATGTACAAATTAAATCAGAGATGCTTGATAGCTGGTAAAAGCCTGGTGTTTTCTGTCCCACTTGAATCACTCTGGATGGGAAGCAAAAAATCAGACTGTTGGTATGTAGTAAAATCACATAAATAGAAGTAGCAGGATAATGAGAAATTAAATATCCTACTAAAAACCTGTCACGATTATGAAGCTGACACTGGCTAAGCATGTTTGGGAACACTAAAAATCCCAGTTACAGTACATACAGGATAAATATGAATTCATTCCTTTAATATCTGTTGTCCAATTTCTCTGTTTGGATAACTGAAGAACTGAAAAACAAATCCAGCAATGGAGAAAAAAAAATTTGTAACTTATAATTTCTAGGTAAAAGTGAACTGCATTAGAGCACACAGTAGGAAGAAAAGGTTACAAGGAGGGATTAAACAGACACTTAAGCATAAAGAAGGGAAGGCATAAACCAGCTCTGGAGTCTGAAACTGCAGGAACAGAGGCAACATAGAAAGGCAAAACTGGCAGGAAAGCAGAGAAAGACAAGCAACTGAAAAGAGAAAAAGGATACTTAAGAAGCAGCAGAATGTGAAACAAACCAGAAATTGCAGTATCATCACTTTTTGCAGGGCAAGTAAAATCATATTTTAAGAATTTTGAAATTCCAAAAGCTACTTAGACAGGTTCTGCCACTTTTTCTAACATACAGAGTGGTTAAAAAAAAAAAAAGGAAACACCTTGAAAAAAAAGGAAGAAACTAAAGGAAATGGAACGATTTCACATCTTTCTGATGCTGAGTAAACATATCTGAAAACTTGTTACTTTGAAAGTTAAGATTCTGCATGTGCAGTGCCTTGTCCTGTTCCAGCATACAGTTGTCACAAATTCACATTTGGTTTCTAAAGGTGACAGACTTCTGCATTGATTTTTCACATTTTAAAATAGCATTTGGATTTCAGTGCACAGTTAGGAAACCAGGTCAGCAGGAGTTAAGATGCCTGTTTATCACAGTTTGGTTTGATGCATTACATGATCCAAAATGGCTTAAAGGTTTTGGCACCTTAAAGATAAATCAATACCAGAAATTAAGTTCCTCTAGTCTAGCCAAGTGAGGTAATGATGGCAACAGGTAAAGTATACTGTAAAATATAATTAGCTTTATATACAAATGCTAACTTTATAACTGTCTTCTCCTTCTCCCATATATAAATGATGAGCAGTGAAAGTGAAAAATACAGTTTCCTTCCAAAATCTTTTAATTAAATAATCTCATCAGGAAAAATTTTGATGTGTAATTCTGTTTTTGAAAAAGACACAAACCAAACTAAAACAAAACCAAACGCCTTCAGAAATGGTACTACTGTTTTTCAATAAACTATTTGTAACAACAATAACTCAGTCATAATAAAAATGTGTGTGACAGTGAGCAGTGCCTGTTCAAAGTAATCAAGACAGGAATGATTTTTCAGATGGAAAACAACGTAACCTTCAATATCAGAATTAAAAGTGGGTTCATTTATGCAATTAGATTTGGTTTTAAAGCAGGAGGCTAATCCTTTGCAAAAGCTTGTAAAATGTGGATCCTGAAACAGAAGCACAGCTGGTCAGAACAGACCAATGTGCTCCACCCAGTACAAACTTCATGCAGGTAACTCCAGTCTCTAAAAAGTCTTTAAAAAGTCTTCCCTAAAATTACATCAGAAGCAATTTCAGGAAAACATGTTTTCCCAGATTTACAAATACTTAAAAAGGGCACTATCTTTTACAAAACTTCTTCCCTGACTACATTTATGACAGTTTTCCTTACCTTTAAAAATAACAGAAACGATAGGATCTGGTTTCCCAAACTTGGTTTTAGGGATATTGGTAGCAGATTCCACAATCACCCGAAGCATTGCTTCCCGTCTTGCCTAAAGGTTGACTACCACCGCAGGAATTAAGTGTTCAGCTTCACAGTCCTTAACTTCTGGACTGAAATGCTAGCAGGAAGAGGAGGCAGGGAATTGCTGGTTTACAGCAAAGGAGATCTATGGGTGGATCTATGACGGACTAGTTACTCAAAGCTATGGGAAAAAAAAAAAAAGTCCTGTAAATTGACACCAGGTTTTGTCTCGCTGCACAGAAAAAGAGCTCTCTCTATTGAAATCCTGTAACAGAAAGGGCACTCTGCGAAAACTCAGATTTGATGTTGCTGCTTTTATTCTTAACTGCGTGGCAAATCTTTCGTCAGAAACCAAGGCAAGAATAAGCATTAAGAAACACGAACGACTTTAAGCACGACTCTAGAACTCGAGGTAAATCACATCTGCCTCTCGGTATACCACGGCATGAAATTTCAAGACGGCTTATATTTTTTCGCCCTAATTTTTAGAACTTCATTCCTTGCAAATGCTTTTGGCTTGTCTCTGTGCCAGCCTAGTCACAAACTGGCGATGATCCCTAAAAACAGTCTGAGTCCTCCCTCTCCTGTTGCATTCCGGAACAACGACGTGTTCCACAGTAAACACTGTAGCTTCCTCATGGAACATCCTGGATATAGATTGAATTATTGAAAAATGTATCCATAACTAAAAGTTAAAAAGCATTAAGGAAATGCGTGCAAAACCAAAATAAAAGTGACCAGACACTCTGTATTGTTTGGAGGTATATATGGACGTTTTGTCTTAACATCACGTGCACGAACACTCCGGTAACATGAACTACATAGCACTTACAGGACAAGCACAAGAGCTCTGAGCTTCCCCGTGCTCAGTTAGTTTTTCTCAGCTGTGAACAAATGGAAAAACCCGAGTTCACACTGCCACTGCTTCACGTGTCCCCAAGGAGAGAGAAGAGGGGAAGCCCGCAAAATGGAGCAAAATGAGTCACATGTGAGCGCGGTTCAGCCTAGTTTTTACATGGTCGCATGAGAACTATCCTATCTTACTTTGTAATTTCTAAAATTACTAGATTTTGGGTCGATGAAGAGGATTTCTGGGGAAGAAAAAACACACATGTCCAGAGAGAGACGAGGATACGGACTCGCAAAAGTCAGCACTGAGCGGACCCTGCAGACTCGTCCCGAGCACCACAGCGCACCGCTGCACCCTCCCGCCGCTCCTGGCCAAGCCCCACCGCTGACACCCGGCTGGGGCCCCGGCAGCGGAGAGTAGGACGGCACCGGCCGGCAGCGACACGAGAGGGCGGTGACACGAGGGGGCGGTGACACGAGGGAGCGGTGACATGAGGGGGCGGTGACACGAGGGGGCGGTGACACGAGGGGGCGGTGACACCAGAGGACAGTGACACGAAGGGGCGGTGACACGAGAGGACACCACCCCTGCCGCCACCGCCCCGCTGGGACCATCCGGAAGCCCCGGAAGTGACGGCTTGAAGCCGCGGGATTCAAACTCCCGGAAGCGGCACTGGGCCCCGCACCGGGCCCTGTCCCCGCACCGTGACCCCGCGGGTTCCGGGAAGGCTCGCGCAGCCTGCGCTCGACCCCAGCTGTCGGAAGCCTTGTCCTGCCCGCTAGAAGGGATCGGTGTTCCGTACAGCCTCGTTTGGTTTCCACAGGCGCCTATAAAGATGAACGCCAAGACCGCCATAGATCGACTTATTGGCAAGGGGGGCCTGAAGTCGGGCAACTCCAGAGCTGACAGTGGGCTCGAGAAGGGTAAGCAGGAGGGCGCTGCCCCGAGGAAATCCATGGAGGAAGTCGCCACAGGGAAAGGCAAAATGACGGACCCGGAGAAGAGCGGGCTCCTCCAGGTGAGCTGGGCTCTCCCCGAGCCAGCGCGGGCCGTGTCCCATGGATACGGCGCTCGGCCTCGGGAGTGTCAGGAAAATCCACCAGCGCCAGAGGTTTATGCCCAAAATGGAGACAGAGGAGTCCTTCAACTTTATTCGAATAAAGGAAGAGAGGCCACTGGGGCATACACCCGCGGGATTTTCCCTCTCGAGGTTTTGGAGGGTGCAGCCTCCCTTTTACCCTAACTCGCGGCCGCATGTTGCTCTCTTCCTTTCCCTATTGCCTGAGGTACCGGGAAGGTGCAGCCTTCCTGAACCACCTACCCCTTATGCCCTCTTGAACCTACTGTTTTACCCCAAAGTTCAGAAATTCAGGCTTGTGCAGACCCATGTCTATTTCAGGAACCAGGCTCTCTGGGCCCGGTGAGGAACCTGCTGCCCAAAGTCAGTAGAGTCATTAACCCCCATCAAATTGTTTGTAAAGACATTAGCACGCATCTTTCCTCTCAAAATTTTTGATGCCACGACTGGTTTAGTAGTGTTAGACAGTTTAGACAAACGTTTAGTTTGGCAGATTCTTTCTCAGATATTTTTCAGTGATAGCTGAGCTAATAAAATCACACTCATCTAACAACGCTGGTAAATACAAAGATTTGAGGCCTGAGGTGCCAATTAGTCCATTAAGACCTGTCCAATAGAACACATGTCAGAATTATTTTAAGCACTTCCTGCAAAGAACTTTATGTGCACAAACACTTGATTAAGAACATGCCAAAAAGTGCCGAGTATTTGTTGAATTGTCAAGCTCCCATTCAGCTATAGATAACTGAAACTGTAATGGCGTCACTACATTTTTCCTCCATTGCAGCTAAAGAGCAGAAACTAAGACACTGCAAGGTTCTGCAGCATCATTATGTCTGTATGACTGTTCCACTCAAGGTAAACCTGTGGTTGCAGAGAGAGAAGTTCAGGACTTAGTATATGACCTAGTCACATGCTGTCAGGCTTCCCAGAAGGATGGGGAAACTTTAGATAGACTCTAGGAGAGGATACAACTGACAGAGACTAGACACACTAATATTTCTAGGCCACTTTTTTTAACAAAAGGGTTTGTCATGTGTCTGTGCCACAACGTCAGAGGAGAAGTCCTAAGCCAAGTATAAATGTGGCTGGGAAGCTCATGCACAGTTGTGGCTAAATTCCTTCGTGTATTTGCTGAGTCTGTTGCTGTTTGCTCGGTGTTGGTTACTTAATACTGGTTTTCTATAAACTAGGAAAACAGGTAGAAAATCACTGTCGTGTTTGATATACCAGGTGCTCTCCAGTGTCACCATTTTAATTTTAGTGAGCAGTGGTGTTTGACCACTCCCTAAATGAGACTGTCTCAAATTCAATTTATTTCAGTTTCTCTTTCTAATGACTTGATGTCAACATGCAGGATTTCAACATCAGCCTTTCTTGTGCAGAATTAAATGCTATCACATCCAAAATTCAGGTAGAGCCCCGTGGCATCTTAAATGCAGTACTAATTCTGTGTAATGGTTACCTGTGCTGGAGGGCTACTGGAAAAAGAGTACATGTTGAAAATACCTAATAAAGCACATTTTGAAACTACAGGGCCAGATAATATAGAAAACAGGATTCTCCTCCTAAATGCTTTATTATAACTCTCTTGTAACTTACTGTCACGTAATTTGCAAGAAGGCTTCCCAAAAGCTACCAAATATGCTAAGAAATATACTAAGAAATGTAGCACCAACCTCTTTGCTGGAAGTGTTTTGAGTTCTTGTACTGTTTTTGTTTTAAGACTCATATAATGTAGAGATCTTTATTCATATGCAAAACTGAGTACCTACTAAGCCTGTGAAATTTGGTTCTTTCTATTCTTCCCGTGTTTCTATTTCAGACTGGTTTTACTATCACTTGAAATATTTCAGATGATCGCTGTAGTATTGTCTGCTTTTAGCTAAAAGCATTTTTCTCAGCGAATGAAAGGCTAAGAGAGAACTTTGAAAGTGAATATCATACAGTCATAGAATGGGTTGGGTAGAAGAGACTTTAAAGATCACCTAGTTGTAACCCCCCTGTCATGGGCAGGGACACCTTTCAGTAGATCCTGCTGCTCAGATCATCTCAAACTACTATAAACTTGCTAATGCATTTGATGCATAGACTAACACTTTTTAAAATTCTGTTTCATTTAGAAAATACTTTCCCTTGAGAAAGAAAAAGAAAAATGTAACCATCTTCTTGGAGAGAAGGACAGAGAAATCCAAAACCTGAAGGACAAGCTTAGGTCCAAAACCAAGAATAGTGAAGTCTCCTTACTACAAAGTCAACTAGAGGAAAAAAGAAAGGAAGCAGAAAGGAGAGAACAGTTACTTTGTTCTCTATCAGAAGAAATTAACCGGTTAAAATGTAATTTATCTGCAGTCATGGCGAAATGCTCTGATCTTGAGAACAAAGCCAGTAGTACTTCTCAGGCATCCCAGGTAAGCACTGAAGAAATATTGCAATTGCAAATTGGAATTTGTGCCCACTAAGCACCAATACATGTCATAAAATAGGATGGTTTTTAATTTTCTTACAAGCTGTGTTGCATGCTGAAACATTCTTGTATGAAGTGAGATGGTATCCAGATTGAACTCTAAATGAGGAACAGCCAGAGAGCACAACTTCAGGCAACACAGCTGGAGAGGGAATCCTCTCCCGCTGTATTGCAAGGTCAGACACAGGCAGTGTGAATTGTGATACTACATGTGATGATCCACTGTTGCTTAAGCAGACACTGTGCCCTTCTCTGACTCGTGATTAGACAGAGTGAGAAGGCAGCAGTGGGGCACAAATAAAGACAACTCAGCTCCTCACCTAACTGAGCTTCAGTCATGAAAATATCCTTCTTCTCTCTGCTCTTATGAATCCTCGTTTGTGTCTCAGTTGTTAAAACAAATTGTCTGTACTTTCTATGGCATCACACATGGTAAATTCTTCACTGTGACACAAGATAGGACAGGAATAATGACTTTCTCCTATCATGTAAAGTGGTCAGTAGGTATGGTGCCAATTCTTGGCAGTGTTTACAAGTCCTTCGAGGATTCCACTGTTGTATTTCCACCCCCACCCCGTTCTAATGTTCTTTGGAAAATGTAGTAGTATCTCTACGGGGGCAAAGGGAAGGTGTTTAGGCACAGGACCTAAAAATAGGTGCCTGCAAGTCTTTCTTTTCCAGCTTTTGACCTGCAGATGGTGCTGGTTCCCCACAGTCTACACGGGAGTTGAGCAATTTCTAGAAATTCTGCTATAGTCAAATACATAACATCTACATTCATAGTAGATGAATATCATCATCTACTACTTTTGAATGATAATACATGTATATCTTGTACTTCTAATAATGCAGTATATTGAGAAATACAACTTTAAGTGCAACGTATTTATTTCAAATTTTAAGAGACTTTGAACTTCATTAGAGATGTTAAAATGTATGTTAAGTCAATATATTTTCATTATGTTTTTGGCAATAAACCACCAAAATATGTATTACTATAATACCATAGTTTTCTTTTAAATTTTTAACTGATTTATCAACAGAGGACGATTATGTTTTGACTGGATGTCTTGGAGAACTTGAAAACAAGTGTAGCAATGCTGCTTGAAACTGCTAGGGGGCATACGAGCTCTGAAATGGAAACAACAGTTTTATGACACAATTTTGGGAAAGTTTTCACTGAGGCAGGATTCTAATGTTCACAGAAACAAGTTCAGTGTCTCTAAATTGTATTTTTATTAGGAAGTGTTGAAGTTTAATAATTGCATTCAAAGTTCTGTATTTTTCAGCTATAAATCCTGTTGTAAATCATGTTACCCATAGAAAATTTGGATAGTCTTCTACATTTTTTTTCTCATTGAAGTTCCCTCTGACTTATACCTACACAATTTCATAAACACTTTGTATCAGATACATATCAGAGTGAAAGAAATAGGACTGTGTAACTGCTCTCTAGTTTTAGATGTGTCTCAGGAGCTCTCCTACTCATACATGTACACAGGTCATACTCACTGTCCTGTGGATCAGGTCTCAGAAAATCAGGCAGTTTGTCCTCATGCTTCTAGACAGGCTTACCCAATTTCCCAGATGTTTACAGTCTTCCTGTTATCCCAGAGAAACATCGAGGTCTCTGGCTTTCCCCAACAACTCCTGTATGTCTGGGTTATTGTCAAACATAAGAGGATACAAAAATAGAAGAAACATTTACCTCTCTTTGTGCCCTTAAATAATACCCTTAAATATCTTCCTTTTTCAAAAGCTCTTTGCGGAACACCCTTCAGGACTTCCAGGACAGCAGTTCAACAGAAAATGCATGATGGTTTCCTTAGGAAATGTTTTAATGTAACTATGAGTTGCAGACTTATGGAATAAATTCCATGTAAATCTGTCTCCCATATCTTGCAGAAGAGTCTATTTTAAATATATGAAATGGCTTTCTACATAATTTGGATACTTCAAAAAAAACCCCAACAACCAACCATAAAGATCTTTAAACACAAAAGGCACAGATATTTTAATTTTTAAATGCATATGTTTTAATTTTTAAAACATTCTTATGCTATTTATGTGAGATCATTAGTTATACAGGAATAACTTTGCAAACAGTTTCTATATTAAACAACACTAACAAGTTGTTCTTTGTCTGCAGGAAGCTGGAACAAACAGCACTGAAGTTGAAAGACAACTAAAAGATGTAAGTTCCCTGTACATTTCAAGTACATATCATCTGTACTGAGATGCAGAAGAATGTAAATAATCATCATGTACATTTTTGGGTAGTATGGGACCTCATATGAGGTATGTTTCTCATGAGAGAGTATGTTTCTCTCTAAAATATAATCCCTAAAATTATTTTATGACCCAAAATTTAAAAACCCAAAAACTTGCAAAAGAAAAAAATAAGATTTACATTTGAAAAACCTTGCTTGGAACATCAGAACAAAGTGATTGCTGACAAATCAGAAGCCTCTAGGAACCTGACACTGCCTGGGACAGCATGAGGTTGGATCAGAAACCTCCTGAGGTCCCTTCCAAGCTGAATAAATCTATGAGCCAAGCAGCTAAAAAATAAATGTCCTTGTTCTCACAAACTGAATTGCAATGATACAGTTTTATTTTATTCCATTTCAAGGTCTGTTATTTTATATTTGGGTTTGAAAAGCTAATTCTTCATAATCTAGGCATGAGTCATGAAAGCCTTTGTTCTTTAAGTAATTTTCCCATTGCTGCAGTTTTAACTCATGCTCAGCATCCTGACTTAACTTTCCAAATGAAGATGGATTTATTTATTTATTACACAGATTACTACGATTTGCAGCAGACTTGCCTAACTTACCTTTAAACTGTCTAATATATAACTTCTAATATTTTTAAGACATAAGACAAATACTTTTAAAATCTGGTTAATTACCAGGGACTTTTTTGTTCTTCTGTTTCTTTTCATGAAGGCTCTTGAGAAAAACCAACAGTGGCTACTGTATGACCAGCAACGGGAAGCATATGTCAGGGTATTGCTTGGAAGGATCTTTGAGCTTGAACAGAAGGCAGAAATAGTTAGCCAACAAGAATCTAAATCAAATTCAGAAGGTATCAACTTCCTTTTTTCCCCCACAAGTGGTCCAAACCATAATTATCTATAGAATAAATTTTCTGAAAACAAATTATAGCACACTTAAACAAAATCAAGACTGTTCTCAACACTTTGGCTGCTTAATGGTAAAATTTGGCTAAATACTTATTCTCTGCTTCCTCTTATTTAGCTATGTTACTTGACCAACAGTAGTTCCTGCTCTTATCCACTTCAAAGATGCTTTTTAACAGCCTTGACACTCTATTAGCAACCTCTCTGTTTGTGGAAAGTGTTGAGGCAAATAGATGTACATCTCCCATCCTTCAAAGTACACTTTCAATTGACATAATGGAAGCATTAGGGATTTATTAGCTAGGTGTGGATCAGATTTTTTTAAATTTA
>VZTN01029906.1:21176-34486 GCA_013400515.1 Erpornis zantholeuca | reverse complement strand
TTGTATTTTTTATTCTGGGACATTTAAATGTGTACAAAAAATTGTGAGATTAAAAGCCTAAGGACGCAGTTTCTCACTTTCTGGCTCAGATCTTATATTTGATCTAACTCACAGATACGATACACAGTGTTTAAGGACACGTACCACCTTAAGTCAGTGGTGAACAAATGATTTCTGTTTTCATGGTCTAAAAGCTTGCTTTCTGATGTTATGTGCTAAGATTAACATAAACTCTATAATTTCTCTGTGTGCATTCATTCAGTCAGGGTTTTCACTAGGAGCTCTGAATTGTGTCCACATCTTTTTGTCCTGCAAAACAGACATGAACAAAAGCAACAGCCTTGAACTACACCATCTGTAATCTTATTTGTCTGGCGGATCTGATGAACAACTTCTTGCTATTGGAGAAAAGAAAGGAGATGTCAAAACCATTCTACAGGATCTTTCCATGGCATTCACCATTTCTGCCAAGGGCACCATTATCTGTGATATAATATCAAAGGTCCAAGTGAATCAGTGAAATTACTTGAGTTACTTGAAATTACTTGAGAAATTAATTGCCTTCCTGGAGGAGGGCATTAGCATAATACCAGTTGGTAAAAGGCACACGGTGCATTTCCTTTATCACGTTTGGTTGGGTTTTGGCATTTGTTTGGGTTTCTTTTGAAATATTTCTCAATCTTTTTTGATATTTAATATGCAGGAATCAGATAAAATGAAATATAATAGGCACTGTCTACAAATATTGGTAGGCATTTCTGTTGCCAAGCTGACTTAGCAGAGGGTGAAGAAAAATTACAGACAAAATGTGTATTGACTAGCAGATTTAAAAGAAGCAGTTTGCAATTGCAATACAATCTACTTTATCATAGAAGGTTCAGAGGTGAATTGATCAGTCTTGTATTTAGGAATATTTCTGGTTCTTTGTAAGACCAACTCTACTACTGTTGTCCATCTTCTTGCTTTACCTAGATTTTCTGTTGCAGTGGACAATGACCTGGCAACAGTTACTGCTCACACTGCCTCTTGGCTGAACTAGAGGAATGAATATAATTGGATGTAAATCTTCCAAATTAAATTAATCTTTAATTTAAAAAAATTAATTGCTATAAAACACTGCAGGCCTCTCCTCAAAACTATAGACTGCATATTCGGTGTAACAAACACAGCAAACCCATTAGTAATGTTGACTTAGCAGAGAAAAAAAAAAACCAATTCAAAAGAGCCTGGCCTANNNNAAAAAAATCCAATTCAAAAGAGCCTGGCCTAAAACCCCAAAATGCCTAAGTGCCCACATAAAAACTGAGATCTGCAGTTATTGTTCTCTGACACACAGGAACTTTTTAAACTTCAAAACCAGATCTCTACTTAAAACCTCCACACTGCAGTAAAAAAACAGGAAACAGACTGCAGATATTTGGCTTTCTGCAGAAAAGGTGTGTAAGCATGAACAGTGATAATACTCAATGTACCACCCACAGAACATCTCATTTGTAGCATTAAGATGATCAAGAAGGTGATTCACAGTGCTAACTATGCAAACACTGGGTACTGATTGTTGGGGAAAAATCTATAAATTCAAAATTCACAGCATGTATTTCTCCAAGGACATAGTCTAGGGCATTATTAATGGTCTTACCGTTCCTGATTTAAAAAAAAAAAAAGGAAAAAAAGGGAAGGGGAGGAAAGGCCAAATAACTAAAGAAATACATTTGCACACCAAATTCTTATAGAGTGTTCAGATAATGCTTGTAGCTCAGACCTACAACAAACACTTTCTATTCCTATACTGTAGTAATTTTTTTGGTGTAAATAGAGGATTTTGAACAGCAGAAATTATTGTCACTGAGTATTCCAAGACCAGCTGCATTTCAAATTTAAAAGTTTAACATCTTATTTTTAAAATGAAATTATTTTTCTTCACTTTTTTTCTTCTTTCTTGACATTGTTATGTCACTTATACAGTAGAAAAGAATGCACATGTATAGAAATACTGATCTCAGTGTGAGAACTCAAATTTTGAAAATAGAAATATTAAGCTTAACTCTTAATGACATGCATCAAGGCATGAAAGTTTGTTATTTAAAATAAAATTTACTTTTTGGTTGCAGTCCAAGGTAAGGTGGGAAGCAGTCTGAGGTAGACGGGGATACAAGAAATGGAGAGATTTTAAAAATATATAAATTGGTGTGTAAATACACATCAGTATCAAGTGTAGTGATATGAAACACCACTTCAAAACAACCCTTTGTTTGCTTCTGCACACAAACATGTATGAAATAATGAGACTGGATCAGACAGCAAAATATACCCTGTGCAGCAGTCAAACGTAGACAGGAGAACTGAATTAAGCTGCTTAACAAAATTCTTCTAGAGCAATGCTGGCATTTTTGAAAATCACTTCACTGGCTACCATTGGAATAGAGCTATATCTTAGTAATGCAAAGTGAAAAAAGAAGAAATACTAGTGAAAGGAATTCACAATACTCTTTACATTGCAAATTTTAAATGCAACTACTCATGCTTGCTTTAAATCAGTTTATCAGTCTAGGATTCTATTGATCCTACTGAAGTTAATGTAAAACACACAGTGTGCTATTGATTTGAACGGACTGTGCTTTTTAATTTACAATGACCTAAAATGTCATTAATGAACATTACTTCCACGTCAATGTTCCCTTGAAATCTCAACTCTTATACACAAGTTCAGAGGTACATCATCTAGGATTGGCACACACAGTAAGATAAAGTGAAAATATGATAGAATACACTTTCCTTAAGTTACACGAACAACTATTTGCCATTGTCCTGCAGGATATTTAATATATAAAAACAAGCTTAACGTTCAAATATTTGTACTCATAATGTATTTCAATCAAATGACAATAGTTTAAATGTGAGTTTTGTGGGGAAATGAATTAATCTAATCTGCAGAGGAAACATATCTTAGGAATTGCTTGTGTCAATCAGGTAGTATCCTTGAATTTCTAAGCCCTTTTATTTCAGGACTGCACAGAATTACTTAGCTTTTTCTCCACCTCCCCATACTTAGTGCATACCACTTCTGGGCTCAGAATAAAGAAAAGAGATAAGAAAACAGTTCTACCTTTATGGTAAAGCAAAACTTGCTCAGTTATAGAGATATAGGAAGGAAAAAAATCATGGTTTTATTTTTTTATATATTTTCTTCAATTTATTAATAATCTTTTATATTTGTTTATTTATGGCTTTGAGCAAAGACAAAAGAAAAAATCTAACTCATCCCTGATCATACAATTATTGTAAGAACCAGATCTATAGTCTTCCCAGCAGCAGTAAGACCCAACCTTTTTCATTAATACATTTCATCTTGTACAGATGTGAGATTTCATACTTATGGGCCTACTTATGTACAGAGAAAATAGGTCACTTCTGAAACTAGCAATGGACCTTTATATTACAGGAATGTGAGTCATTTGTTTCTTAATCTAAGTATATATACATTCATACATACATATATATATATACGTATATAATTTTATACCCTGTACCATTTTTTTTTAATTAACATACAAATCCTAGATATTGTCCACTCTATTACAAAGTCATTAAAAATTATTTATGGTTTCACTGAAAGACCATGTGAATTAATATTTCTTCATAGTGCTTAAAATAAAATAAAAATATATATAAAAATATTTTGCTACTAACCCCATTTCTCCTATTAAATGTAAACCTTAAACAGTTTTCAAGATCAGTATATGATCTTAATTAACTGACAGAATTTGTTAGCATTAAAATAATATAAGGGGTATTGTACTCATAAATAAATGGTCTTGCAGCGTATCCATAATGTTTGAGACACTTTTTTAAACAATCATTTCCCCATTTCCACTCCAGGTCACTTAAATTAATGGCAGCAGCATGTTAGTGGGTTAATTACATTGATGTTCACTGGTGAATGTGAGTCAGCAAAAAAAATGGAAGATTTTTAAAAATTTTATTTGATGTACCACTTTAGTAAAAGGTAGAACAGGCAGCATGGGTTCAAGCTCTGTTAGCTTTAGAATATTTACTTGGCTCTCAAGTACATCTGGATTCACTGCATTACGTAGTTTGTGATGTTATTTAATTTTTCCATGCATCGTTAAACTCAGCATTGATGGGAAGAGAAGAACTCCTTTGCATTCACTTCCTTAACAGAGTCAGCTGGGTTTTAAGGAACAGAATATATGCTTGTATCATATCCATAATGCTGATTTTTCAGTGAGTTAAATTATGACACATTTAGTTTCAATCTCTATTTAATGTGACAAATCAGGCACAAATGATTACGAATTTTTTTTTCTTTTTTTTTGTGGATAAGATAATGTGAAGGTTTGAGCAAACAAAACAAAATGTTCACAAAACAGTATGCTTTAACCCTGCTTTCTGTCACCATTTCCTTTCTGTTTTGAAGACATAAAAAATAATAAACCTCATACCTATGGGCTATGTTTGACACTACATGCCTTAGGATATACTAACCATTTAATTACAATATACACAGAGCAAATCGTGCATTTCCAGACAGACTTGATGCTATATTATATTTATTTTTGTAAATTAACACCACAGTCAACTACAAAACTACAGTGAAGACACAGAAAGCACCTGAAAGTCTAAATCAAGCTGTGGTTTACAAATAATCCTTTAAATGAAAAACCTCACTTCTAGACTTAAACCAGAGATTCAAAGTCAGCATTATAGGAATTTTAAGGTAGACACAATTAATGAATGGTTATTATTTTCTAAGATACTGTAAAGCCTTTTCCTACTGACCAAACCTATTTTTATTGTCTTTTTTTTTTTTTTTTCAAAGCATGCATGGAATATTCTCAGATGCTATTGAGGGCAAGAAGAAAAGTGATGGTATTGGTGAAGTACAAGCGGTTTGCAGGATCAAGCGTACAATTTTGCATAAAACATTGCATGTAAAAGTAACACTGTAGGTTTTAAGCCATTGCATTACAATTTAACAGTTGTGTTGCACTTAGCTTTAACAAATTTTAAAACTGTAAATTTTGAAGTGAAAAGCGGAACCTAAATTCCTAAACAAAGACCTTGCAATGGTACACCACACAGCAGCTATTTTTGCTTGGGTCTAAAAAGTTATTTACAATGGCAATATTTAGTCTTTGAAAAGTCTTTAGCAGTGTGAAGATCAAAGTCCACCCAATTCTCTTAGACAACAGAAGGACTGACATGCCATGAGGTTACAAACTATCCAGAGGAGTGCTAGAGCCTCCCTTTACACTGCAGATGTTTGCAATATAATTCTTTTCCAATCTAAATTCCAATGGATGGTGCTAACATATGAAATGCAATGTGAAATCACAACTGAATTCTTCACAAAAAATTAACAACGTATATGCAATAAACAAAGTAACAAAGGTTTCAGAATATCACTCAGTCAGTGCTATGTGTTAAATTGATATTTTTTTTTCTTTTTTTCTTTTTTTTTTTTAAATATACTTGTTTGAAGTTTGTCATTGTGTTGACGATTTCCCCATGAAAACAGCCAATCCCATAAACAGAGAAATCTGTTAGGCTGATTTTAAAGTCAACACATTAAAAATAAGTAATATTAGAGCTAAATTTAATCTTCTGTAATGGTTGCGAAAAAGGAAGACATGAACTCAAACAAGTTTTTTAAATTGCTTTTATATATATATATATTGAGATATATATATATAAATCTTTTACATNGGCTGCGGGAGAGAGGCGAGGGACTCGCCCACGGTGGGGTGAGGCCTGGCGATCAGCGTGGAGATCTCGTGGGGCAGGGAGGGCTGCGAGGCGGAGAGCGGCCGCACCTCCCGCGTCAGGTTGGTGTTGTGGAGGGCCTGGGTGCTCTTGTGCACCTCGTTCTTCTGCGCGGCTCCCGGCGGCGGCTGCTGCTGCTGCTGCTGCTGCTGTTGCTGCTGCTGCATGAGGGAGAGCTGCGAGGCGGTCGGAGAGGCGTACTGGAAAGTTCGGCCGGCCAGCGGGCTCTGTACCGGCGGGCTGCAGACGGCCGTGGTGTAGGAGCAGGGCGACAGGATGACAGCCTGCTGGGGCGGCTGCGTGCTGGGCGAGGGCGAGTGCAGGTTGGTGTGCGAGAGGCTGCTGGTGGTGTACACGGGAGGCGACTGCGTCCTGCCGCGCGACGACGAGGCCGAGGTGCTGGAGTTGAGGGCTGGCATCTGCTGCAGGCTCACCGGGGCGATGGTCTGCACCATCTCCCTGTCGTGCTTCACGATCTGCTTCAAGATCTCATTCTCCTGGTTGTTGAAGACGCCGGTGTTGAGGTCCTTCTGGAACTTCTGCAGCAGGATCGAGTTCTTCTTCCCTTCAGAGAGAGGCAGAAGGGTTAGTGAGGCTGAGGCGCAGGGACAGAGCGCCGCTCTGGCTCCGTGTTCCACCTCCCNAGAGCGCCGCTCTGGCTCCTTGTCCCCCCTCCCATCCCTGAGGGCTGTGTTTTAAAACCTCGGCGGGCACCAGGGTGGCGGAGCGGGGCACTGCTCGGCCGCCAGCCCACGGCAGGAGGGGGCCGTGCCACGCCGGCACTGCCGCAGCTCCCCACGGCCGTGCCCCGCATGCCGCCAGCCCACAGCCCTCTCCACCTGGCCTTGCTCTGACCCCTCACTTGCAGTTACTACTACAATTACATGTACGAACCGTAATTTCCCAAGCAACTGTCAGAAAAAGTCATCTACATCATCTTTCTCGTTGCAAAAGTGTCTAAATTTCCACTAAAAAGTTACATATTTTAAAAGTACATCTGCCATCTAACACATTTCTGGGAACTAGTCACTAGACATCAGTAACCAGTGCTTTTAATTGTTTGTGAACTAATATGAACACATGGATAATGTGACACCTGCTTGCACAGTAAAGACTGCTGTACACTGTGACCTGATGTCTGCTTGATGGCTCACAGTGTCTGTAAGATGTAGACAGTATTCTGTCTGAGTCATCAGATGCACAGGAACACAATGGCACTCAATTGCTCTTTTTTTTTTTTTTTGAAANCTGTACCGGCGGGCTGCAGACGGCCGTGGTGTAGGAGCAGGGCGACAGGATGACAGCCTGCTGGGGCGGCTGCGTGCTGGGCGAGGGCGAGTGCAGGTTGGTGTGCGAGAGGCTGCTGGTGGTGTACACGGGAGGCGACTGCGTCCTGCCGCGCGACGACGAGGCCGAGGTGCTGGAGTTGAGGGCTGGCATCTGCTGCAGGCTCACCGGGGCGATGGTCTGCACCATCTCCCTGTCGTGCTTCACGATCTGCTTCAAGATCTCATTCTCCTGGTTGTTGAAGACGCCGGTGTTGAGGTCCTTCTGGAACTTCTGCAGCAGGATCGAGTTCTTCTTCCCTTCAGAGAGAGGCAGAAGGGTTAGTGAGGCTGAGGCGCAGGGANAGTTACTACTACAATTACATGTACGAACCGTAATTTCCCAAGCAACTGTCAGAAAAAGTCATCTACATCATCTTTCTCGTTGCAAAAGTGTCTAAATTTCCACTAAAAAGTTACATATTTTAAAAGTACATCTGCCATCTAACACATTTCTGGGAACTAGTCACTAGACATCAGTAACCAGTGCTTTTAATTGTTTGTGAACTAATATGAACACATGGATAATGTGACACCTGCTTGCACAGTAAAGACTGCTGTACACTGTGACCTGATGTCTGCTTGATGGCTCACAGTGTCTGTAAGATGTAGACAGTATTCTGTCTGAGTCATCAGATGCACAGGAACACAATGGCACTCAATTGCTCTTTTTTTTTTTTTTTGATAAAACACTGCACTTCAGATGGGATTGCTACTCCAAGAACAGGCTGGAGTTTTACTGTTAATATTTTTAAAGCACACCTTACTTAGAGTTGGACTGCAGTTCAAGAGAGCCTTGAGAGACAAATTGTAGGAGTTTAATGCAGTGAGTTGTGGAGAAATCCTCAGACTGAAGTTTTCTTGTGAGATTGAGGAAACACCACCTAACAGGATAAGTGATTTGTTTTTTTTTGCACAGCTGTGTTTTAAAACCAGTGTCAGTAATGATGATCAGAGTGCAATTCTCCTGACCAAAGAATGTATGTTTTGCCCACTATTAGAGAGGTCCATAATATTGGAACAGCAAGTTCACACCTTGTGTTTTGATAATCTGCCATATCCTTCTGCCTTTCACTTGCATGTTGTTGGCCTTGTTTTCTGATTGCAGGCAGATCTGAGCAATGCCAGTGTGCAGCCATCAAGGCTAGCAGTGCCCATGTTGTGAGGAAAATGAGAGCCCTGCTGCAAAGGATTAATTCACTTCAACAAACAAGGGGTTTGTGAGTGCTGAGAGGCTTCAGCTCTTCCCAGCATTATATATGTCATGTGTAAGCAATTTATTTAGGAAAATGTCATCTACTGCCCGTGACACAGCATAAATCCTATCAAGTGTTGAAGGCAGCAAAAGAAATCTACAGGATTAATAAATAATACTAATGATAATTAGAGTATGAAAAATAATCCTCAGAGGAGTACAAGAGCTTTCTAAAACTCGGTGGTTTTTATTATTTAAAAGTGAGATGGCAAAATTTCTTGTCTGCATGCATGTGTTATTTATAGATCAAAAAAACCATTTACTGCAGTATAACAGAAAAAAAAAAACTTTTAAAGAGGGGTATTTTATCATGCAGCTCAAGGGAAAGAAAATGCGGAAGGGTTTTAAGAATTAATCATATGCAAAAAAGATAAAATAAATACCTATCCTGTCAAGTCTATCGATTGCCACCGTTTCGAAGGCCCTTCTCATCATGGGGTACTCTTCCAGGACCTCGTTGAAGTTGTCCACGGAGAGGGAGTAGAGGCGACAGTAGGTGTCTGCTCGTACACTGGCAGTGCGACGGCCCTTGGTCAGAAGGCAGATCTCTGGGGAGAGAAAAATTCAGCACACACTGAAAACAAAGAAGGCACTGAACCATGCGAAACTTTAAAAATTGACTCAGTGCTAACAAGTAATAATTTAGTACTCAGCAGCAATTTTTCTATTTCTGCTTACATAAGGTTGCAGGGACATTTCTGAAGGTATTTGATTCTATTTTTGCTACTATTGAAAAAATAATTCATGTCCTTTAAGAGCCCTGCCTATTGGTTTTCTGAGTCTAAACTCTGATTTTATCAAACCTTTTTAAAATAGTCCTTCAAGTTTTAAGAAATTATCTGTCAGCTGTCAAACACAGCTTGATGACTTTGACTAAGGAAAGTGCTGAATTAACCCAAGAGGTTCTATTGATTTTCTTTTAAATATATAGCTGCCATAGAGGACCAATCCCTTTAATCATTCACCAGATATAGTAAACTAATGCAATACATGATATCATGATATAATGATATTTTAATGTAAGAGCTGTTCTGAGAAAAAATACTTGAAGCATGAACATGCCTTCTGTTTCATGTCCTAGGTATTTTAGGAGAGAAAGCTTACAATTTTGATTCTTTTTTCTCATTAGATTAAGAAATGGAATTCATACAATTAGTCTAGTAGTGTCTCTCTGCAAGTGCCCCCAACAGGAATTCCTTATTCTGGAAAAATAGTGGAAACAGTGGAAACTGAAGCCATGTGCAGAGTCCCAAGAAACAGCCCCAAACTTTTGACTTCTATTTCTCAAACCCACAGTAACAGGATGACTGCATAGAGGCCAAAGTCAATGTCTGAGTCTTGTAACAGCAAAGCATAAAGGGTGGAATATTTATTTATGTGTTTTCATTAAAATACAGAAAATTAGAAAGTAATTTGCAAAAAGTAATGTTTGAGTTGATCCTCTTTTCAAACTGTGCAGTAAGAACACACTTAGAAATATCAAGAATTCTTGAGCTCAGGAAGGTTGAGAGACAGTTTCCTTACTCAGTTCCAGCAAGAGGTGCAAGTTCATACTTCATACTTGTATTTATACACAAAAGTAGGAAACTGTCTCCTACCTTGCTTTTTGTGTCCATCACAGGCTCAATTTCAACCAAACTCATTTTTAAGTGTGGAAAACCAAATAAATAATTCTGCAGACTTCAATTCTACAAAGTACCAACATAGTTCTCTTTTGTTTTGGTTTGGGTTTTTTATTTTGTTTGGGTTTTATTGTTGGTTTGATTTGGTTTGCTTTGTGGGTTTTTTTGTTTGTTTGGTGTTGTTTTTTGTTTGTTTTTGGTTTTGGTTGGGGTTTTAAATTTGTTTTTGGTTTTTTTTGTTTGTTTTCTTTGTTTGTTTGTTTGGGATTTTTTTGCTGCACGTCTTTAAGAAATATATCTTTTATTAATCTAGAATATGAAGAACCTTGATGGTTTTTTGTCTCATACTTCTTGTTGAAGATTTGCCACATGCTACCTAACCCTGAAGGCTTAGGGAATAAGATGCTTAAATTACAGTGGACAAATCAAAGTAAATTAACATTGGACCTGTACTAGCACAGAATGTACTTAAACTGCAACAGCTTTGGGGAGAATTTATGGAGACTACTGGGAGAGTAGAGTAGAGAATTTATAGAGAATACTGGAAAGAGTCTTGACCTAAAGTCCCTCACAAAACTCAATGCCCGTGAAATAATGACAGTTTACTGTAAAAAACCAGCCAGGTATAACAGAAGTCAGTCTTTTCCTTTTCTCACTCCCAGCTCGGCCTGACCTCTTCTCCTTAGATTGAACCCACTGCATTTTAGTTACAAGAGAAGGACATTTTGCCCAAAGGGAGCAGTTAAATGCAGTCAATACCTGTTCCATTTCTAAGATGTTCTCTAGGTCTTGCAAGGAATAAAGTTTTACAATATATGGTTGAATTTAGAGAAAACTCTGGGAAGTCTGTGTGACTAATGATCACCTCTTGATTTTCAGCTCTCTTCTATTAAAATTGCTGGAAACAATACAAGACACATAAAGAGGTGTTTTCTGCTATACTTTCATTTAAAAAGCATCAAATGCCCCAAACAAAACAAGCATCTCCTAAATCCCTATCATTATGAAGAGTGCAGAAAAAAATTAGAGAAACTACAGTGTTCAGCATTAATAATCTTGACCACTGTATTGTAGGTTGCTTAAACAAGAAGGATGGAAAGAAACCATTAGAGACAATGTTAGATCTCATGACAATGAGACCATGGAATTCCTGGCTATTACTACAACAAATATAATTAAGTTTTTTTCGTTCTTTCATCTTCTATTATTCCTGTTAAGTAAGATGAATGGAAAAAAAATCAATGAAAGCTATGAGCTGCAGACTATGTCAACCCACAACATCTGGTTAAAAAATATATGACTGGAAGGCTTTTAATATCCATAATCCTAGTAGTGAGATAGTATAATCAAGAATGGGTCACAAAAGATATGACAAATGCCCCAGTGCCCAGAAACTGGTCAGAGAGTGCATCTGTGGAGCCTGACTGCACAGGAAGCAAGAAAAGCTTTGTGTTCTCAATTCCAGTTGAATGATCTCATTCAAAAAATGAACTAGAGTTTTCTTACAGAAGAAACACTGTGTGATGAATAGCCATTTCCAGCAATGTTTCTTGACTGATTAGAACTGTATTATAGTTTTGACACATCATCTATATTGCCTTGTTATATGTATCAATAGCATCATTTGTAGTCTTTCCACAAGACTAAAGTGTTTGTTAATTATGTGTTAATCTATCAGCACTTTGTTTGGAACAGACCCTCAAGAGTAGCAAGACACAATATATGAAATCTTCCTTACCTAGACCAGAGGGGAAGAATGCAGAATATTGAAATGTGTTCCCATCAAATATTTGTGTTCATTTAAGTAAACCAAAGTGTTTGTTTTTCATGAAAAGAACAAAGTAATGAAAATATCCATGATATATTTAAAATTAGTCTTAGTGGCATCAAGTACAGCAGGTGCCCTTAACAATAATGCTCTCTTTCATGTTCAGTTGATTTAAATAGACTGGGAAATACAATAATAGCATAGGAGTGTGTAATGAAACACAAAAGGCATAGACTATTTTTAAACAGCCTGGACAAATAAGGTTCTCCACTAGCATAAAAATTAAGTGTCAGCAGCATATTACTTACTAATATTCCCATCTGCATTTGGCATGCATGCATTGCCTTCATGCTAATACTTTCAGTGTGTCAAATACTACTATCTTTACTTTCCAAACAAAAGAATGTCTTCAATTCCAATTAATAATTATGTATTGGGCTACAATGAACCTGTAATTCAATTCTGAATGCAAATTTAATTATTTAATCTCTTTGGACAACTGTTCCCTAGAATATTAAGAAACAAATGTCAGTCACTACCCTAATGAAAAGTGACTGTTTGAAAGCACTGAATGATGCTAAAAACATTCATTTGTTCTTACAGTCCATATCTAATGCAAATGTAATTAATTCATCTGAAAATCATAATTCGTGGTCTGCTAGGATCAGGTCTTTCCCACAGAACAATACAGCCCTCAAAAGAATATTGAAATGGGCTCAAATACCATGTACTTTCTTCTGTGAAGACACTAACTAAAAAGTGCAATGATAGAAATTTAAAGCTGAACTTCTTCCAAAAGTTGTAATAATCAAAGCCGATCACCAGCACATTGGTTGCACACAAACATGGGACACAGTTTACTGATAGAGCTGGTGGTGCTGGGTTAACGGCTAGACTCAGTGATCCTAAAGGTCATTTCTACCTAAATGATTCTATGATTTTATGGCAGGATTTCAGCAAGAGCATCAGGTTCAATTTTGGAACACCATGGATTTCTAAAGAAGCTTGCCCATATCAGTATCTTGCAAAAAAGGTTATATTTTACTATCACATTAATGTGAGAGGACACTCTGCACAGCAAATCCTACATATTCTACTGCTGTGAAAGACAGCAGTAAGGGAGGCTGACTTCAGGAAAATCTGAATTAATTAAAATGACATAGCCCACAGGATGAATTTTAAAGAATTAGGATTAATAGGCCTTTTGTAAGGATCAAGTTTTCATTCCAACTTTCATTCCAAGGTTCATTGTTCTTATGGACTGTTCTGATACTGTAAGTGATAATTTTTCCCCTCCCCAGTTGCTATGTGATAATTAAATACTTTTTTCTTTGAGAAAATAAGTGCTGTTTATGGATGTGGAGGAGATTGATCACTAGCACCATGTATGATGTTGATCTCTTTCTTTAGTCTTTGTTGGATGGGCATGTATCAACTGGCTATCCTAGCAATATTTTCTGGTTTCCATTTTATACAGACTAGGAAAATTCCTCTTTTTACTCAGAGAAGCAGTACGGTTTATCTGAGAATAAAAGATAAAGATGTCCATGCATCTT
>VZTN01029906.1:3747-18417 GCA_013400515.1 Erpornis zantholeuca | reverse complement strand
CTTAAGAACATTGCTTACATCTTGCCTGTTTTCCAGTGTTCAATCAAATTCTTCTGAAAAAGCTCTGTTAGACAGAACAGAAGCTTAGGATAATTTTATAAAATAGAAATGCAAGTGTCTATTTTATCTGTGAGGGTGTTTATAATAGAGCATCCATGTGTTTTTCTTCTACTTTAATAATATGTTCTTTCTACAGACAGACTAAGATAGTCTATTTATTATTTTGTAAAAGCTCACAACTTTACTGAAAATCATTTCATTTTCCTTAAAAAAATAATAATTAAGCTTAGATTCTAAGATGCCTGAGTACAGATTTAGTTTTCATACTTGCTGTGTCAAATGCCAAAAGTGATTTTATGTAATTCATTTACTCCCACTTTTTTTCAGACAGATGCTTATTCCCCATTGAAAAAAGCTACTTATTTCCTCATGCATGTTCATTCAGTATGCTCTTGTAATCTTGAGTTTGGCAAACAATAACAGTTACAAATTAAACTATTCTACTTGAAGTAAAGTTGGCTATAAAAATATTGTACTTTTTTTTATTCAATTATTAAAACAATTATTAGAGACTGTCAGTCCCGAATTAAATATTTAGATTAAATATTTAATCTAAATTCAAATATTTAGTTAAAATTCTACTGTGTTAAATTGAAGGTACTTGCAAAATCTTATCTGTGTTGACCACATTAGATTTCCAAGGCATGCCTTGTGGTATTTTACTTGTATCTAGTTATATAAGTTTAAATTAAAAATGTATACTGTTAATAAACTTGAAAAATTAGAATTATCATTTATTTATGCCTATAGATTACAATAGAGATGATATAGATACTATTACTTTTTACTTACTATGAATACTGTTAAATTTATATTTAGGTTTGCTAAATCCTAAAATCAACTTCTACCTTTAAGCATAAAAGAGTAAGTTATTTTCATTCTATCTTCCTAAAAATTCTCTTGGACTCTTAAAAAGAATATTGGGTTTGAACAGCAAGAAGTCCTTCTGCCTGATTACTATTTTCCATATACAATATAGGGTTAAAAGAACAGCACAACAATTTCTTGTCAACAAGAAATTATGCAATATTATGAGGAATCGTAGCTTCAAAATGGCAGATTAGAGTGTGCCAAAAAGACATTTAATTTTTAGGCCCTCTTGCAGACAATATTTTTAGAAAAATGTTCTATAGTGTTCACCTGAAAAATGTTTTACAAACGAGTTGGCATGGAGATGTGCAGATCCTGCTCCCTTAGAGCATTTAATTATGTCCCTGCCATTACGAATACGAATAATCACATCTCAGTGGGGCTGCTTATAATTAACTATCCGGATTATAGTATGAACACTGAAAGACTTAATCTGCCACTACCTTGAATAAGGAGTAGCCATATGCAGTACTTTTGCAAAATGTAAAACTATACATTATATCATATCATATCATATCATATCATATTTTCAAATGTAAAGCACTTAAACAGATTTTTTTCTGTTTATAATTAGTGTTATACTGCAAATCTTTCGAAGTATTCCATCAAAAGGAAACACCTAGAGTGTAATCAGAAAAAAAAATAAGTAGCAAAATATAATCTGAAGTGACTCAACATTTCCCATGGTATTATTTTCCACTGCACTGGTCTAAAATATACTGACAGTTACTGTTCCAAAAGGGAGAAAAGCTCCATAAATAATAGGTAGGTCAAAGAAGTTCTGTCTAATTGGCCTTCTACAAGCTGAAGCAAATGCAAGATAGAGTTTATTAGAATTTCAAGTCTAGAACAGTAAATGTTAAAACTGCATTAAATAATTTAGGCAAAATAAAACATTTAAAATTGAAAGTGTTCCATGAAGTACATGTTGCAAAAAATAAACCAAAAAAGAAAAGATGCTATAATATGTCTCTGGGACATTGTCTGGGAAGATGGCAATGAGAATCTGCTTTCTAGATAAATTTGCTAGATGAATGATGACATGAAGCACAGATAGTGATATCTGCCTTTGACTAAGTAAAATAAAACATGTATTTGTCTCTTATTACAGTGCAAGAGACAGGCCAATACAGTTTCATATTCTCACACAGTAACTCTCATATATACACACAGTTTTTTAAAAAACCACATTCATTTCTTCATGTTCAACATATCTGGAAGTCGATAGAACAAAATAAAATTAGCAGTATGAGTTTTGGTTAGTCTAAAAACTGATTTATCTACTGACTCCAAGTGGCATGATACCACTGGGATTTTCAGTGGGGGGGAAAAAACAATGGGGAGGGGAATCTACAGTGGATACATCAAAAATTGGGCAGCATGAATTTCCCATTTCCCTATGGGAATTAGGAAACTCCTTCAACTAACAAAACCTCCATGGGGCTCCCGGACCTAATTAATAAAAATATATCTTCACTTTCTAAACACTCAGTTTGTATTTCTGTAGCAATATCGCCATTTCTTCACCTCTAACACAGTATCTGTTAAAAACAGAAAAAAAGGGGTTAAATTTCCTGGAACATATGTCTGGGCTGCTGCATGAAGGAAAGCCTGTGTAAACACAGGTGGGAAAACAGATGGAGAAAGGAAAAGATAGCAGGGAGACCAGTCTTATCGTGTGTCCTTTGTGGCTGAGAGGAATTTTGCCAGTGACTATAGAAAAGAGCAGGATGAGACCACAGTGAACAATCAGGCCTCTGTCCACCAGCGAGAAAGCAAATGAAGTAACAGCAGAGTCCTGAAAGTGTTCCCAGAAATCCTCCTTTGAGTAAGCTGTGCTGAGCCTTACTGGTTGGGTAGTGAGGGATTTATTCCTTTCTTCTTCTCTCCAAAGGCATGTCAGCCCCACTCTAACACAGCAGTTCAGCATGGAGGCAGCTCCGCATGTGCTTATCAGAACCAGGACTGCCGTTCCTGAGCCCATCCTCTGACTCCACAAGGATGCTGGCTGCAGGGCCATAGGACCTCAAGAAATCACTCCTGCTCATCAAAGTCCTCTGCACTAGCTTTGGGACAGCTTAAAACTTTTATGTTCACGAGGGTAACAATCTCAGGCAAGTTATCAAATGGCTGAAAGCTGCTTTTCCCCTTTGCTCTCCAAGCAGGAGCCTGCCATCTGTAGTGGAGTGCATGGGAACACCGCCTGACTGAGCCTGGGGTGAGGGGTAGGCAGACAAGTGGAGGGTCACAAGGTATCAGGGAGCAAAAGGCCTTCCCAGAAGGGAAAGAGAAACTGCAGGGCCCCATCTTACTGTGATGACTGAGGCAGCCCTAAGAGCCACACATGGAGCCATCTGAGTAAGAGGAAGGAGATCACTGGAAAGGACTTATTTTATTAAAGCAAACTTCTCTTTAGTTTATTACACTCCTTCATGTTTGATGTGATTACTTATCAGAGATTTTGAATGACCAACTTATATAATATTACCATGGACTTACTCTGAAAGAATTAACCACAGCGAAATTGTCACACAGCAGTGGTATTACATCAGTTTCTATCAATATGTATTGGTATAGATTGGTAAATTGGTAAATTAGATTAGTATTAGGCTCATTAGATACATTAATAATTCTGCTCTGTAAAGCTCCTGTAAGTGATAAACTTATATTGTCTATAAGCAAAAGACTCATATTCTTGTGCTTCATCCCTAAAGATGTCAAAATCTTTGCATTTTGCCAATTTTATAGGTACAGTGAAGAATTAATCTGTTGAGTAATTCCTCCTGTCATGAGTAATTTCTAATCCAATCATCTGGTATTGAGAAGAAAAGCTTCAACAGGATTGAAACCTGGAATTTCCTTCCTACCATTTATTATTGGGATTATATCATAAGTGAGTTTGAACTATCAAGACATTAAAGAGAAAGATGCACTGAGACAGAGAAAGCAAAAACGAGGGAGTTGTCATTATCCAGCTGTGTACTTAACTTTGTATTTTCAGTATAGTAAACTATAGATACTCAGGGGCATGGACAAGATGACAAAAAAATCAAACAACCTCATAATCACAACATCCTCAAAATACAATTTCTTACTTTTTTCACCTGCTTCCTGATTCTTATGCTCCATCTCAGGAAGACTGAGTTCTGGTGTATTGATCTTAAGGTTTCAATTCAGCTTGACTGCAAACACATGTGCAATCAGGTTTTCCCACTCGCTATTCAAAAGGGATAGGTGAAAGCACCTCCTCACTCTTTTCCAGCTTCTGGAGGTTATTCAGATGTGTGCTTGTTCCTTGTCTTTTCCTCCCTTTCCCATCAGTCTCATGCCCATGATGTTCCCCTGCACTCTCAGCTCCTCTGTCTCCTATTTATTTGCACCACTCACAACCTGACTCCTGCCCATAGAGTCCTCTCTCTGTTGACATCTATTTCGCTCCCCACACTCTTCCCTTCAGTTTTGTCCTATGTGTTAACACCATCCATTCCTTCTCTCCTAACCTTCATTCACATGTAACTCACCCTACAGAAGCAGCTAGAATGAGAAGATCATAATTCCTTGGATACAAATTGGTTGCATGGTCACATCCAGAGGGTAGTAGTCAATGGCTGATGGAAATCAGTGACAAATGGTGTCCCTCAGGGGTCCAAACTGCGACCAGTCTTATGTACTGTCTTCATCATAGACAAAGGAATCGAGTGCACCCTCAGCAGGTTTGCAGATGACACCAAGCTGAGTGGTGCTGTTGACACACCTGAAGGATGGGATGCCATCCAGAGGGACCTGGGCAAGCTCGAGAAGTGCCCCGTGGCAATCTGATGAGGTTTAACAAGGCCAAGTGTCCCTGGGTAGGGACAACCCCCAGTACCAGCACAGGCTGGGCATGAACATACTGAGAGCAGCCCTGCCCAGAAGGGCTTGGGGGTGCTGGGGGGTGAGAGGCTGGACATGACCCAGCCATGGGCACTCACAGCCCAGAGAGCCAAACATGTCCTGGGCTGCATCCAGAGCCCTGTGGGCAGCAGGGGAGGGAGGAGATTCTGCCCCTCTGCTCCACCCTGCTGAGACCCACCTGGAGCACTGCATCCAGCTTTGGGGTCTCCAAGATAGAAAGGCCTGTTGAACCTGTTGAACCTCCAGAGTGGCCAAGATGATCAGAGGAACACCTCTGTTATATGGCAAAGCTGAGAAAATTGCGTTTTTCAGCCTGGAAAAGAGAGGTCTTAGAGGTGACCTAATTGTTATCCTCTGGTACCTGAAGCCAGTCTACAAGTAAGATGGAGAGAGACTTTTTACAAGAGCATGTGGTGAAAGGACAAGGAGAAATGGCCTCAAACTGAAAGAGAGTAGATTTACATTAGATACTAGGAGAAAAATCTTTACTGTGAGAATGGTCAGATACTGGCACAGGTTGCCCAGGGAAGTTGTGGATTCTCCATCCCTGGAAGTGTTCAAGGATGAACACTTGGATGGGGCTCTTAGCAACCTGGTTGAGTGAAAGGTGTCCCTGACCATGGTGGGGGGAGCAGAACTAGATAATGTTAAACGTCCCTTTCAACCCAACCCATTCTATGTTTCTATGATTCTAGAGTAATTTCTGTTGAGGGCAACTTTATTTCCTCCCATACGAAAACTGTGTCAGTGGAAAAAGTTTCTCTCGTTAAAGGAAAAGATGCTTCTACTACTATGCTGATAGTTGAAGTATTCCCATTCCTAATAATGGGGAACTATTAGCAAACAGAAAGTAAAAAATGAAGAAAGACATAAAAAAATCCACTGATATTTCAAAAAAAATAAGATATAGTACAATTAAAATTAAATAAAACAACTATAGAGTATTCAAATCCCATGATTCTTCACTGGTTGCTGTGTTACATCATTTCACTGGTGTAGAAATGACTATATAACTGCACAGTATAAGGTAAGGCATTAAAAAGTTACTGTTTTCTACAAATGCCAGCAAAATGGTAGGGGGAATATAGCCAATGACAGTACCAGAAACTGCTTTCAAATTCTTATCAGCACATAGAGTAGATATGTAGGATGATAATGTCCTTCAACCAGTAGTCTGAAAAAAACCACTTATTGGGATGAAAATGAGCATCCTACGCACTGCTGGGCTAAATAATGCTCCTGCACACAAAGTTCAAGAAGATTACATTTATGAATACACATCAAGGTCAAGGGACAGAATACTCTTCCCACAGAAATACCAAGGAATAAACCACAAGATCTCAGTGGTTACAGTCTTGTATTTACTCTTTCCCTCCCAAAAGGAGAAACCAGTGAGTGTATATGAAGAAGGAGCCAGACAGTAGTGAAGCCCTGATCTTTCTACTGTCACCACTTTGCTTGCCCCTCAAAAATAAACAGAAAAAGTACAGCAGAGATGTAGTCTGATTCATCTATTCCACTGGTGGTTATCCAGGCATATTCATTTTGAGAAGAATCACCAAGCAATTGTAAGGTTTATCTAGTTTCCTCTTAGACCAGATCTATAGGGAAGCCTGTTTTTAAAAACAAAATCAGGCAAGAGAATTTCAACATCAACTTCAAACCTCAAAATATTTCTTCTTTTTTACTGCAACTTTTGGTTTTCCAGGCTTTCATTCTCCCAACAGTCTCCATTCAAGTCACTCCCAAATACTGGTGATTCTGCTTTGGTTCCTCTGAAATCTTGGCTTTCACACAAATCTTCAGTTCTCCAACAACTTAGGGGTTGTTTTTTTTTACTGGTAAGTTTTTTTACCTAAATATTTTTACTAATATAATGTTGTCAGTACAGAAGTATTTTACATTTTAAGAGTTTGAGAAATGTTTTCCAAATCCTAGGCAGCATGCTGGTGAAACTCTCCACCGAGTTCTGGAGGTGAGCCTACAAATCTCTCCAGAGTCAAGGCCCCCAGGTAACTCAGCTCTGGGACATAACCTGACAGAAGTTAGCACCTCTGAGCTGGGACAAGAAAATCATAAGACATTTAAAAGGTGAAAAAGCATCTGTTTAGGCATGGCACCCTGTCACCTGTGTGCCCTTTACTTGCTTCTGGGAGCACAAATGTTGATCTTGATGTATTTTGTCAGACCTGGGAGCTATACAGATCTGTTGTTAAAAGTAGCATCATCTTGAGCAGAGCTTGAACCTCAGATTTCTCATCTCTCCATTAAGCAAAAAAGTGGTTGTTGGTCTTAGGATTTGAATGCAGCCTTGCTCTACTAGTTGATTTTTTTATCACTGTGCTATACTTCTCTTGTCTGCTTTGGTCAAGAAGCTTCACTCAGATTCTAAAACACACTTCAGGGAAAGTAGGCATTCTCCAGAGATAAGCATGTTAGAACTGTTTTTTATTTTCTGCTTTGACAATCCAAACCTTTTCAATTCACAGATATCTAATTTGCAGATTGTTTCCTCTCTTTTCAGCTGCAGTCATAGAATTATAAAATTATAGAATGGTTTACGTTATAAGGGACCTTAAAGATCACCTAGTTTCAACCCTCCTGCCATGGGCTGGGATGCCATTCACAGCCCATAGATCAGGTTGCTCGGGGCCCAATCCAGCCTGGCCTTAAACACTTCCATGGATAGGGCATCCACAGCTTCTCTGAGCCACATAGGTCTTTCTTCTCCCGAGCTGGAAAAAATACACTTCTGGAAATTCACAATATATGGTGTTTTGCTACAACAGATCTGAACCACACCACTTTGGATCTTAGGGCATTTCCTTTCTCAGGTTCTCTCTCCGTGTGCACTTGCTCTTCCTCACCTCTCCACACTACAGCAGCAGCTATTACCTTCCATTTTCCCCAGAAGATGTCAGGCTTTGGATGCATTACCACCCCTTTTTGCAACACCTGTCTCATCCCAGCTGCAGTTTAGATGGGCAAAGGTGCTTTCCTATGCAGTGTACTAAGTTCTTGTAGTGTCTGGATATTGCAAGTAGCTTATTTTTTTGTCTGAATTCCTGTTAAGAAGGGTAGCAGATGAACAGGATGAGCTAAATAGTTGTTTGCACTGCAACAACAGGCTGACAGTTATGTAAAATACTTTCATGTGCAATCTCCTCTGATCCTCTGCTGGTTCAGAGGAGTATTATGACCAGATTCAGCACACAGGCTCTTGCAAACTCGTTTTCATAAACTAGGGCACTGCTAAGCATAGAGGAGACCAAGACCAAGGTTGCTCTGTTTCTTCATCCTCAACATTTACCTTTTCTTTCTGCTTAATCTCCTGTTTTCAGCATCTACAGATTAATCCTGTGCAGTAAGCACAAGACCTCTTTACCAAAGTCCTTCTACAAATACTGGTGATAAAAATCACCTTGCAGAGGCTACTTCAGAGTGACAAGGTCTGCAGGCCAGATCAGTAGGAGTCGCTTTAGAATATTATTCTAAAATGGGATTAGTTAAGTAACTCTATAGCCCAATTCAAACACTGAGCCCAATTCACTTTTCTTAGCCTCCCCCTTCTGTATACCAGTAAATGGCACTGATCAGGCTTTCAATTGAGCATTTTCTGAAAGGCATTCAGGTCAGTTGTGGGATCATTCACAGAATTAAACAGCAAATTAATACAATGACCAGCTAACTGCAAGTCTCATGGGCAGCAGTGGTACACACACAATTGTTCAAGCAGCTTCTGAAAACCACCCTTTCTGCTGCTTGTAGAAACAGACACCCATTCTATTGCACAAAGACAACTGACTTACAGTCACAGGGAACAACTATTTTATATCATCAATTATTGTATGTATGAAAAGCAATTGCTTTCATTGAAATATAAATATTCAGATGTCTTCATCTAAGCAAAAATCTATTTTTCATTAGGATTACCAGGTTAATTTATTAGGATTAAAATTCATGCCTGGTTTTTATTAATATACATCTGTTAGGAAGCTACCTAGTCAGATAGGAAGTCCAATTTCTCATAGTATATATTGGAAGGATAAACATTGATGTGTGCTAAAATTCAGTGAAAAAGCACTAATAACATCTTGAAATATTAATGAATTACAAAATATCCCATGTTAATAATGCTCTGCTATTCATTTTTAATTTTGCAATCCTTACTGTGATTTTTACCTTTAGATTTATGACTCAGAAAATTCTATTCTCTTAAAAATACTAATTCTGTCAATTTTACCTTTAAAAAGCTATAAAGTTACTGTAATTATATTTAATAATATAATAACAAGTAACAGTGCTCTTAATTCATAATAACTTCAAAATTCTGGAAGGTCATTCTGCATTTTCAATAGCTGTTCTCACAACAGTAAGCAGACTCTGAATGTTTTATTCAGAAATATTTTGCATACTCTTCCACTGCAGTTTGAATTGTCTAGGCAAATGACTTAGCTGACTTACTCAGAAGTCTCTTTTTGTCTGTTATCTGAACAGGTTTTGTTCTAGTGCATTCACTCCAGTATTATCATTCATTTTTTACTACTCACCTCCAAAGTAGGAGCCATCTGTCAGCTTCAGCTCCTTGTTGGATTTGGTGATGACACCAGCAACACCATGTTGAATGAAATACATCTTCTTACCCACAGCTCCTTCTCGGATAATATAATCTCCAGGTTGGAACACTTCAAATCTCAGTTTGCTTAGCATGGCAGTCACAAAATTGGGGTCTGCATTAGCAAAAAGAGGCATTGTAGCCACCAGCTTCCGACAGTTGAAGTTGACAATCTCCTAAATGGGACAGAAACATCATGATAATAATGGTCAATAAATATGTACAGTATGATGGGCATTGAAAAAAAACTTTCTGCTTTCTTCACAAACTATTTTTTTATGCTCATACTGGACTTTTCTGTGTCTCTCTGCTTACTTTATCTGTTTCTAGTGAAGTGATTGAAACAAAAGAGCAGTGTGACTTGTATTTCTACAGTTAAAGGTTGTCTTCTGGTGACTTTTCACATGTTATTTATTATTATTCCCATTGGAGTTTAAGGGGAAAATATGACAGAAAGATAAAAATTAAATAGGAATAAAACTGCTTGACAACAAGATTGGCTGTTGCAACAACTACATTAAGTGATGAAGTTATGCAAGCCTTGTGTTTAGCAATATTACACCAGTAACATCTTTCTGTTCTGAACGTATCCACTGATAATATAAACATATATTACAGTTAGCTAGTTGAAATCAACAGGAAAATTTCCTTCACAGTTTCTAACTCATTTTATAAACACAGAGACATACATTTCTGCCCTTCCAAGAGATGTGTATCAAGTAGATTCCTATATGCAGAAAGCACTACTCTTTTTCTAGGGCCCTAAGGGTTTCTCCTACCAAGGAGAAACTGCATTTATATTTACAGAGCACACTATGAGCACATCTATATGAAGAGATTAATACCAAAAAAAGCTGTAAATGTCATACTTGCTTTAAATAAATAAAACCAAAACAAAACTCTATGAACAATTTCTAAAATATTTTCAGCTCGTTCTTGCAGACCTTACATTGTCTTAGGAAATTAACATGGTCAGTTGCCATTACAGATTTAACATTGTATTGAAAAACTGAGACTAATCAGTATTACACATGGAGAGGGTCTCAGGCAGGCAACATCTACTGAGGCAGCAAACCCAACATGACAGGAAGAGCAAATATAATCATCCATATAAATGCGAACAGAGCAAATAAAAGAAAAAAACCAGCCAGCAGTCACCTAACTGCTTTGCAAAACTAAATATGCCTTTATTGTCACTGGAGTACCTCTAACATTTCTTACACTAATCCAAGGCTGATGTAAAGGAGACATTCCACCTACCAGTCTCATTCCCTTGACTGCATTCCTCCTGGAAGTGGCTTTTTCAACTTCCTATGCGTCTGCTGTCTCATATATCTCATATGTGCCATGCAGACAACTCGCTGAGCATGAAGCTCTGATATGCTTATCCACAGATCAGACAAATTCTTTTCCTCTCCCAGTCCCACAATGTAATATCCTGCTTGTACACAAGATGGGGAAGTTCAGGTAATTTCACACCACAAGCAACAAAACCATAGTGGGTTCTTCAAATCAGTTCCCTTGCATCTGGGAAAGAAGGGGAATCCCCCTCTGAAGGGAGGCCATTTGCTACTGAAGCAATTAACAAGAAGTGCATGAAGAGTGAAGATACTGAAGAAACAACCACCTTTTCCTGATCAATCACATCCTTTCCAAATAAATCTAGTGGGACTTAGAAAAGTAAATTGGAACAAAACGTCTCACCAGGTACCGTACAAAGTAGTCTCTCTACTACTTTGCGTAAAAACGCATAGTAAATTTGATACAAGATATCTTCTGTTTGCTGGATTCCAAAAATTACCTTAAGTAACAGCACTGCAAGTTTTGAAGTGCCAGATAGGTGTCATTCCAATCTGTGAATACTGCTGAGTCGGTAAGTCAACAGGGGTAATCCCAAGGTACCCTCTACGTACATTCTTTATGAGGCAATAAATATCATAATGAGATTACAACTGGCTGTCTTGCTAAAGCATGAGGAGAAGCTTGTTTTCCTTCTTGTTTAAACTCCATATTTCTCAGAAAAGCTCCAGCTATCACTTCCCTCCCAAAGGAAAGTTATTTGCTTCCCCCACTGCTAGCAGTATGGTGGCATCCCATGAGGAGCCCCACACTGCATCGTCCGCTCCCTGTGAGACTGCCTTGCTGCCGTCTCCACTGATGCTGGCAATAACTATTACTTGTCTTGTCTTGCTCAGGGACTTTTCAGTAGGCTTGCTGCTTGTTTTCTGCTTCTGAAAGTGAATAGCTTGTCTTGCATGCCCAGGAGGCAGAGAAAGGAAATTACTAAAGAAAGCAAAAATTGACTGGAAATTATATAGAAGCTGGTGGGGAAGCAGAGAAAAGGCTGGGAGAGCAGAAAGTTCAACTCCAGTCAGGATTAAGAAGAAAGAGTAAAACAGACTTAGGTGGAGTAGTACTACGACAGAGAGAATGGGAGGAAAACAAAAAGAAGGAACACAAAGACCTAGAAAAAAAAAAACGAGATAAAAAAAAAAGGCAGGAAGCTTGACTTTAAAAACAGACTGAGGAATGGAAGCTGCTGAAAAGTGAGAACACAGGAAAACCTGGAGAATAGGTGTCTGGAGTGAAAGCTGAGAAGTAGGGCAGATGAAGTAAACAAAACGGAAATTGGTAAAAAAATCAAGGTTATCTGTAACATATCTTTAATAGTATGATAGGAGACACCATGATATATAGAGAGGGGGGAATTCAGACCTGGATGACTCCTATGTGCAGACCCACTCCTGCCCACCCAGAAAGGAATTCATCTCATCTCGGGAATCCCAACAAAACACCCTGAAAGATGATTTTCACCCTTGGAATTTCATGTCCTCTTATGGCTCAACCTTCTGCCCACCTTTTTCTCGCACTATGTAATCTGTATCTGCATATAACCATGTATACACACACATTATCCTGCTCAGCCTGAGTTGCCTAATGAAGGTACCAACATAGCTACAAAACCACCCTGCTGTGGTAATTTCAGCTGTTATTCCTAGTAATGCATTCATTTTGTTGATTAGTTTTCTGTAAAAGTTTGTGCTAAAGTACAGACTTCCCTTATTTAAGATGTTGGAAGGTGGAAAATTACCGAGGGAGAAAGAAATGTGTC
This sequence comes from Erpornis zantholeuca, assembly GCA_013400515.1. Lineage (NCBI taxonomy): Eukaryota > Metazoa > Chordata > Aves > Passeriformes > Timaliidae > Erpornis > Erpornis zantholeuca. The sequence continues at coordinate 5,866 of VZTN01029906.1, read as the reverse complement.
ATTTTTAAGTGTTTTGTTTTTCTTTAAAGTGTTCTTTTATTTAAATATGAGATCATTCAGAGCAAGTAAAATACATTTCTCTAAGTCTTAATCACAGGCAGTTCTGCAATTTCAGGTTCTTGTGTATTACTTTAAATATCATCCTGGGGAGAAAGAAACAGTAAAGATTATGAAAGTGGTTTTATGTAACTCAGAAAGTACTAGGAGAAAAAGTTCTGTGTTTTAAAAGAGAGGTAACAAAAGAACAAACTGAAAAATTAAAAGTTGACATTTTGTACAGAGAAAAATCTTTCACTCATATTTTCCTTTTAATTCTTTGGAGCTAGACAGGGACCAGACTATGCTACCCAATATGACATCTTAATTAAATGAGATTTTGTCTCACCTCTACTTGAAGAAAATACGAAACGAAACCTGAGAAAAGGATCAGGGAAGAAAATACCAAATGAAGCTTGAGGAAGGGATTAGGAGTGCATTATATAGCTGAAATGATTAGATTCAGACCTACACGGACCAAGCGTTATCTATTCCAATTGCTGGTCTCTTACACAAGAATTAACTCAGAGGTGCAGTGGTCTGCTTTATGTAAGAAATTGGTTAGGTAATTACACTGGCTTCTGCTCCTTTGTACTATATTGGGCTTATTGCTCCTCTTGACCTTTCTGGATATTTTTAAAAACTGATGTTAAAATGTCAGATATTATCATTTTGTGTGGGTTCAATATTTCTTGATGGCTGCTCTGAAGCATCTCAAGATGTTATAGAAGCAGTCACAAAGCTGTCCCAGCTGTGACTGGGATTCTCTGATGGCATCTCTAAAAGTTTATAGGACTTTTTTCCAGAGTATTTTTAGATGTATGTAGTGCTTTTAGTTAGACTGACTGGAAAATCCTCTTGCTATAAAGAAGGAAAAGTTCTTGAAAGATATGTATGCCTGAAAAGTTCTTTACTGTTTCCCAGTAATTCAGTTGAGCTAATAAAAGGTACTACTTCCATCTACAAACTATGTTCTTCTTATGTACAGGACATTTAGAAAAATAGCTTAGCTTTGTTAGGTCACTTCTACATAGTGTTGCCAAAATCTAGTGTATAACTGTAACAATGCACTTTTTTTTCTGAGTGTTCTTCCTTTACATTTTGCTTTCAAAGGATGCAAAACTAAATCAGTCTTAATTTCCTGATCATTGAAAGAAAGAAATCACTTTACTGAGAAAACTATTTTTTCTCTTAGAAATAACTTGCAAATGAAAAATTACTGAACCACCATTAAGAGAGAACTAAAGGAAAAGGCTTTATATTTGGGGATTTGGGGCTGTTTGAGCAGGTTATATATATTTAAACCCAGTTTTAAGGAGCTATATTCTGTATGTGTTCATGATTTCCTGTAATTTTTTAACCCATTGGTCAATTAAAGTCAAGTTTGGCAGAAAGCAGGCATCTCACTGATACTAAGTTCTCACAGGTTTTATGACAGCAGGCAGTCAGGAGGACTAGGATTAGTACCCCACTGAGGGAATGACTACATCATTATCTAACAACTTGTTAAATGCCAGAAAATCTACATGTGGAAATGGGATGCAATATTCTTCATTTCTGGTGCACCTGAAATTGTTCAAATTGCTTTGACACATTCTGTTTAATCATCTCTACAGAGTGACTTAAAAATAGACCTTTTGCTCAGAGGCCTTTCATGCAAATAACAACTATGTACATTTTTTCTCTTTGAATGGGATTGCCACAATTTTTCATTTTTAAATTACATTGATCAGTTTCAACATAGAGGTTCTGTTTAAATTTCACTTAAAACGTGGTAACTCTTGCATCGTATGTCTAGAGCTGTGTCAAGAAACACTATTCTTTTTTCTTCAGGACTTGATATTTTGTCATTCTGTTAATATTCAGTTTTGTCATTCTGTTAATTATGTCTGTTAATATAACAGACATAATTGCTTGTGTCTGTTTTAGAAAAGCTCCCCTGTCTAGCCCATTTGGTTACATATTTTAAAGCCCAAGAATGCTCTGGTCTGAGGTAGCCAGCATATCTGACCTACAGACAAAGCGCAAAACCTGAAAAAAACCTCTGATCTCTGTTGCTATATGACATGAAATGAACAACACA
>VZTN01029905.1:32835-71087 GCA_013400515.1 Erpornis zantholeuca | reverse complement strand
TGAAGTACTTCATGAAGCTGTGTTCCTCAGATGGACAATCACAAATCTATTACCACAATATACAGTTCACTCTCTTTAAACACTTTTGTTGGTAGATGCATTCCTTGAAAACAAGAACAGAAATTTCATTTCCTTGTAATAATAGCCTGGAAACTTAAACATTTAATTATTTTAAGAGAACAGGGAGATGAGGTAGTGTTGTGTACCTGTGCTAATATCTCTGGTCACTGTTCTCAATTTAATATACTAGAATACCCCTGTCTTTATCACAAATATGAAATAATTAAGATATTTCCCTTAGAAAGTAATTCCATTGAGTAAATGTACAAGCACCAGAAAAGTACCATCTCAGCTGTAATGCTAAGCTGTCTTTAGGCATTCTTAGGAAGCATTACATCTCTAGAGTTTTCAGAGGGGTGACTTTTTTTTTTGGTCAGCATGAACATAGTATAGTGTTTGTTACTGTCTTGTCACATTGTGGGACAAATAAGTATTCTGTTTTCTATGCTGTCTGCTCCTTCTGAGGCACCAGTTCTCTTTTCCTAACTCTGCTTTTAATTTTATAAATTTAGTAACAGTCCAGTGTGAACCCTTCTGCTATTCTAATGCCCGTGATGCCCTTTTTAAAGTAGAAAGGAGAAAACAGTCTCTCCAAAGTTAATTTGTTAAGTAGTGTGTAAATTTTGATATCTTGTACTTTATTTATAAATATTTCAGTAGTATTAAATTCCTCTGATGTGTTGTGCGAAATACAATGTCAAACTGACAAAGTTGTGCTGTGCAAAGTGATCTGTGAAATCCATTAGCAGCACTCAGTATCTGTTTAAATAATAGGCTTGTGAGAAGAATAGGATAACACCACATAAATGTTTTCAGTTGCTGCATGTCTTGGATTTACTGATATTCTGTCAGAATTTTAGGATCTCTGTTTTTCTAATTATTGGAAGAGTGTCAGAGTTTCTGGGATGTCTGCGTCTAGAAAGAATACAATGGACTAAAAGGTTACTTTTTCTTAGGAAAAACAAATCTAAGCAGCTTCTCTGTTCTGTTTCTGCAATCTGCTTTAGTGAATTCAAGACCTCTATTATAATAAGTGTGAACTCAAAAGCTACTCCTTAATTTGGTATCTAGATTTTGTCTATTTAAATCATTTTCTGTGGATGTATGCAGAGTGCAGAATTTTTGATCTTGTCTTGAAACTGACTCAGCTGTAAGGTGTCCTGGGACTTGCAGGGTTGAGAGATGTTTGAGTACAGCTTGTGGAATTTTCCGCTTCTATAGAGCATTGCTGATGTAGAGCAGAAGGGATGTTCTTATGTTTTATGTATAAAAGCACCTATACCACAACTACTGCGTGATTTACACTTTCTGGGGCCAAAGCCACTTGTGCAAATCAAAGTAAAAGCGACGAACCACAATCTCCTAAATTCAAATGTGGTTTTAGTGGTCTTACCTGTCCCAATTTAATGCAGATTTTGCTTGTTGAAGGCATTAAATGTTAAAGGAGCAGCTTGACTTTGATTGGTTTCCTTTTGCTTAGCCTGCAAAAGGTGGAGGTCTGGGCAATGGTTGTTCTGCCAGCAGAACTTGCATGTAGCTTACAGCATTGGCTGTGACTTGGCTGGTGTAATTATTAGTGCTAGTAACCAACCTGATGACATGTATCCTAATGATACCTTTTGAAGTAGTTTTTGATATAAAAATGTGGTAGTGTAGGAGGAAAATCCCTTAAAGATAGGCTTTTCTTTCCTTGTCCCTTCACATTCCCCTGCCATCAGTTGGATTGATCCTGTGTTCCCTTTGGGGAATTAAAAAGTAATTTCTAATAGGAATATTGAAGCAGTTTTGAATTCTAATTGCAGATTTCTAATTAGTTTCACAGTTTTGACCATTTGTTTAGCAAACAAATGTGTTTTGAGACTCACAGACCTGAGTCCTCATTTCTTGGGTTGCCAGAGAAAATGAGAAGTATGTGGGATGGGAATGTGCAGCAGAGTTGCTTTTCTCAGTATAAAGAAATGATCATTAAAACACTTCCTGCTGCCAAGATAAAGCAATAAAAACTTGATCAGAAAAAAGTTTGTGGAAGCAAATTCCGTCTCTCCCTCTTCTGGATGTCTTGGTGGTAAGTATTGCAGCTTCTAAATGAAATAGGAGGAAGTTTAGTTCAGGAGTGCAATTGTGGCATTTTCAGCTCTGTTCTGCTGCTTTGTCTAGTAAGGGTGTTGAAGTGTGAGAGTAAACCTCAGCTGGTTTGCTTCAGGTTTGAATGCTTAAGTAGCATTAAGTAGCAGATCTTGGTAATCTCACGTTTCTTTAATATATTCTGAAGTTTTAATTTGTTCTTTTAAATACTCATAATTTTTAAAGCTTCATATAGTTTTGAAGAAACCTGTTGTTCCCTCTAGGGCTTGGGTTGGAGCTTTAGGTTGTGTATACCATCTCTGCTGTGACTATAGGTGTCTGAAATGCAGGAGATTCAGTCCTTGGTATAGATACTCTTTTCTTAAGTGTGTTTCATTCTACATATATTAAGTAAGCCTCCAAAGAACATATACTTGCTATTTTTTACGCAAGGTTAAATTCTTTCAACCTTTATGATGTGGATCACTAGGATGTACTTTATCTCTGGTATCTCCTTTGCAGAGCAGTTAAAAAGTGCTCCCCTGTTCATGACCCTCCACTGCATCTGTTCTTGAGACCTGTCCCTTGTTTGATACAAATTTCTCTACATTTATTACTGAGTGCAAATTGTTTGAATTATTTCTTTCTTGCTTTTGTCATATAAATATAAGCTGCATTCATTTTTCTCACTTGCCACTACTATGGTGACTCTAGGTTTGTAAAGCAACCAACTCTTCTGGTGCTTATGCATTTAAAGTTTGTTGTTTCAACCATTTGCATAGGGTAGTTTGCAGGTGTTACTTGCTGCAGTGTTGCATGGGATGGTTTGCATAGAAGCTTTACAATACATTTAATTTTTACAAATTAAAGCACCACTGGTAGTCTTAAAACACTGCAAAATCTCTGCATCTGTTGAACCAAAGCAAATTTTCAAGTTGGAATAATCAGTTGTTAGACAGCAATAATGATACTTATAAACTGCAAGCAGATTGTAAATTATCTCTTCTAATATCATGTATTTCTACTCTACAAAGTTGTAGTGAAATGGAGAATACTCATTAATTTTTTTTATTTTCAAGTTGCAATCTAATGGACTGCTTCTATGTTTTCCAGAGTACATTTTGTAAGATGAAGAACAGAAAGCAATGTGTTCAAGATAGTGAGGATCAGACCCATGAAGGCATGGAAGGTAAAGTTTGTGTGTGTGAAAATATTGAAGCATATTATTCAGGTTCAGGCTGTGAAGGTCTGATTTTTTTCATTTGCTCTCTCAATTAATATGCTGCTTGTTTTGAAAGACGTTGTGTAAACATAAACATTATTTCATAATATTTGGCTTTGGCCGGTGAGGTCCCCAAATAATTTCCTGTCTCTTCTCTTGTTTTTACTTGTTAACTTCTAGTAGCAAAACAAAAGTGTTGTTAGCAATTGCTATTCAGAGAAAGTCATTAATTCAGAGTAAAATTTCTTGAAGAAGAGTTCATACATTTTTGTATTCTGAAAACACTTTCTAACTCTAACAAAATCGGGAGCATTTTTTATTTAATTTACGTGACTAGGTAAATATTTGAAGATATTCAGATTAAGATAATTCTAAGACAGAAAAACTAAAATAAAGGTAGATCATGTGTATATAAGATAATGAATATAGAATATTCTGGTGTAATTTATGTCATGGAGAGAGTGCAAACACACAAGGAGAAAGAACTTAGGAGAATAATGTCTAAATGACTACATAACCAATAGGAAACATTGTGATGCCTGCTTTATTTATTGAAATATCCCTGTAATTAACTTGCCTCTTTTTTTAAATGGCAAATACTGGTACAGTAGTCTGTGAAATAAGTTGCATAGCTTTTTTCATCTGAAACACAATTTTCTGTAGTTACAAGTAAGTTGAATTCAAGTTTCCAGGTTTAATGCAGCCAAGAAGCTAGCCAGAGAAGCACTTGAAAATGTATCTTGTTACTTTTTATTATTCAAATCTAGAAGGACTTTGTTTCAAAAACTGTCAAAACCTCTAACTGTCAGTGTTAATAATACCAGGTGAAGAAAACAAGGAAAGCTGTTCCTGTTCTTCTTTATTGTATGATGACAACACATGTCCCATCTGTCTGAACTGCCTTCTAGAGCAAGAGATTGGGTTTCCTGAGAGCTGCAGTCATACCTTCTGCATGACTTGTATTCTTAAATGGGCTGAGGTAAGACAGACCACCAAGGTGTGTGTTGATTTTTCAGTGAAATCTATTGCATCTAATACCTACAGATATATTTTTAAGAAAGTTACAGATTTTGGCTTTGCACAGAAGTATTCAATGACCAATTCGTAAATAGATTTTGGAAAAGTTTCTTCTTAATGTGATAAAGTATTTTGTGTTTTCTTTCACTAAACAGTCTTACTCTAGTAACTTAATGGTTACTAGATGTTAGGGATAAGTAAACAGATTGGTGTTGGCTCTTTGGAAGATCAGACAATATTATGTACATGCTATAATATTGCATTGTTATTAGCTTAATCTTACTTTGTGATAACCCTTAGGCTGTTTGGCATAGTGTCAATTCAGGGCTGGTACCAATATGTATTCATATTAGTTTACAAAATGAGTGATACAACCTTAGTTTTCTAACTGTGAAGAGAATTCAGCTAAAAGCTTTACTGCTGTTTTGAAAAAAATTAATGATGGCTGTTGTTTGTTCTATGTCAATAACTTTGTAGATAGTTCTGAAACCTTAAAGAAAAATGACTTGTTGAGCAAATCCTTGATGACCTTTTTCTATTTAGCCCCTTTTCTCTCACCTATGTCATGCAGTCATTGCATTATGTCTGGTGTCTTTACCTTTCCTGAAACTTTTTCACTTATCAGTATAAAACACCAAATTAATATTGCTTTGTACTGGGATGAGTGGGGGTTGGTGCCTTTTGTCAGGTTTCTGTGCACTTGAATTAGTTTCTCATTTTAGTGAGAACACTGTTTGGTTTCTTTGCCATATCATTCCTTTGAAGTAAATGATGATTTTGGTTGCAGTATTCCCTTTAGAAGGTTGGTACCACTTGTATGTATGTATATATGCAAAATGCTTATTCCTGATATATTTTTAACCTTAATTTTTGTGCTATTTATTGCTGAAGGCCAATGGTAACATAATTTTCTGAAGAATTTATATGTACTAAAGAAAGATTATTACATGAAAGAGTACTAAAGAAAGATTATTACATGAAAATTGCTTTAGATAATTTAGATAACCAGATAATAAGCAAAATTTCCTGTTGCCAGATTTTCTGTTTTGCATTTGATTCATTGGAGCAATTTTATTTGTAAGGGAAGAGGAAATTCTCACCTGCAATTTTACCCTGAGCTGTAATGACAGCTGAAAAGCATTAAACAGTGACATTCACAGGGAAGCAGTAAAGTATATTGGCTTGCTGCTGGATTTGAGTTTGTTCACATTGTCTAACAGATGCTTTTAAGCCCAATGAGGAAGAGAAATTTTCATGTTCTGAAGGGACAAATGAATGATAGGACGTTTTTCTTGTCATGTCAATTTTATTTTTTGTGGTCTGAAGTGCTATTGAAATAGAATAAAAGCAACTTCTCTTAAGAGTTGACAAGTAAAGTAGATATGATGCCATAAAAGAGATGTAGGGGTGTTTTTAAAGCTACATAAGAGTGCTGCTGCTGCTTTTCATTAGTGACATCAGATAGGTAAAACCAGCCAGACTTCCTTTTCCGAGGTTACTTGACAGTCAGGCCTGTTGAGTTCATGGAACTCCACTGCCTAATCTAGTAGCTTTAATTAAAAATAAAGTGGCAAAAGAAGTATTGAAAACTGGATGACAGTTCAGAGGCTTCAGCTGTGAGAAGCAGATGAGGTTTTATAGATTCGAATGGTAGAAACATATTATAAGCATGTCACCATTTGAAACATGCTGATGCCATGTGCTTTTTGCCTGTTACTAATACTTAGTAACTGAATGTGTTCTTTTTTTGAGATGTGTTGCACAAGGGTTAGTTTCCTCTGGTTCTCTGTTGATCATAACCATAATTTAGGTAATTCTGAGTAATGAAAATGTAAAAAAGATATAAAAAATAGCTGCTGTTTGGAAAGTACACTGCCTGATTCTGGGTAAAGGTTAAGTATTTTTTTTTGGAGCATAAACAAATTTCTTTTAGAAATGGATTGACAATAAAATTATTGAATTAAATCTTTTAAAAAATACTAATATTCATATTATTTGACATGTTCTTTTGTGTATCTTCAGTTGTGCTTCATACACTTAGAGGCTTTGCCAGCAGTCTGTGTTCAAGTTTGGTATTTCCTTTATTTTTCTGTGTTGCATCTGGACTTCAAAATATAACAGGAGAAACTACTTCTTTAAACTGTTGTTTTCAAATTGTACATAATTGTTCTCCTGAGAGTTTATAGCTTTTGTATATAACTGTGTAGACTAATCAAAACCAGAATAGTTTAGGCAGAAGGTAAGAGTTTTACTGTTCTCCTCCCTCTTCAATCTACAGGAGATTTTCAATATTGCAACTGCAGTCAAGTGTCCTGTACCAGCAGGTCTTCTGTCTAAAAGCAGCAGCCATAACACTTTGAACATCTTGCTTTATAAGAAGTGAGAGAGAGAATACAGATTTTAAAAAAGCACTAAAAGCAATAAAAAATAAAAGCAGTATATAAAAATTGCCTTTATTCCAAAGGCTAAAGAGAGGTAGGAAACCTACCTGCCACAGAACAGGTCTATTACATTAGATTCTGTTGGCTAAATCTGAACATTTAGTTTCAGAATTCAGTAGCATTACAGTTGACTCAGTGCTGCATTTTCTTTCCCTTTGAAGAAAGGTGTCTAACTCCTTAAAAGAAAAGTGGGGGGCAGACCAAGAATCCCCACAAAGGAGTTAATCTTCAGAGAAATTCTTTAATATGTCTCTTGAATTGTTTTGCTCTCTTTGGCTGTGTTAATTGTGGCGTTTGAGAGCATTGCTATGCACAGAATTCAGTTTCATATACTATTAAACTCTTCTCTGCTGTTAGACTGTCAACTTGTGTGCCTTTGGCCATGCTAACCAGTGCTCTCCCAGTCATTGCTGGGCAGCACTGGGCTGGCAGATTGCTGGGGGCTGTTTTCGGTAGGCGCACCAAGATTAACATAAATATCCCTCATCCTGTGCCAGCTGTCAACCACTTCTGTAAACCATCATGATGTAATTTACTAATGAAGACTTTCCAGCTTGAGGCATTGTATTTCAGGGAGTCTGTGCTGGAAGATCATAAAGAGTAAAAGGTGCTAAATCAGGAGCTGTGGTTACTGGACACTCCCTTCAGTGGGAATGTGGAAGGACAGTGTAAGTGAAGGGTTGCTTGCAGTGTAAAGAACATCTATGTGATAACATTATTCCAGCCACATAAAAAAAGGGGGGGGAAGGGTGTAGCCAGCAACAAAAATCCCCTGTCTAGAGTCTTCAAGAACCTTCAGTAATGTTGTGTTACACCAAAGGAAGCAGTTACATTAACGTGTTTCTGTTGTCTGTAATACTATTAGTATATTAGAAGTAGTTGGGTCAAAACTAATTTTCTAAACTTTTTTTTCTGATAAACTTGTATTTTGTATTTTCATTGGTAAATATGTTTTAGTTTGTAATAATTGGTTCTGAAATGATTTAAGTAAAACTGATGCAAAGAAAAGTTAACTAGGCACCTGTGGCAAATATGCACAAAGTAGTTAACACCGCCTCAGCTAAGACAACTGCTTTAGCAGCAGTAGTATCTTGTCTGTATGCATTACAGAAAAATCTCCTTTTTTTTTCCTATACTATTCAAAGAAAACAATCTTAGAAAAGATAAATATTTACTGTAGGTTTTAACTTCCTTTCTGTTCTTCAGAGTGCTAATAAATGTACTGGAGATTTCTATCTCTGTTCTCCTATTAATTCCTCTTGTGAAGCGTCATGAGAGAGGAATGTTAAAGAAATGATTCAGTGTATTGTCTGCATTATTACAATGTTTGTGTAACAAACATTGATTTCAGTGATCCTCACCTACCCAGCTTGTTTATCTCATGCTCTGGTCCTGGTATCCCTCATTAATTTTTCCTCATCTGGAGAATTTGAAAGTGGATACATAGGTCATAAATTCTTCAAAGTGTTAGGGCATATTCAGGTAGCCTCTGTACAGGATCTGTGGTTGACTAAATAAAACTAAGCAGCGGGAACAAAGAGCTGTTTTGCAGTATGTTTTTAGTGGATGTTCTTACGTGTTTTGTCTATAGCTTTTGATGTTCAGTTCTTAGAGAAGTCATTGCCTTTGTGCTCATTCAAGATTTGGATCACTGAGTATGTGGAGTATACTACTGCACATGTATATTCTTCTGAGGGTAAGGAGGGTTACCTGTACAATGGTAACATGGGATGCTTAATGTGTATTCTTTCTCATCTGGATTCCTTTTTTTCTAAAGGATATAGGAAAGAGTCAGCTTGTGTGGCAACAATCTCCACAGTGATCTGAAGTACAGAGCACTGTGGGCAAGATGAAGATGACATGAATGAACCAAACATAGCTTGTGTTCAAAGAAATACAACCTAAAACCCCCAAAATAACAGCGGAAGAAGCCTTGTTGTTCAAGTGTACTTAGAGCGTTAGATAGTAGATAGGTAGATAGTTTGAGGGCTGATGTTCAGAAAAACAGTATTCATCAAATTGTTTCAGAAAATGTAGATCTTAGATATCTTTTTGAAAATTACATGTTAGCTCTGTAGTATACAATTGTTCATGGCTATTTCCCTGCTTAAGCAGGGAGGGTTGGGCAAGATGACCTCGAGAGGTCTCTTCCAACATTGACCACTTTGTGATTTTGCAAGTACATTCATGTAGCAGCTTAAGAATGTTAATGCTGTTTAAGTGCAGTGCAAAAGTCTGAGTGGTTTTCATTTTACTCCAGTTCTTCCACTAATGTCAATACAATGAAACTTAATTTGTCAACACTTTATGGCAATTTTGTATTGGAACTTAAGAACTACCCAACTGTGTCATGTAGGTAGAGAGAATAGAGCTGTTTAGATTTGTAACTAAGTAGTCTGCTGATTAGATGTTAAAACCCTAATCTCTGTTCTTTTGCACTCTGTATTGTTACTATCAGTGATTTTTCCCAAAAAAAACCCCTCTTGTTAGAAATAATGCTTTCCTAAAGCATTAGTATGAAACCTTTAAATATACTTGCTTTTTAAAAGTAGACTGAAAAAAAGTAAGTTTTTACATGCTTCTAGAAAACAGTGCATTTTCTGATGTCTGCCTACTTTCATCAAAATGTGGTGTAATGGTCTCCCTGTTCACTGAAGCTGGAGGTGGAATTGTCAGCTCTTTACTGTACTGATATTACAAGGTGAAGTGAAATATACAGACACTGCTTTAACTGTCTAAATCTTATGTTTAAGCCTGAATTTAGTTCTGAGAATCTGGTATTATCTGTGTTCAATGGGTCATCTAAGAGTGCAGGATTGTGTTTCTTTTTGTATCAGCTTTTCAATACAAATTTGGAGAACAGACTTTATTATGAGCCACTTGACAAAAAAAAATATCGGGGAGGGATTTACTGCAGCATCCTGAATTCTGTACTTGCATCTTGTTACTACTTGTTATGACACCTCATGACATGGAACTTGATGAGATGGGGATATCTGTCAAAGTTATTTTATCAGTCAAATATGTTTTGGAGTTAGCTTGCACCTACTTGTATAGCTTTCTCAAAATTCCTAGCTGGAATATAGTAAATGCTTCAGCTTTTTGCCTACCTCACTTAGTGCAAATGCTATTTGAAATGATGCAGTTAAAATAGGGGACAATTGCTCCTTGAGTTTAGAGATCAGGGTTTTGTGCTGCTCTAGCATTACAGGAATATAGAAATTAAGTTATGCCTGTGGAACTAAAGTAAGATTTTTCTCGAGGGTCATAAAAACCAAATAAAATAGATTTTTTTTTTTTTAAATATCTGAAAATCAAACACATTGCTTCTGGATAACTTTTCAGGGCCTGCAGATTTTTGTGAATGCTTATGTATTTTATAAAGTGAATTCTTCAGATATCGCGGGATGGGTGAAAGAATGGAATTCCACACTGTGGAATTATCAGATTTGACATGAAAACTCCCTGTATTTTCATGTGGAGAATAAAACAATCAAAGACATTTTAAAATGCACTGAGCTACCAGTCTGTGTTTTTCCAAGGAAAGAACTGTTGGGAAGCAAAGCAAATACCAGCAGTGAGGTTCTAATGATATTGATGATTACATTAAATGCTGCATGTTCTGATTTTTAAAGCTATGTTAAAGAAAGCTATTGTGTGAATCTGTGGTCCTTCTAAGGTTGTGATATGTTTCACAAAATACCTTCTCCCTTGTGCACAATAAAAGTGGTAGCTGCTTCTCAGACTTGTTCCATCTCAGCATCTTCTTTCTTGTTTTAAGTGTTTTTCATCAAAAAGTACAGTGTATGTTCGCTATTACTTACGATCCTTCCTGAAGAGAAACCTCAGAAGAGTGGAATTGCTAACTTGCCTTTGATGAAAGAAGATGCAACATCTTTGTTGCTGAACCATGTTCTCAAAACAGATGAGAGGAGTTAAAGGCCATCACTCTTCATAATTGCTTCTTGTAATGAGTGTTGACCTTTTTTACCTTTATTCCTTTTTGTAGCACTGTAAATCCTGTCTTGCTGTTGAGAAAAGGGACAGGGGAAGTTGGGGATTTTTCTTCCGCTTTAAAGGTTTGTTTTTATTTGTTATCAGAGAAGTGAGATCTGATGCGTATTTAGACAGAAATAACCTCTAGTTTGCCTCGGGGTACTTAACGATTTTACTCCACCCAGGGGCTGGGGGTGTACATGCAAAGGACCTGAGTTTACTAGAATTTCTCTTGTGATAATGTTGTCAGCTTACAGAAAATGCTACTGAGCTACAAAAAGCAACTGAGTAGAAGTGGAAAGAGTATGTGCTGTTTCTGAACATATCTGAACCTAATGGTAGTTTCTGACTCTTCCAGTATGTATTCTTCCCTTTCTACTACTGTGTATAACTGTATTAAGTTGTTAAACATTTGTCCAGAAGAATTAACATTGAGTATCTTTCTAGTGAAGCAAAAGCACCTGTTATTGGGATTGCTGCTAGTAGCACTTAGTATTCTGATACTTATTGCAGCGAATAAATGTAACTTACAGTGACTTAAACTTGGGAAGATAACTTGACATTCATGTGTAAATTTAATGTAGGAAGAGATTGTGTTGGATAAATGTTTCAGCTAAGGGAGATCCTGAAATGAGAATTAAAATGCCTAAGAAAAATAACTTCCTCCTACCTATCTTTTACAATTTGGTATATTTAAGAATGAAAGTATGTGCCTTCAAGTTTGCAGTGGATTCAGAAGTTACAGTGCATTGCATGCTATCAAATATCCTGAGGGAACATTGCGCCACTATGTTACTGTGGTTTAGCTGTACCTTGACTACAGGACAAAAACTGTCTCCATGATCTGAGTCCTTAGGGATTTGGCTTAATAACTCAATATGCATTTCTTATCTGGGGCCATGACACTGCAGAGAACAATGGTATCCCCCAAAAGAGGAAGTTTTTAGTTAGGATAAAATACCAGAGCATCAAAGGGTAGGTAATGGCTTTAACTTACCTTCTTGTTCAACAACTTGTTCGTAAAACTATCCCTGGGATTTTTTTGTTTGTTTGGTGGGCTTGGTTTTTTTTTTAAATCAGTCTGCTTTGGTTCTGTCTGCTGCAATTGAAATCAGAAGTTCAGAAACTTCCTGAATGCTCAATGTTTGGGGGCTGGTAGGTGAAAAAGAAGCATTCTTTGAAATTGAGAAAAGAATTAACTGGAAAATTAGAAGCCCCAATGGAAAGACAAGAATGAAGTTCACTAGTGAATTGTGGGGTTCACATGTAGGTTTTTCATAGCTGCTTATGCAATTCTAGTACTGCGTCTTGCTTGCATAGATAACCTGTAGCTCTCTAAAGTGCAGAAATCACATGCCTCTTCAGGGCATGCAATTCATATACTGGGTCTTCTTCAGTGCGTGAATTAGGGCTGGAGAGTGGGTGTATGTTTTGTGGTTTTATTTTGTTTTACAAGTGTTGCACTGAGCCTCTGAAGGCCAGCAGAATTAAGGTGGGTGTGGGGGGTGTAATGATGACAAAAACTCCAAACCAAAGAACCACGCCCCCTCAGCAAATACATATGGAATTAAAAGGAATAAGGAGTTCTCTCACAGCTAAAGTTAATATCCAATGTGGATTTTTCTTAAAGCTAATTCGCTACAGGATCCACTTGGGTGGAGCTTCAGTTGAAATTTTCCATTTCCGTGGTTAATAATGTGTTATTGTTCTCTGTGTTTGTGTTTTATCTGATGTAGTGCAGCCTCAATAAGTGCATTTAGGTGCTCAGGGATAAACAATAAATCGCTATTTCTATCAAGCAGTAGGGTAAAAAAGAAAATAGCCTTCAGTTCCCTCTTCTTGAAAATTGATTTGTAAAACTTCAGGTGTGTTGCAGGTGGAAATCTTTGTCTCTGCTGACTGCAACAGAAGAGATGTAGTGTAGTCAAATAGATAAGCAAGATGAGGAAGGTATTGCCCTGTTTGCTTTTGGCATTACCAGTTTTATGTTTTGGGGAATACACAACCCAACACACTTTCTGTTGAAAATAAAATTAAAAAATAAAATCTTAGAACAATATGTAATATAGAGGACATTTGCATATTTTTGTGCTTTTCAGTGTATTATCAACATTAATCTTATATTGAATTCAAAGCAATCCACCAGCTACTAAGAAAAAATTAACTCTATCCCAGCCAAAATCGGGACACATATTGGTATAAAATCAGTTCCTAAAAGGGATTATAAAAAGAGAAAATGTAGGTAACTTAATGTAAAATGCTTTAAATGCTTTTCCTTTTGTAAACACAATGTCTGAATTACATTATTTTTTCCTTTAGATTTTTCCTGAAAGAGCAATCTGCTTATATGAAACAAAATACTGAGTGTATGGACAGCGTGTCCAAATGCATTCTTACTGTGAACAAGTTGGGGTTTTGTGTGCTTTTGTAAGCTACTATAATGATGAATAAATGTATAGAAAATTAAGTCTTCTCTTAGCTCATTACCAAGTTTGTAATAAGAAAAATAATTTTTCAGACCCAGGCTTCATGTCCTATTGATCGCAGACCATTCCAAGCAGTGTGCAGGCTGGATGCATTAGATAAGCAGATAAAGGTATGTTCCAGATGTATTTTATTAAATAACTGCAGTTATAGGAATGTCCAAGTTATGCTGCAGCATTTTATTCATAAGCATTGTGTTAAATAAGCTTTCCTAACAAAGTAATTACTGCTTTAATGTTTCTGTTATGTATTTGAAGCTAGGAATTATTGTTAATTATTTTTGCAAAGCAAGTATTTACCATAGTAATAATAACCATAAAGTTGCTGTTTCTACTCTCTAGTATCTTTGAGCTTTCAGGATATATCCAAGAATGGAAGTACAGTAATTGGCCTCAAAGTGTTTTTTAAACTAAGCTTTGTGAACAACTGCTATACCAATTATCATGCAATATTGCCTATTTTTTTAGCTGAGGTAAATCTTCTGTGTTCACAGCCTCCAATTCCCAGGCAGAAACACATGAAGGCAAGAGGAATCAATTAATGTTAAGCATTGTTCAACCCAAATCTCTGAATTCTTTTCAGCTTTCAATTCTTCTGAAAAATACTGATGTGGAGAGTAGTTTATCAAGTAGGAAAAAAACTCTTCTGATAGATTATCTTAAAAATGTATATAGAAAGATACTGATAATTGTATGATTTGTAAATTTTGTGATGAAATTATGCATGTAAGTAGTTCTTAAGCTGCTGTTTTGCACCATGTGACATTTAGAAGACAGGTTTCCACTACTCGTTTCTTGTACTCCTTGAGGCCCAGGCCTGTAAAGGAGCCATGCTGGCAACCACAGATACTTCCTTCTCATAGAAAACTCTGCTTGTGTATTTTGTCTTCTTTATATCTGAAGAATTAAGGAAGCAGTTGAAATAGGATAAACTTAAATTTACATTTGGTAGAGTGTAATGGCTGTATGAAAACACAGTTTGAAAGGTTGTTTGTTCATAGAACTGCAGTGTAAACCAGTGGGCAGAGAACCATGTCCCACTCTGAAAATGAGCCACTGGAGCTGTAGGGATAGATGGAATGTGTACCAGGATATGCAGACACAGTGGTCAGCATCATCAGGAGAATGCTGTCAGGAGAATGGCAGCTTTCTCTTTGTGATATTCAGAATTAGAATGCTAATCCGTTAAGGGGTTGCATAAAAAGCCAAGTTTTAGGAATGAGGAAATACAAAGTTTCTAATGCAAACAATTGCAATGTGTAGTCATTGAAGCAACTTCATAGTGTGAAATAAAAGTTGTACTGCTCTCAGTGTTTTTGAGATGTGGAAAAAAACTCAGTGTTGTATAAAATACACAAGTTATTTTACTCTGGAGGAAAATTGGGTGTGATTTAATTATGAGAAAGCATGTTAAGATGAGTGGTAGTTCAGCATTTTACCCAATTTTCCATACAATGTGAACCTTGTGTATTTTTAAAAAACTTAGCTTATAGATTCTTAATGGAAACTAGTGCATGGCTTTGAGACATTTGCTGTGGCAGTCTGAATGTTCAAGGCTTTTTTGGTCTTGTAAACTTAGTATGCATCTCAGGCATTGTCAATAGCATACAAAAGTGTAGGTTTTTTCTATTTTATGAAAAGCAAATGAAAAAAAAATCTCCAAATTATGAAGTCAAAGAAGTAAGATTTGAAAAGCTTTTTAGTCCTAGTCCTTCTGTTTGAGCTTAATTTCTCTATAGACCTTAAGAGATTTTGCATGAATTTAAAGCCCATGTGTCATGAGATTCTAGATTGGATTGACTCTATTTTACAATACAGGTTCAGGTTAAGAAACAGCTAAGGAAGAAGGAAGAAGAGGAAAACTGTCCCTGCAATAAGGAAACTTACAGCCATGCAAAGATGAGTTTTGTGAGGTTCGTTGTCCATGTAATTTCAAGCATTTGAATTGGAATATTGAAAATGTATAAAATCAACTGGTTTAACATGTACAGCCTGAAAATTTTGTAAAATTATTTTTATTTTAAAATTTAATTTTACTTTCATCATTGCTATAATTCCCACTTGAATTGTTAAAATACCAAGGAAGAAGTAAAGGGCAACGTATTTCTTGCATTGAGCTCTGCGAAAGTTGCATTTTTCAAGCAATCTGACAATTTTTATATTACTTTGAAGTATGGCTAGATCAAATTTTAACAATGTAAATCTTTGTTTATTTAAACAAAGATCCACTTTTCTTGTATGTTATCATAAGCATTGGTGTGATGTTCCTCTTCTTTAAAACATCATGGTCAAGAACTGATTTTTTTCTAGTAAGCTCGAGAGGGAACATTTCTGTTATTATATGGAAATAACATTTCTGTTTTGATAAAGTTTATCTTGTAACATTTGCTGCATTGCATAAGGGGAAGCTCAGGATTACAGAGATGAATTTTGCTAAATAGAGCTTATCTAAAGTCAGTGTTGAATAGAATATATGAAAAATAAAAAGTTCTTGAGGTTTAATGCGAGGCAGACTTTGCTATGGAAAAGATAACTGGAGGTAAATTACTTTTTTGACTCATAAGAAAATAATGTTCAGCATTCTGAATCAACAGTGACCAATATTCTTAAAAGGAAGCAGGTTATAACATTTTTCACATGTTGCCATGAAATCAAACAAAATTGAGCATCCTGGTTTAATATAGAATATGAACTTTTGTGCAAATTGTTTTTTTTTTTTTCTATCTAAGCTTTTTGAAGCACTGTGGCTTTTAATGTATGGAAGGTGAAATTCATGATGCAAGTTCAGGTTTTAATAGCAGTTAGATCTTGGTTTATGTGCACAAAATAAAAATACCTTAAAATAGGAGCATATTTTATTTGGATGTGCCTAGGAAACTGCTTTTTTAAGGTCTTTTTTTGATCTTGCAGAAGAGCTGTATGTCCAGACAGAAGGCCAGTAACAGTAAAATTAAGCAGAATTTTGAAGAAAAAATACAGTAAGTTGGTATTTGTCCTCCATTTGCCAGAATTCCTGTGCTTTATTAAGGAACTCTAGAATAAATTTTCTTGATGAGCCAATTAAATTTTTAAAAATTGCTTAGTTTTGTAAATAAAACTCAAATTCCAAGTAGTAGAAGTGTGTAACTTCTAGAACAGAATTGCAGTACGTGAAACTCCTCTTTTTATATTACTGGAAAACTGCCTCTTCAATTTCAGTCACAAGTCAAATGGATGTGGTTTCAGCCTCAAGTAATTTTCTCCATCAGGCAGCTGGGGAACAGCTAATCACTAGCTTTTATTCCTAGAAGTTTTTTGGTGAGAGTTCAGGCACAAGAAGCACTTAGCTTCAGACACAAGCAGCGCTTAGTATTTTGGGTTTGCTATTCTGAAGGGCTTATTCAATAGATATTGTTTGCTAAGCCGGATCATAACTTAGGAAACCAAGCAAATATCTGAAGAGGTAAAAACTGCTTGGTATCTAAAAAGCTATTGTGAAGGTGCATGCATTTTCATTTTACTCAGTTTGTATGCAAACATTGTAAATGCACTCAAGATACACATTTCGTTAACCTCCCACTGCATTAATGTTTTTGATGAACAATCAAGAGCTAATTGCTAAAGTTAAGATCAAAGTTTTGTTCCTTGTTCCACAGGTAATATTTTGTATGACAAACAAAACAAGAAAGCTTTGTCTGTGAAGATAAACAAGGTTGGTTCTGATAATGAAACATTTATAAATGCTTTCTTTCATTAGAGTCATTTTAAGACTACCTTCCTGCCTGTTTTTAAGGTTAACTTCTATTTGCTAATTTTAGTATGATTCAAACTTTTTTACTTTGTCTCTTTTTGTCTTGAAGTAATTAGATTGTAGTACTAGGTTATATGAGTGTCTTTTTCAGGTTAAATTTAGTTTTGAGGTGGTAAATATTTTCATTTTGATTAGGATGTTACCCTAAAAGATCCCGAACCCTGTTTTCATCTATATTCACCAAAGGAAGATGATTTCATTTACAAGCTGTCAGCCAAGCACCACTATATGAAGGTTTTCAATATTTTCAATAAAATACATAGATGTAATCAACTAAGTGCATCTGCCATAGACATTATGCATCAAGTTGGGGTTTTTTTATGTGAGATTACTGTCAAAAACATTTCTGTTTCCAGGTTTCTTGTTCCTAAGTCTTAGCCTATAAACACAGGATCACCAGATGCCAGATTTATTAGGAGCTGTAAAGGCTCTCTTGTTTGATTTCTACCGTCCCTCCTTTCAAAAATACTTTGTGTCTCTGGGGTGCAAGTTTTTGATCAGTGCTTTCTTCTCATAGTTGTACCTGTAAACGAATGTACATGAAAAAGTTTTAGGCCATAAGTTCAGTTCTGAAATGTGAATACCATCATTTGCCATCATTCTGTCTTACCTGAAATTTGAATATTTGGAGAAAAAGCTATGTTCAAGTCCCTGTTTTGGCTACTGCTTCATTTCATGTAGTATGGGGTGCGTCCTGAGTATTTTCAATAGCTGGTGGCCTGAGCTGTCACTTCTATTTGGTGCTCATTACACCATAGCTGTCAGGGACATTGTTAGCTCTAGTTTGCCCCTTCTAAGTATTTGGAAATTTTGGTTCTGCTGCTCTGTAAACTTAAAGGTACCTTTCACTGAATTGAAGGGGCTTTGAACTGGAAAGATAGGGCTTAATGATAGATCAGCCACTAGTGTGACTTCATGTTGGGGAATGCTTTCATTTTTAGTTTCACTGATTTATGGTGAAGTGTTTAATAGCATTAATGTCTCAGATAGTTGCAAAAAAAAAAGTGCATGAACAATAGTAGAACCATTACAAACCTTCAGGAGAAGGTACAGGGCTCAGTTATCCAAGAAGTGTTCAAAATTTAAAAGAATTTAAAAGAAAGCTCTGATGTACTAACAACCACTTCATAAGGACATTTGTGGAACATCTGGATAGCTTTTTTAATTGGAGGGAGAAAGGTTATTGTTCAAAATTTGCGTTATTCTTAAAATCAAACTTAAACCCAACAGTTTTTTCAGCAAAACTTAAAATTTGAATGCTGATGAAATAGGGCATGTTCCCAGCAAAGGCAGCTCTCTGTGCCAAGGTTTGTTGGAGCACATGGATAATGACTGCATGTTGAGACATGTATTTGTATACATCACATTATAAGGTTTATTTTTCATTTTTCTGAATTAAAATTATGTGAGTATTCTAAAGTCCTTTTTTAAAATACCAGTCATAGGGAATGAACAGAAAAGTTTTAGTCAGATTTGAGGTGGTATGAACCCTTTAGGTGCTGTGACCAAAAGGGATCAGTGTAGGTAAGTGTGTCAGTGTGGGAAGAGTATCTGGAGGATTATTGTTGGTTTGTTGTTGGGGTTTGTTTTTGGTCTTCCCCCACAGCCAGCCCAGTGGCCAGCAGCAAACAGCCTGCAAACATGCCTGCAAACAGCCATGGGCCAGCTCACAGTGCACAGCTGGGCCTTGTTAGCAACATAAATAGGTGGTGGTGGTATGTTTTGAAATACTAAGTGGGTTCTGAGTGCTGTCCCTCTGTGTGAGAGCCCAGTAACTAGACACGCCAGTCAATCATCAATTTTGTAATCCTGCCTGAGGGCAAAGGAGAATCCCAGCTACCTTCCTTATATTTTCTTGGTACTTGAAACAAAGCATTTGGTGAACTGCTGTGCAGGGGTGTGAAGGTGCTCGAGCTGTACTTACTGTGGGGCATTAGGTAGCAGAATTGTGCAATAGTGAAGATCAGGCTTATTTATTCAGAGTGTCTGTGTAAAACATTAAAGATTTTGCTTTATATAAAATAACAATTATATCTGCAAAGAGCGGGTGTTGAGAATTTAGACACTAAATAGAGAAAATTTTTTTGCTGTAACTGCAAATCTCCGCATATACCTATTTCTGCTTTTTGTGAGTTAGTCTTGCTGACCTAATTTAATTTCAGTGCATCTTCATGTATTTAGTGTTAATTATTTTATTTTGGTTGTCTTTAATTCATAATTTATTTTTTGTGTAGCCTAGAAGACAGACCTGCTGGAATGAGTGCATCAGAACTAATTTCTTCAGCACACTTCTGGCTGGTGGTAGCAGTGAAGAACCCTTTTTTAGCTGTAGAAATGACTGGTTAGTGTGTACTAGTGCTTTGTATAAATTGATGGCTTACTGTATTGTACATTCTGGAGTTCCTTCTGCTCCTGCCTGCATATATACCACCTCGAAATATTTTGAAAATTGCCAGAGTTGTTATTCATTCATGAAGGGCAGTTAAAGGATAAACACAAACATTTTAAAATGAGTAAAAATTGTTCACTAAAGAGATGGAAGAAAAAGAATAGTACAAAAGAATGTTATTTAGATCATATGGCCTAATGAAAAAAAAAAAGTACTATATGCTTTTGACAGTCTGTAAAGGATGAACTTTTTGCCATGCATGTAACAGAATTTATTTGTCAAGATGCAAGTGTCTCCATCCTTCAACTCCCCAGCAGACACATTTCATCTCCCGCTTTCCATTGCATCTGCTTTATTTATTTAGGACTTCTTTTATGTTTACTGTGACTGTGTTTTTCCTCTAAGCAATAAACAATGCATAGTTTAATCATGACTGTTGAAAGTTCTAATAGAGTTAAATTAAAGTCATTGGAAGAAGCAATTACTGAAATACAAAACTGTCATAGTACAAAGTTACTTTTTATAACTTCTTGTATGAAATTTGTATTTCAGTACAGAATTCACAGAAGTCAATGCAGGGATCAGACAGAAGAGACAAGAATTGGAATTGTCCTGTCCATCTGTGATTGCTAGAGTTGAAAGGTCTGTGTTTTGGATTCATAGTGGATCTTAATACTTCAAGTTTGGAGTTTGAGTAATTCAAATTGCTCTTTAGATAGAATATAATTTTCATGAAACTAAATCGTGTTTACATTTAACTTGTTAGATTTTTGTGTGCTTGCTGCTTGGTATTTTTATTGCAATAGATTCTTTTCTGTATGTCTTAATACTTTTTTTGGTACTCATGTCAAGTGTAGTAACTCCACTGACTTGTGCATCTTTTGTGTCGCCTTTTCACAGAAATGTGAGTTTGAATATATTTTCTATTTGGAAGTTAATATTCAATGAGCTTTTAAAACCATTTCTCTAGATATCAGACTATATTTGCAGACTATATTTAACTATATTTGCTTTAACATTCTGATTCCCCACACTACCCTGTACCCTACTTTCATGGGTTGGTTCTATCACTTTTTCTGTAATCATTTATGAAAAAATCCTGTTTGCATCTAGAAAGAGCTGACAGGACTGGTATCAAGTGAAACAGAGAACACAAATTCTATGGGATTTTTGTTAGATAGCAGATGTGTGTTAAAACATACCCTAAGGATATTTGTGTGACTATAAAGCAGAACCATAAAAATAACTGATTTTAAAATAATACGGTAAGAAATTGGTTCTGTAATCGTAATTTCACTACATATCTCTTTACTCTGATATAAAAACAAGGACTAAAGTTGAATTAGGAAGTGAAGAGTTTTTTAATTATGATAAAAAATTGCATCTAGGAAATAATAAATTTAAATTTTGTTTATGTATATTTTCTGAAGGGGAGTTTCATTATCACTCAGTGATAATGTAAAAATTGTAGATATCTAACTAAACGCTGGTTTTGCCCAAGGTTTCCTGAGGGAGGCTGAATAAGTATATATTTCTTTTGTTTGTATGAAAAAAATAAAAAAAGCCTTTTCTAAATTCTCATGTAGAATATTTCTCATTTTTCTGCAGGAAAGGTTGCTGCTCTGCTCAAGTACTAAATCAGCACTCAGACTCTTATTTCCAGTAGTATAACCTACTAGTTTGGAGTAGGCTATTACTGATTTATGTTTGACTTTAAGAAAGCCACATGTATATGGCTTTAACATAATATACCTTGTTCAAACAGTTTAATAGATTACCCAGTAAAATGAGCCTGAAATTAAATATGGCACGGAGAGTTTTGTTCACTGTCAGCTTTATGTTTCTCTCCATCTGTGATGAAGTTGGAAGGGTTGTAGTTGCCTAATGTGTTTTGGTATTGTGCATTGTTTCCAAAACTTGCTGCAAACAGCTAATGTTACTGCTTTTGCTTTTACTTCTCCAGAGTTCCTTTAATATCTTATGGAGGTGAAGCTGAGACCTTTCTTCTCACTTCTTCTGCAATGGCTGGGAGAGTTCTTCCAACAAGTATCAGGCCTTCAGAAAACTTTGGTAAACTTTTTTTTTGTAAGTTTTATTTACAGCTCATGTAGAGTATTGTTAAAATATGATTATCAGAAATCAAACAGAGTTAGTTACACTTAATGGGGAAAAAAAATCTGTTTTGATGCAGTTTGGTACTATTTCAAAGCCAACTGCTTAATTTCTGAAATTGCAATACAGAACATGAATCATCCACCCCAAAGCTGGTATAACCTTTTCTTTTGAAGATTAAATTAATAAGTACTTACGTAACTTAATTCCATTTCTAATTGCAACACTTTTTTCTTTGTGCGCTTCTTTCTTCGTTTCCTATTGTTCAAGGAGAAGCATATTTTGATGCGTTATGAATGGCGTATTTCAGAGGTATATTGTGCAGTTTGAGGAACAAACTTCTCCTCTCAGAGAGGAGCATTAGTCAGGAAGCAGTGAAGTGTATGGATCTCTTTCAGTTTGTCTACAAGCTCTACAGGGCAAAAGCTTGCAAAGGTACTGGAGCTCCAGGGTCTGTCAGTAAAGTGGCAGCAGACATGGAAGGAATTGCCTTCCCCCAGTTACTCTGTTTCCATACTCAGCAAGAATGTAGCTTCTCTTCCAAAAGGCTGCACAAGTTCAAAGAAGTGGAAACAAAGGACTCCTATTTTATCAGGCTAGAGTCAATACCTTCTTTGAATTTGGAATCAAATCTCTTGTCTAGTAGGCAAAGAGATAGAACAGATTTGGGTCTCCTGGCTTACAAAAATTGGGTGGAAGTAAATTGACAGAAGGAATTAGGTAATAGAAGGATCATGAAAAAGTTGCTTAGCTCATTCATATTCTTTATTCTTTTTAAAGGTATGTATGTTACCTCCACATTTCCCTTTGAAAAGTGGATAGGTTGCTTCCTCAAATCTCTGATGTTTGGCAGTGCAATGCAACTGATCCTTGCCCATTTTGGTTCTAGTAGTATACATGTTAGCTCATACCTCTTTGACTTCCCTTTCTACCTTCCTACTTCTATAGTCAGGCTTTTTTGTTAGGATGCACTGGAAGCATTAAAAATTTTATTTAGAACAGAATTTTGTCAGTTTTCTTGATTAGAATTTTGATACTTTTACTGTGGACAAAGATTGAATTTTAAGATTAGTGCTGACATACTACAATGCTTTAAGATTCAGAGTTTTAAGTAATCTTCAAGTTTTGTTTAAAGACTTTCTATTGATAAGGAGCATGCAGGAAGTAAGAGTCTTAAAATTTCCTAGTAAAACCTGGGGTTGATGGATATGAAGATGTCCCCTGAGGATTTTAGTCACATTTTGTTGAGTTAATGTTCCTTCCCCATTTAGTTTTTATTTAGCATCTGAGTAAAAGGCCGACATGCATAAGAAAAGGTAAAGAGAAACCTAAGCTGAATACTGCTAGAGATGCATGGCATATATATGTATATATAAAAAGACACTGACTTTTTTAAAAGATGGAGAAATGGAGAATGAAGAAAATAGATGCATTTTAAAAAAGTTGCAAACTGGTTCTTGCACTCCTTACTAAATTGTGCCTGAAAGATCATATCATAAGCATTTTTTGTTTTCTTTTTACACTCCTCTCAACTTCTGGTCACACCTAAAGTACACAGTTTTGCATCAGAGTAACAGCTGACAATAGCTTTCAGGGTTGTATAATGAGGCATACAAATACCAATGATGATCATATAACTGTAGTGCCTGAATCATCCCTGTAGCTGCTGCAGTTTTAGTAGTTTGTTACCATTAAATAGTCTTTTTTACTAATTTGACCTGAAAATGCATTAGTGACTCTACAAATACCCCTATGATTTATGCTGGCATTATGTAGTGTTTGTGTGATTAAAATATTTTTCAATAAAGAGTCAGTGAGCTGAAATGCCTTGTATTTGAGTCCAAAGCTTGCAAAGCTTCTCTGTTAAACTTTTAAGTATAAACTTTTAAGTAGTAAGGCTTGATAAAAAGGGGTTTGTGCTTCACATATAGATTTTGAGTGTGCTAGAAAAATAATTTGGCTTTTAATTCTGTCAGGATTCCTACATTCCACTTGTATTCTTCTGGGTTTGTTTTTTTTTTTTTTAATTGCAAGATGATTTCTTCTCACTTGAAGAAAATTATCACAGATATTAAAAGTTAGAAATGTCATGTAACGTCTGAGTGCATTTCCTGGCTATTGTAATAGGTTTGAAGACATAATCAATCTGAGACAGCCACCTGATTCTGAGTTAGTGCTGGTTAACCACTGTAAAGCCACTTGGTAACAAAATGATGGTAGAGTAGAAATAGTGTCAGTCACCTGAAATTCCTTTGAAAGTTCTTTACCATCATGCTATATTTTTTAAAGACAAGGTACCTTCTATACAGTTAATGTTGTTGGTTTTCATTATTTTAAGCAGTCATTTGATCATTGGACATGCAAAAGCCAACCACTAGTTGGTTTTTTCTCATGTTCAGGCAAATTATTGTGTGTTTGCAAGGAAAGTTAGAGGACAGGATTATAGTCCTGTGTCCTTTTAAAGGCTAACAAAGTGGTTATGGAGTTCATTCTCTGAGATTATTGTTTGCATTTAATACAGTGATAAGTTTTTTTGTTCTGCTAACAAAGTAGTAAGTGGTTGAAAGAGACTTTTTTGCTGTTACTTACTTTTCTTATTGCAATCTTACATTTATAAAATCTGCTTATGAATACATCAAACAAATATTTTAGGGTAGCAAAAGCATGGGAAATAATGTTGTACAAAGAGTTAAAATCACATGTTTGTGATATGAGAGATTCATTGCAAAACCCATAGCAATTAATCTTAGTAAGTTTGCACTATTTGTGTATGAAATTGAAGCTGTAAAAGAATTCTTTTAAACACCACATTCTTGAGGCTTCCTGAAATTTACACAAAGTGTGAAACAAATTGATGGACATCCCAAGAAATTAATTTCGTTCTGAAGAATTACATTCAAGTATATTTACTTAATTACCACTAATCTTTAATTCCTGTCCACCATAAGCTTTCATAGCTATTGACAGTGCAGTCTTCCTTGTGCAGTGAATATAACCCTTGGCTTCCCTATCAAGACTTTTGTCAAATGGTAGATAGCATGAAATAAATCACTATCAACACAAGAGCTGAGCTGCTAGGTGTGCCTTAGTCATTCTTCATAGAGCTTTAGGTTTTTTTGATGAACTCTTTTTTTTGGGGTGCCCCAAAATTGCATGCCCTATTCACTTAAATGCTGCAGGAACCTTGGGTGCCTTGCGGCAGAATTAAAGTTCAGTTTCCTCTATAACTGGTGAATAAGTTTGCACTGTCATTGCTACGCCTGATCAACTGCTGCCCATGTGATCATCCACTGATGGCCATTGGAAAATGTCCCTTTCTCTAGTGCTGAGCTTCACTATCAACAGGCCTGTGTTATAGACTGACAGGAGCTGTGATATGCTAACAGTGTTAGGTAATTCATTATTTTTCTAACAGCTTAAATGCTGACTATCTTTGAGCAGCCATGTCAATAACAGTTTCATTGTGAATGCCATCGCTGTCCATGTAGCTGTGCTGGCACTGCTTCTAAAGTGTGTGTTCAGATGTCTGATGTGTCACTTCAACTTGTTCCTGTTTTTTAAAACAACCAGTCTTCATTTAAAAAGAAAAAATGCTGTGGCAGTATTTCATACTAAATCTTAAATTGTATTATTTGAGGATATCTGTTACACTGCAGAAGGCCCCTTTATGTTCTTAACTATGTTCAGATTTTTATCAAATCTTAACGTGTTCTGTTTTTAATAGAATCTTTAGGCAAAGGATATGCTGTTGCATGTACCCAAGAAGGAGAAGAGAAAAAGGAAGCTTCTGGTTCATCTGGCACTAGAGGAAGTAGAAGGAAATCGGTTA
The DNA here is from genome assembly GCA_013400515.1 of Erpornis zantholeuca. Taxonomy (NCBI): domain Eukaryota; kingdom Metazoa; phylum Chordata; class Aves; order Passeriformes; family Timaliidae; genus Erpornis; species Erpornis zantholeuca. The sequence continues at coordinate 45,684 of VZTN01029905.1, read as the reverse complement.
CTACTACTCCTACGAGAAGGTCTGCACGAAACAGCAAAAATGAGGCTCTGAGTCAGTCTCACAGCTCCCCTCGATCAAGCAGTTCTGCTTGCAGTGCCCCTGATAGCAATAACCCATCTCTGAATAAAACTCATGCAGAACCAGAGAAGGCTCCTCCAAAACGCAAGTCTAAAAGGGCAGCTAAACAACAAACACCTGCACTTAAAAAGAAACTGAGAAGTTCTGCACGTTCTGAAAAATCGCCCTGTGGCTCAGTGGAAGATGATGACATTTTTGAGCCTGAAGCAGTTCTAACTTTAGATAAAGACCATCAGTCAGATAATGAAAGCAATAATGCAAGCCTCCCACAGAATAATGTGGAAACAGAATCTGCTAATGGATTGGAAAGCTGTAGTCAGCATGCAGAAATGGAGGAAACTACAGGAGAATGTAAGAGAGATGAAGATAATACTTCAGGCAATGCAGATGTACATTTTTCTCTCCAAGAACCTCCAATACTAACTTTAGGAAGTGAAATTCAGGAATTTGAAGTAAAAGATGCTAATGAAAAAAATGTAGATCTTGCCAATCAGGACAATTGTGAAAATACACTTGAACAAATGGAAACAGTAGCTAGTCCCAAAGATGATGTATGCGATCATGCAACTTCTGAAAAAGTAGATCAGCCATCATGTAGTCCTCAAAAAGAATTAATGGAGACCACAGAAACTTTGACAAAAGTAGATAAACCCACAGTTAGTCCAGAAAATGAGTTATTGGAACATCTGGAACCTTTGGGAAAAGATCAGCCATTAGAGAACCTCAGAAGCGAATTGCCTGAGCATCCTGAAGCCATGGAAATAGATAATTCCGAGACTGAACTAAAACCAGTAGTAGACTGTGCAAATACCAAACCCGTTCAAGATGAAGAACCAGATGCATTAATACACAGTATTTCTAGGGACAGTACATCAGAACAACCCTTAATAGAGAGCACTATTTCAGAAAGTGAAGAGGGTGGAACTTCAGAGTCACCCCAGGTAAATGCTGAACATAAACATTTTGGTGAAGATAACAATGAAACTATATCAATGGACTGTGACTCGTTTTGCAGTGAACAGAATGAACCTAAGACTGAGCAGTTACCACCACCACCAGCTGAAAGTACAGACCAAGGAGAAGTGAACCCCTTACAGTGTGAGGTGGGAAATTCTGCATCAGGTTCTGATGAAAAAGATGAAACTGTTTCTCAAGAAAGAGAGTGCCAACCAGAGCTCAAGAAAGAGAAAAAGGCTCGAACTAGAAGATCTAGATTTCACTCTCCATCGACCACTTGGTCTCCTTCTAGGAGAGAGGGCAGGAAATCTCAGTCACCATCCCCTAAAAGGGAGACAACTGGAGACAGGAACTCACGATCACCCAAGAAGGTAACTGTGAGGGAGGGAAGGAGATCCTTATCTTGTTCTCCAAAGAGAGACACAATCAGAGATGAGCAAAAAACACCACCTCGATCTCCCAAAAGGGAAACTGTCAGGGAAAGCAGGAGATCTTCATCTCGATCAAGAACTAAGGATTCATCTCCAAGGCGAAAATCTAGATCCCGAAGCAGTGATAGAGATAGTCAAAGAAGAGATCGTGACAGAGAAAGAAGAAATAGGAGGTGGTCTAGGTCACGATCCAGATCAAGATCACGATCTAGGACTAGAAATAAAAGTTCCTCATTCTCTAAAAATGAGAGGGATAGTCATTCACCTCGGTGGAAAGAGAGATGGGCAAATGACAGCTGGAGGAGTCCCAGAGGAAATGATCGATACAGGAGAAATGATCAAGAGAAACAGAATGAAAATCTTAAAAAAGAGAAGGACAATACAGAAAAAAGCAATGATGATCAATGTTCTTCAGACAAGCAGAGGAATGATTGTCCAGACTGGGTAATGGAGAGGATAAACTCTGTTCCTGAAGTCAGGAACAGAGAGAGAGAGAAACCACATTGGGAAGAGGGCAGGCATGATAATGCAGGACAGTGCTGGAATAAAAGCTTTGGCTCAGGTTGGATTCCGAATCGAGGGAGAGGTCAGCGTGGCCGAGGTGGGCGTGGCCGAGGTGGTTTCATGTATGGAGACCAGAGTGACAATCACTGGCAAAACAGAAAACCTCTCTCAGGGAACTCAAATGGTTCTGGGAATGAAGCTTCAAGGTTCTCAGAACAGCAGCCATACAAGCGTAAGAATGAGCAAGAGCATTCGTTCGATACGCCTGCTGACAGGTCTGGGTGGACATCTGCATCCAGCTGGGCTGTGAGGAAGACTTTACCTGCTGATGTGCAGAATTATTATTCAAGAAGGGGACGCAATTCGTCAAGCCCACAGTCTGGATGGGGAATGAGACAAGAAGAAGAGACACCTGAGCAAGGTATTAATGGTTTTGTAATACAATAGCTTAGTCACAGGTGCAGTAGCTGAGTCAAATCCTGTCACATTGTCCTGTGATCTGGTCTATCAGCTAATTAGTTCTTTAAAAAAAATTGGGGCAAATCCATACTCTTTTTGCAATATGGAGGGGTAAAGGTGTGATGTTTGGTGATTCCTTGTATTTTGATGGCTTCTTGGTTTTGAGTAAAGTCCAAGTTGGGGTTTAAGGATTGTGCATCTGAAGAGTGCTGCTGAAGGAAATTGATTTGGCTGAAGAGGAACCATATATTCTCCATGGTTACTTTTAGCACACGCACAATTTTTAAAAGGCTAATTCATTTCAAAAAGACATTAATTTGCCTGTGCAGACCCACATGGCAGATTTTAGAGATAACAGAACACCATGTTGATGTTAATCTTGCTCCTAAATAAGCATAGTCCTGTTTAAATGCTTTTTTTAAAAAAAAATAGGGAAATTTATAAATACAAAACCAGTGTTTTTACTGTATTTCAGTATTAAAATTCCTCTAAAACATCAATATAAGTCTAAATTAGTTTTTTATGGGTTTTTATATCTAAAAGACAACTGCCCTGACAGAAATAAACATTTTGGTACAAATAAGTTAACTGTGGATGAGATTGATTCTGAATTGCTAAGAAGTCATCCACAGATTGTTAATGCCCTCATTAATAATCTTTAAATATAGATGTGAGTTGAATTAAAAACTATAGAATCCATTTCTGAAGACAACCACACTTGCACTCTCACACTGTCTCCTTGTTTTGCCTTTCATTTTTGTCCATTTTCATCCCATATGCCAGCAGTTTTCTCCCTCTTTTGGGAGAGAGCTGCATCAGTGGCTTCCTAGTTTTGAGGCAACATTGTCACCCTTCAGTCTGCTGCAGGGAAAACATACCAAATCTGTAACTGAAAGCATTTTGTGATTCAAAGACTCTTTCCTATAGTTCAGGAGCAATCATGCTTTTACTCACTCTTGGAACCTGAATTCAGCTGAGAACAGTACAACAATCTCTCATAAAACTGGCCATCATGACATGGTTCTGAATGACAACCTGCTTTTCTGACCCTGCTTGAGCAGGGAGGTTGGACCAGAGAGTCTAAATAGGTGCCTTCCAACCTCAGTGATTCTGTTATCCCATCACCTTTAAAAATGAGGATTTGGTCTGACATGTAAGGCCTTAGATTGCAATCTCTGTGATTTAGATGTCAGGGTTCCTCAAGGGAGGGATTCTAAGGAAGGACATTTAAATTATAGCCTATCAGTCATTACTCCAAACTAATTTCTCGACTTCTCAAAGGCTTGCTGCTTGTGTCTAGATTTTAACTTTTTGGCTTCTGTTGAAGAGAAGATGGGATATCAAAGTAATTTATTTAAAAGTTCTACCTGTTACCCTAAGAGGTTATTTTTACTTCTAGGTTTTACCTGTTGTACCATTGTGGGGTTTTTGAACTCTTTCTGAATATGAGTATCTCTGAAATTGTTTGAGGATGGCTTACTGCTCAGTGTGAAAAAATCCCAGCAGAGTATTTCTGTAATTACCAGAACTGTACAATGAGTGTGTGTGACTCAGGCTAAGGGGAGCAGAGACTTGCTGTGGTAATGTGTGACTAACCATCTGCAATTGCAGAGCAGCATAAATTATGTTGTCTTCCTGTTCCTTGGTGAAAAATTGCGGTTTCATTGTGATGAAATAATTTATTGGCTGTGTTATGGGAAGAAGTAGAGAAAACAAATTCAAAATGCAGGCTTCCTTAGTAACCTGAACTTTTTAAATTTGGAAGCTAGCATTTGGTTTCATGACATGTATGGTGGTGAGTGCTGTGTGATAATGTAATGCAATATCTTGAAAATACTCAGATTATAGAAAGCTTTTTGATAATCCAGCCTTAATTAAGAGTTTAGACACCTGGCTCCCTTTTTGCTTTACAAAGTACAGAATTTCTTCTTGATATACTGTCTGGGTTTTTTTTTTTTGGCAGATCCAAACCCCAAAGACCAAGGCAACCAGCAAAGTGATGGTTCTCAGTTACCAATAAATATGATGCAGCAACAAATGAATGTAATGCCACAAGTGAATGCACAGCACCAACCTATGAATATCTTCCCATATCCAGTGGGTGTCCATCCTCCCTTGATGAATATGCAACAAAATCCTTTCAACATCCACCCTCCAATGCCCATGCATCTCCCTACCGGAGTGCCTCTCATACAGGTAGCTGCTCCCACAAATATTTCTCAGGGATTACCTCCGCCTCCACCTCCACCCCCACCATCTCAACAAGTCAACTACATTGCTTCACAGCAAGATGGAAAACAATTGCAGGTATGCTTGATCAGAAGCCATGGCAAGAGCAGTGGTGAAATAATATCAGTTAAGGATTCTTTATCTCAAATACCATAAATATATACTTGCAGTTTCTTTCTCTCTTGCCTGTTTTCTTACACCCAACACCAAATTTGAAGTGGAAGCATCCCTGAGCATATGGGTTGTTCAAAGACTGTAGCTTTTAAATAATAACAACACACAACATCATAAATGGGTTTCTGTGTTAGTGGAACACTGAAAAATTTCATCAGTGTTGTCCATTACCTTTTTCATCTTAGAAGTGACCTGCTTCCAAAACTAAATTTTCCCCTTCCAAACTGGATTTTTAAGCATTTTAGGAAATGCTTAAATCCCCTTTCAGCAGCACGTAGGAAGTCACCTGAACTTCTGTGTTGCATTTCTCATCCCATGGGGGTCTATCAGCAGAGGAAAATTGCATGGCACCCATTTGTTCCATACTTCCATTCTCCAGCTGTCACCATCTCAGTGGCTTCCCCACACATGCATTTTTCTATTCTGTTTAATCTTTTGAGCCTTTTTATTAATAATTTCTGAGGCCTCTTTGGTGTTTTTTACTTCCCTCTTCTTACCCAATTCTCCTGGTTTTGCATGCCCTGTTTGAGACCTAACTCCCACTTTATTTCTCCAGTTTCAAAAAGACTCTGCTGTGCTTAGGGGCAGGTCAGACCATCTTTTTGTGACTCTCAAGATATCTTTAGAACAACTCTCGTGTACTGCTGGAACTAAAATCGTGGTAGATTGCTTGTTGATTTGATTAATGCCTCCTGACTGCAAATAAAATATTTTTGCAATTGGAAATCCAGTAGGTTTAACCTCCAGAAATGTAAGAAGTCAGAATATAGGCTACAAACCTCTGAAATGAGTATCTAATGCAGCAATAAATGTGTTTCTGTAAAGATTGTGTGTTGCTGCAAAACACAGTTACTTGTTGTTAAAGCCATGTTACACTTGTTGTTCTTACCTGTTTTTGTGGACTGGTGTCCATGAACCTGAATGCTGTTGGGAGCTGCTGCTGCTTTTTCTTTGAGCTTTCATTCATCAGTTCCTCAGTGGTAGCACAATAGAAATGACCGAATACTGCAGGACACCAGCTGTCCTTCCTCTTGAAAGGAAAAGGAAGAGAGCATGCTGGTGAGCTCCATTTCTCTGTCCTTTCCAAAGGGCTCAAATTCCTGTTTCATTATTTTCCATCTGGATAAATGCAGATGTGTAAAGAGCAATGGTGATGACCTGCAAAAAGGCAGTGTTTAGTGTAGCCTGCCAGAAACATGTCAGGAGGATGTTCTGGGCTTTTGCTAAAAATGGTCTTTATCTAAAGGCTGAGGGCTACTTAATTTCTCAGTTCCCAAGTATGTACAATGCCTTTTGGTGATGTTTGGAAATGGCCAGAAAATGTCTCCCAGAAAAACAAATCCTGGTACTTCACCCAGCGTTTCCTCTCTAGCCTGTGTATATACATTTAGAAAGGCATTTGCAAGTTTGAGCTGATTACAAACACGAAACTAGATGTTTTCAAAGTAGCATCATTAGAATGTAGGAATGCAAGTATAGCTTAAGGTACCTTTTGCATGTGTGTTTAGGTGCTGGTTTTTTTTAGAAAATGTTTACTTATCACAGCCCCGTTTTATAAATCAGATTGATTCTGCAGCCATAAACTTCCTTCCCCCTGTAATAACACCCTCTGTGCCTGTTTGCAGGGTACTTTATTACTGGTGTCAGACCTAGAAACTGGCAGCCACTGTGTTGACATGGAAGATGCTTTACTTCTCAAGCTTTTCTTTTTGTTTTTTTCCCTTTGAGTAGATCTAATGTAATGTGGGTACCTTCCATAATAATGGGCAGTGTGGAAAGCAGGTAATGAACCAATGCAGTATTTGTGCTCATTCGATAGCAGCTGAGATGCCTAGAAAGGCTCATTGCCATATGGAAGAATGACATATTAACTACTGATAACTTTTTAAAACAGGGTGTTCCAAATGCTGCTCACGTAAGTAACAGCATGAGTGCTCCAGCCTTGCCTGCTCCAGCAGCAGTCCTGGGAAACGTGGGAACAGTTCAGGGACCAAATTCGGGTAATGCAACATCATCAGGTCACATGAAGAGCTCTAATGCAGCTGTGAAATTGGGAGAAAACAAAGCAAGTGTAACAGTGGAAGCCAGTGCAGATAGCTCAAAGAAGGACCAGGCAAGTTCAAAGTTCAGCATATATTTATATATACACTGTTTGTATATTTACATTAAAACATATACATTTTAATTTTTATGTAAATGCATTTTGATATACTAAAAAATAGCAAGTTATGACAATAACCCTTCAGCGTAATATTCTCCATGCCATCAGGTATGTAATGTTTTTTGGCAGCCATAGGACACAGATTAGCAACTGACTCTTTTTAATGTAGTCTTCTTTAAAGCAGCACTACTATGAATATTACTTGTACTGCTGTGGGAAAACATTCTGTTCTTAGCAGAGCACAGGCAGCTCCCTTGAGAGCTGAAATGTGGGGGGGGGGGGTGGTGGTTTTCTAATCTTCTGTAGCAACCCTTTCCCTGTAAAGTTTTAATTGGTGATTGAGAAAGGTACATAGGCAGTGAAAAGTAACACTCAAGTTTGTTTTCTCTTCAGAGATTGTTAATTCAAGAAAAAGCAGCACAAGAGGTCAAGCTCGCGATTAAACCTTTCTACCAAAACAAAGATATCACTAAGGAGGAATACAAAGAAATTGTGCGGAAAGCTGTGGACAAAGTAAGTTGCTCCAGTAACCCGAGCTGCACACATTTCACCTGGGGCAGGCTTTGGGGTGCATTTCTCATTCTTGTGGGAACAGCTCATAGTTCCTGGAAAGGAGGAAGACAGAGAAGCAAAAATACCTTTCTTCTTTCTCCATCCACAAGAGCTTTCCTTGGCTTCTCAGAACAGAACCTGGTTATTGTGTGGAAGAGTTGAATGGGAATTCAGAATTATTTGGGAAGCAATCAGAAAGTATTAGGAGTTTTAAAATATGTTTTGCCTGTAATGGAAGAATCAGGAGTGTGGAGGAAATAAATGAATAATGTGGGACTGTGGCAAATCAATGGAAATGTTTCAAACACTTTTGTTCTTTAAACTGTTGTAGGTTTGTCATAGCAAGAGTGGAGAAGTTAATTCTGCAAAAGTGGCAAATCTAGTGAAAGCCTATGTAGACAAATACAAGCATTCACGGAAGAAAAATCCTGAAGAGCCAGTCTCCTGTGAAAGGAAGTAGAATATGTTTTCATTTTTTAGTTTTATTCTATCTGCAAAGTGCAATTTCAATGTGAACTGTTAACCGAAAATTGTACATGACAGTGATTTGAATTTGGTTTTGATAAAATTATTTTTCAAGGTAGTGTATAATGTTTTGTTCTAAAGAAATATAGATCTGCAGGGCAACTTCTTTATTCCTTTTTAAAAACAGATGTCTAAAACGAATAAAGGTGTAAAGAAGAATCATTAGGAATGTACGATTGTGTGGATACTTAGATGTACAGCATTTTGACTTGAATAAGAGAGTGCATTAAATTAGAAACTTCTGAGTATGTTGGGTTTGGAACAGGTATGTACAGTACATGTGATCACTCAGATTAAAGTAAAATTTTTCTTTTGATTGCTCCCTAATTATAGCAAAGATTAAATAACAAATTGCCTTGGCAAATATTTCTAGTGTTAACTGGACAGGCTGAATGCAGGGGTCACAACGTGTGTATATTAAAAAAGCACATGGAGTTGTCTGAACGCAACTGTTTAGATCTCAGAAAGAAAAGTTCGTAAACAGTAAAATGTGGTGCCCAAAAGCATGGGTGCTGCACAGCTGTTGTAACACCAAATAAAAATTATGCTGCTTGGTATTGTTTGTGATGTTTTTCAATTTGTTTCAAAATAGTGGGATAACTTGAATAATTTTTATGTGTTGAAAGTCCTCAATCACCACACACTGATAACCTCAGTTCAGGTTGTGCCCTTAGGCTAGTGGGAATCAGTGTAGTAGAGCTGGATGTTCAGAAACAGAAAAGTTTCTTCTTCAAGTAAAATCAAGAAAGCTGGAATTTATTGTTAGGTTCCCAGTTGACCAGAGCCTGCCAGTTGTGCTAATCGCAGCTGCATAGTACTTTTTTCCATTAATTAGGGACTGTGGCATGGATCACCAGACTGGTATTGGTGAGCCCGTGCCATCAGAAGCCAAATGTCTTCCTGCTTCCCTGAGCACTGGAGAGAGGGTATCAGAGGTACTACAAGCATTCTAAAAACAGATATAGGGTCACTGAATGTGCCTGGGAAATGCTTACACCTAAGGTAAAACCAGGGTTGCTGAGGCTGCAGCAGGGAGGGTTGCTGGAATACTGAGATCACTGTGTGCTCTTTAGGGAAAGAAAAGCTTGAGATCCTTCTCAAAGGAGCCTTACTCTGATTTGTTCCCTTACTCTTAACACAGTGCTGTTGCAACCTTGTCACTAGCTCTCCAGTTTTCCTGTGCCATAACAGCCTTTGGTGCTGGCTCAGCTGGGCTTCTGCTCCAGCCCAAAGTCTCCTGGCCCAGAAGCAGGAATAAAACATTTTAACCGAAAGTATCAGTTGAGTTTTCCAGGAAATTATCTCTTTGTAGCCAGCAGTTTCCAAATTACCCCGTTTTGGCAGAAAGCACAGTCTCACCCTCTAAGTAACCTTTCCAGAAGCCTGAGGATGAAGTAAGGGATATCCACCCTTGTACACAAGTGTGGTGTAGAGAGAGAAGTGTAAAAACATGATGTTTGTCAGAACAGTTGATTGCTTGGTTTTAACTATAACTTTCTGCAGACTTAATGAAGCATTTGACTGTCTATATTTATTTTTGTGTGCCTAAATACAAATGCTGTGTACATTAGAAACAGATATAATACATTTTTTACAGTCAAGTCAGGTTTTAGATTTTTCAAAATATTCAGTTTTACACTATGGTAGCAATTTGTAAGATCTCTTGAACTATTTTAAGCGACAATTGGTTAGCACTTTTGAAAAATGTAGCAAATTGCTATGTATATCCTGGTTTATCACGCCATGTGTACTTTACTACATTTTCCTTCTCTGATTCCTTTTGGATTTTAATCACTTTTTATATCTTTTCCTAGTCTATACAGTTGAGCCTTGCTATAAAGCTCCTTTCAGGAGTCAGATAAGTGTTTCATGGGGGTTTTTTTCCTCTTTTGGAAGAGAGGTGGAAACTGGGGGAGATGGGATTTGAACTGGGAGAAGGCAGGGGTCATTAATTTCCTGTTTTGCAGCTCCTGGGGGGGAGAGAAGCTGTCACTGGCTGCCACATTGTTGGGGCAGTGACTATAGCGATGCTCCACTGTATTTCAAAACCTAATGAAGAATAGCAGATAGAGTAGCATATGATCAGTAACTTTATTTTTTACAATTAAATACTTCAGAATTTATCAGAAAATATGCAGTTTGTTACAATTTCTATGCTGAATTAAAGAAATGCATTGCCTTAATCTGTAGACTCTGCTCCTGTTTCTCCTGAAAAGCAGTGAGGTCTCTGCTGGTGTGGCTGCCTGAAAGGGGAGTACAGCAGCCTTGGAGTCCTGGCTGTGTTCCAGTAGGATGAAAGCTGTATTTCTATTTATTGAAACGCCTTCCACTGAAAAGTCCCAACATGTGCCAGCAGTGAGGGCAGAGAGGGGCAGTTGAGTCCTCTTGCTGCCTCCAGAGTAGTGGTGATTCCTTCAATCCCAACTGCCTTGTGGGAAATAATTACAAAATTGTACCTTCTGTGAACTTATGCAAATCAAAAGGGTTTTCCTTGCACTCCTTCCTGTCTCACTGTGCATGCTGCTTGAATGTCTCATCCTAAAGATATACCTTATGAGCACAGTGGCTGCCCAAAGTCCACAGTACTGTGTATGTAGGCTGGAGTGCTGTCTACTGAAAAATACTCTAAAATTTAGTTTTGTGTAGTGCTTAACAGTTTCTAATAAATTCTTTTCTCTAAGCTGGCAGTGTTTGGTTTTAAATTACTCTAGTTCAAGTGGTTTGATTTGGAAAGCAAGATAACTCCTGTTCCTTCTGTGCATGTGCATTTATCTTGTCCTGTGTTGTCTGTGCCACCCGCTCCTTTACATCTCATTTAAGTTAGTCTTCTCCCTGCCTTGCCAGTCTGCAGGTGCTCCAAGCTGGCAAAAACACAAATGCAGGTGGCAAAGGGTCCATTCCCCCTGTGACTTGCACAGCATCGAGGGGTTCAGGGCATGAAGATCACTGCTGTGGGAAGCAAACAGGGCAGGACTGACACACGACCAGCACCAACCAAAGCAGGGAACAGCTTCCCTGAAATACCCTCGGGGCAGTTAATGGCAGGAGAGCCAGCCTGCCTTGGGAATGAAATTCCAGGCATCACTTTGCCTCCAGGAGTTACCTCCACAGTACCTTCATGAGGTAGTGCCATAGGTAAGGCTGGCACCAGGTGAGAGAGTTACTGTTAAGGAGCTATGCTGGCAACATTTTTCATTATTACTACACATTACAATATTCACGTTGATCAATACTTGATAAACAGCAGAGACAACAGTAAGGACAATAACTTAGATCACCAATTTCAGTGATTAGAGTACTAATTAGATGCAGCAGGTTTCAAAATAATGGAGTGTTTATGAAGTTCTTTTTTTAAAGTTTCTAATCTCTAGGCTAGTAAGAAAACCACTAAAAGCACAAGTAACTACTTACATAGAAGGAGATGAAGCTCTGGAAAACCACAGGCCAGGATCTGGAACTTGACTGAAATCTGACTCTTCCAATATGACCCACAGCTCCCAGACTCACCCACCAACAAGTAAAGCTTAACCTGATCTTCACTGTCCTACACTGGCCAGTAAGTACAGGGGCTGACAGTAATAAAGCCGATGCCCATTACATAATCAAACCCAGAGTGTAATCCAACACAAATTACTGCAGGAGCCAAACATAAGAAATTCCGGCAGGAGGTTGTCATATAATTAAAGTTTTGAGGAAATTTAAAACCCACTGAGTTTATTATGAGCAGCATCAATCAAAAATAGCCAGGCATTTCTTAAAGCTTTGGTGCAGTAGCAAGCATGATAGAAAATAACTCATGGTGATGCCTAAAGTTAAAATCTAAGGCATCATTTGAAGTCAGAGTTCACTGTAAATTCCAGAGCATTTTACAAAAAATCAGGGTTCTTGAGGACTAGGAATGTAGCTTACACATGGTCTTGTGTCAAGCCCTAAGCCTGGAATCACAGGGATTTTCCTAGAGGACAATTTAAACATAAATATTTCTAATAACCATAGAGGATACTTGGTACTGGGGAAGTATGTGGTTATGGGGTCAGGGCGAGGGATTCAATTTTTGATGTGCTGTGGGTCAGCTATGACTTCACTGTAGGTCAGCTGCCTAAAACTTCACAGCAGCCCACTAAGGCCAGCAGGAAAACTGGAGTGAGGGTGCAACCCCCTGTCCTAAAGAATGTGTTTCATACCTTGTGATTCACCACGTAACTGTTGTAAACAATAAAAGCACAGAGTGTCCTACGCAAAGGTCAGGACAAGCAGACATTGGTGTAAAAGAAAAATTTACTGTTCATTAGGACAGCAAATTGGACATGCAGGTTCAAAACCCCCAAAGAACAAAACCTACATATCCATTCAGATTGCAGGTTGCAGGAAATCCACCTCAGAACAGCTGTCCAACAGCCATCCAACATCACAGCACGAGACAAGCTTTACCGTGGTTCACCTTTAGGAGATTTTCATTACTCTCATACTGCATTTCTATTCACCTGCAGTAAATCAGCTGTTTTTGAAGGTATGGGCTCAGATTGCTCTCTGGTTATCTTACCACAGACAGGGAGAAACCAAGACCCAAACGATTATTCTGATACAAACAGGTAAAAAGCAGTAGGCTATAAAACAAAGACGGTTTTGGAGTTGTAGTAATTTAAGAATATACTGCCATCTCACCACAAACAAACTGGTGATTACTCCTTAGAATCAGCCTTGAATTCTCTGCCACTTGAATTCATGAATTCAAACCCCTCTGTGAAATCCCCCTCATTCATACCCTTGGAGGAGCCA
>VZTN01029905.1:335-27835 GCA_013400515.1 Erpornis zantholeuca | reverse complement strand
CTCCCCAGCAGACTGGGAGAATGGAAAACCCTGGCTCAGAGATGGGCATCGTCCCTCAATGTCTCTGACAGCTGTGGGACAAATTTCCTCTGCTCATCCTTTCACCACGCTCTTGAAGAAGAGTTTTGTCTTCACTACAACCCCCAATTAGATAGCTGAAGACAGCAGGAGGATTTCTACAACCAGTATCAGAACTCTTTTGTTTAGAGCTACAAATGAGGAAATTTCTCCCTATTGACAGGTTTTTGAACGACAGGCAAAATTAATACATTCTCATTAGAAATCATTACTTCTGCTGTTATGAAGCTGAACTAATGCAGAACAAAACCAAGAAAACACTCAGCTTGTAAGTTCTTGGAAAAAACAAGAAGCAGCATGCATGGTGATCACTGGTGCAGTAACTAACTACTACTTTTTTATTAAAGAGAACATTTCCTGCTTAGAACCATGAGTCAGTATTGGAGTATTTACTTACTGAAGGATCATCTACAAGTAAAAGGAAAGCTGGGTCATTTTTTAACATTACCCCAAGTTTGGAGAGGAAAGCAACAGAGAGGCAGCAAGCATGAAACACAACTGTGTCCCTGCACAACTTAAGACAACATTTCTAACGGAATGTCTCAACTGAATTTAAAAGGTATTGCCAGTGGGAAGTTGCTTACACAAGAATTAATTTTCAGAGTCATGCAGTCCTGCCCTGGAGGAAAAGGGATATAATCTGTCTCCTAAAATTTAACCTGCCAAATTTGCCAGCCACTTTTCAAAACTCTGGATCACAAATACTGTCTTTAGGTAAGATGACATGGAGCATTTGTGTGGGGAAGTACACAGGACAGAAGTGATAGAGAAATTGTACTGTCAATATACTTACTGGGGTTTTTAAAGATAGGTAAAACCTACCTATTGTTTGGTACTGGAAAGAACAGAAACAACAGTGCTCACTGATACCAGAAAAATTATACAATGCTTACCTGCGACCACATTCTGAATATTTACCAATATTTTTTAATATTAAGGCAGCTGTTAATCGGATGTGTTTCGTTATTGGTCCCTCTTTTTCATCCTATGAAAGTAAAGACAAAAAAAATGTAAAAGCCCTGCAGTTAGTAGCAGGCAATAATTACTATTTAACACTTGATTCAAACAATACTAACTGTGAAATCTCTGAAGACAAGGTTTCTTGATCCTCTCCTTAATGCCATTAGGGCAGCACTCGGATGATTCACAATGGCCTTCTGTGCTCTGGGAGTAGAGGCAGTACCCCCTGCAGTTGGCTGCCTACATTAGTAAAGAAAGAATTAATAAAAATAAGCTTTGTGCTGCTTTCTAGATGATTAACAACTCAGACAATTTATTTACGATTTTTACCCTATCTGAACAGAGACACAAAGATCTGTTAATACTTGGTGCTAATACATGATTGCTTCCACAGAGATAAGCCTTAGTGTAAAGCTTTCAGAAGAGCCATGCACTTTATTTTATGTGAAAAAACACTTCTCTTGAAGAAGTGCTGCTCATCTCCCATGACATTTGTGATGCAAAAGTAATATATTGTACTAACACAGCCACTTCCTGAAGCGTACCAATTTAAAGGAATGTTTTATCAGACAGGAACTGTGATAGAGCTATGCAAATATCAACTGAGATTCGGCCAGAGAAGGTCCTTAAAGTATAGCTACTCAAAACTTGACACAGATCATTGGGACCACTAGACACTAAGACAATCTAAGAAATACATTAACTGTGATTAGTGAGGAGTAATATAAAATAACATAAGTTATGTTCTAAGACATAAAACAAGTAATTGTTAAATCAGATCAAACATCTGTAAAACCAATTACTTGTTACTGCAGCTTTTAGACTGAGATTAATAAATTAAGCAGGGTATAACAAACACAGCAGAAGCAATTTCTCCATTTTCAGTATTAACACTGAAGTCAAAGCCCTATTTCATGTAAAAACTTGGAAATTACTCATACCATCAGAGTTCAGAATGTATAAATATGCAACTTCACGTAATGAGTTAGACTCATAATGTCATCCTAAAAAACAATTTGCAGTATTAGTGGTGAAAAATATCACCACACGTCAATACTTCGACCAATATTATTATGAAGTCTTTTAATACCTTAGAACCTGGTTAAGAAGTACAAGTAGTGATTACTTGTAAACACAGCATAAATCAAATGTAAATATTCTATGTTTTGAATGAAAGCCTGTAAGAGTTTTATGTAAGTATAAGATACTGAAATATTCTAAGAAAAAAACTTGAATTCTCAATTTAGAGAGACTTTCTTAGTAATCTGAGCTTCTATGAAAAAGGAAGCCCAGCTAAAAATTAAGACGTAGTAACAGGCAGACCCCTCCCTAAAACCTTAGCTCATAAACACACTATCATCCTCCCCAAATGGAAACAATATATATAATGTAAAAATAGAAAAAATATATTATATATGATATAAAGAATAAGTTTTATGAACTAAAAGGAGAACAGCAGGGGCTGAATTAAGAAACTGGTGGGCAACGACACGTTTATAGAAGACCAAGTACCACAGTAAAAGAATTATTGTCTTCATTTGTAATTTCTGCAACATTTTTGTTTTCCTTGTATTGAGGAAGCACAAGGATTCATCAGTGGAGGCTGCTCTGAATGTCTCTCTTCAACAGTTTTCATGCCATATTTTAGAAAGGTGAAGTACTATTGTCTTGATTCTAGAAATATTGAAAAAGGGACAACTGCAATAAATTAGGAAGATACTAAAAATTATATTCTCTTTTTAAGTTTGAAGAAAAAAAGAAACTGATAAAAAGTTACTGAGACATCAAGTGGACTGACTTGTGTCTGTGGGCAAGTATCTCTCTCTCGAAACATCTAGATTCCCTGAATTTCTTTAATTGTATTATCGACTTAACTTCAAACCATACCATTTATGTTGTGATTTAAAGTTATCTCCTGCCCCACTCCTACAAAGCATGAAGAATAATCACCTTTGCTTCAGTGGCAACAAGGAAAAAAAAAATTACCATGAATACAAAAGGATTCCAATGCATAAAGCTACAGTCAACATACAGTTAAATTGCTACTGCTACCTGACCTTCCAGAATGTAATATTCAGCTACCTCTGAAAACCAGAAGAGGAAGAGTTAAAATAATAAAACTTCAAAAACAAAGAAATACAGAATTAAGGTATAAAACCAACTCTGTAATGCAGCTTTACACTGCCTAACTGGTTCTAGCAAAAGCCATTACAGATTTTTTCAAGTGTCTATGGTGCTATGGTAGACAGAAAGGATGGATAGGGAATGGGCCCTCATTTGTTACACTGTGTTCTACATTTTGCTTCCAGCACTGGTAACACTCATCTGCAGCCCCCGAGGTAGTTGTAAGTTTTACTAAATGGTAAGGGATCAAGTGAAGAAAGTTCACCTAGTAAGTGCCTAAAAGCTGATGACTTAAACATGCTTTGTCTCAGTACTAGGTTTTTTTAAGCTGCTTCAGAGCTCCATACAAGAGTTTAATGATATGGACTATCAGTCGTGAGCTGATGTATCCGACAAGCTTCTAGGACTCAGCAAGAAGTAAATTAAGCCAAAACCTTGAAAGACAGCTTTCAAACATGAACCTGTAAGGCAGCTTGAGGTGAGCTGCTGGAGTGAGCTTAGGGTTTCATCTGACAAGTCATTGATTCTGGAAAGCAAATTATCAAGTCTTGTCTCCCTCATGTAGCTGCTGCATGCTCTTTTCAGCTGTGGGGCAGCACTGTAAGGTAACGTGGGGGATGCACTACACTTCACTAAAATCTTCCTGTTTGTTAAGGGAGAAGAGTAAAAGTAACAGAAGGGAACCTTTATGTTTTCACAAGAGAGGGAAGTGTATTAACTGCTGTGAGTGCTGACAGAGAAAGGTGTCATCCCTTCCTTTTGTTCCAGCCCACCTCTTGTACTGGTGTTCACCTGACAGTAAGGCAAATAGATTCCACTCATGTGACAAGCCCACTCTTTTGTTCTCTGAGCATTTTTTTAAAAACAAATTGATTTACCATGCAATCTAACAAAAAAAAAGCTAGTTCTCTCACTGTAAGCAATGCACAGCCAGGAGAAGCAACAAGGGATGTCATGGAGAGTCAAAACAGAATCATAAAACCATTTAGGCTGGAAAACACTTTTAGGATCACCAAGTCTATTATAACTGCCACATCCACCACTAAACCATGTCGCTATGCACTACATCTGCACATCTTTTGAAAACATAAACCATCCTATTTTGGGCAGAGGAATGTTCTCATTTCCATTTGTGTTCTGAAATCACATCCTTAGTCTCTTGTGATATTGCAGTCTCAGTATTTTAGCAAGAACTGGTTATGCATGTAAATTCCTGCTTTCTGAATCTGACCTAATTAGGGAATTCTGCCTCAGAAGAGGGGATGTATGAACAGTTTTTCTCCTCTGAGTACCTGTGCCAATTTAAAAGAAGCTTGTGAGGACACACAGCTACTGGAATGTGTTATCTGTGTGATGGAACATTATGAAAAGGCAGAGTTAAGAACACATCATGCTAGTAAATGGTGTCAGGCCTACACTTCCCACTTGCCAAGTATTTAAGACTACATTACCATAATTCTTCTTTTTGTGGTTTTCCAAGGTCTGAGTGTTGTTCAATTTAATGGAATGAGGCACCATAAAGCAACTATAAGTCTCTATTAAGATGATTTTTATATTAAAAAATAAAAGCACTCTCCCTCTAAATTTCTCAGTTTTCATAACTTGACTTCCTCTGCTGCTTCCAGCAACTTGGTAGCAATTTTACAAGCCATAGAACAGACTGCAAAAATCTGCCCGGGACCATGTAATTACATCTTTAGCTTGCAACAAAGTGGATCCAGTCAGTTACTAACAAAAGTCAGGTCTTAACACACCTACGCACATAACTGAACCCTGAACAACCCCACTAATAACACGGCCAGCCCCAAAACCTCACACCAATGCGGTTGCACTCTCCAATATTAATTCCAGATGGTTGAAATCATTCTGGGAAAGAGAAGAGCCAAACCTGATTTCAGATAGCAACACTCTGAGGAGTCTTTATCCTTTATCTTGCTTGCTTGTCTAAAGTAAAGTTTATTACAACAGCCCCTGGATCAAATCAGCCCATATTTATACCACAAAACTATAAGGAATATAGCAAGTTACAAGGCAATCCATCTCAGCTGTGTGACACATGAACCATACACAAAAAATATCTTTCCATTTGTATTACATGCACTTCCCTGTTATAAGGAGAGTTATAAAATGCGTCCAGTCAGGGAAAAAAATAGGAGAACATGTTGAGAACAATGTTCATCATAGAGTTTGGACCCATATACTTTAAAGAATTACCTGTTCTTTTTTAAGATAACAGCAACTACATCAGAATCTATTCCTCTTTTTGTCTAAGTGGAACAGACCTCAAATTTGATTACAGATTCTTAAATATTCAGAGTTTCACCTGATAAGCCAAGTTATGAACAAATTCATTCAATAATTTCTAATTCTCTTATTTTCTCTATGATTAATGAGGCACAAGTTTCTTACTTATTGGAAGGTTTCTGATTTCCTGCTTGTCCATGTTCATCTTGCTTTAATCCTGCAAGCAAAGCATCTCTGGAACAGTGCTTATCCTGTTTGGGGAAAAGAGAAAGACAGTAAGAAAGGTGTGTGGAAATTTACCATGAAATTCCTACTTTTTTCTGAAATAATATGAGAAAGAAAATCTGCACCTGTAAATGGGTAATGAAGGAAAACCGCTGCCGCTGGAAAGGTTCACATCCCTCCCATAAGCACTGCCCTGGGTAGACATCTTTTCCTCCATGTTCAGTTGCTGCATGATAGAAAACCTGTGATGGTGTCTGAAACCACCTACAAAAAGAGGGAGGGGAATTTAATTTTTTTTTCCCCAGTTAATGGTGAGGTACAAATATAACAAGCATAACTCAGAGTAGTTAACCTTTTTTTTTCTGCATTGAGACATGCATTGATAAATAAAAAGTTGTAAAAACTTAAAGGGAAAAACATGTACACATATTAACAGTGAGCTACCAATAAATGCCAATATGATTTTTCCAAATCTGATTGAAATATTGGTTCTATTTTCTACTTACACTTCACCAAAGTAATAATGCTAATGTTAATTCCAATAGATGCATTCTCTGCAATACAAGCAAAATACAGCAACAAACTATGAACAGCTAAACCAGATGAGTTTCTTGTATTCCTTTTCCCATTTTCCTTCTTTGCTGGCAGTCGCTCTCAGACCTTATTTAAATCTGATCAACTTGGTGGCCCTCCTCTGCACTGATTCCAGCAGATCAATGTCCTTCCTCTGTTGAGGACCCCAGAGCTGGATGCAGCTCTGCAGGTGGGGTCTCACTCACCTCTCTTGACCATCTGATCACATCTCTTTGGATGCAGCCCAGGATACAACTGATGTTCTGTGCTGCAGGCACACAGGCCTGGGTCATATTCATCCTCTCCTCCACCAGCACCCCAAGTCCTTCTCAGCAGGGCTGCTCTGATCTGTTCATCCCCAGCCTTTGTTGATACCAGGGGTTGCCAGGTGCAGCACCTTGCACTTGGTCTTGTCAAACCTCATGAGATTCCCATGGGCCCACTGCTCCAGCCTGTCCATGTCCCTCTGGATGGCATCCTGTGCTTCAGGTGTGTCAACTGCACCACTCAGTGTCATCTGCAAACTTGCTGAGGGTGCACTTGATCCCTTCATCCCTGTCATTAATGAAGATATTAAGTAACCACTGGTCCTAGTGCAGACCTCTGAGGGACAGCACATGTCATTGACGTCCATCGAGACTCTAAGCCATTGATCACCACCCTCTGGATGCAACTGTCCATCCAATTCCTAATCCATCTAACAGTCCATTTATCAAATCCATCTCCCTCGAATTTAGAAAGAAGAGTGGGGGACCATGTCCAAGGCTTTACAGAAGTCCACACAAATGACATCTGTAGTCCTTCCCTTACCCTCTGATGTAGTTACTCCATCACAGAAAGCCACTAGGTTGGTCATACAGGATCTTCCCTTGGTGAAGCCATGCTGGCTTTTTTTGTTGTTACCTGTTCACCAGCAAGGGTACACCTCCTTTGACCCTTCTTTTCTGATTAATGTACCTTGTACAAGCCCTTCCTGTT
Source organism: Erpornis zantholeuca (assembly GCA_013400515.1). Classification (NCBI taxonomy): domain Eukaryota; kingdom Metazoa; phylum Chordata; class Aves; order Passeriformes; family Timaliidae; genus Erpornis; species Erpornis zantholeuca. The sequence goes on along the minus strand of VZTN01029905.1, from coordinate 20,653 downwards.
ATTCCTTGCGTACCTTGCCAGGTTCAGTTCCAGTTTTGCCAGCTCTGCTCCACTCCCTTCTCCACACAGATGCCACTGACAATTTCCCTTAACAGCTGGAAGTCTTCCTTCTTAAAGTTCAAGAGCCTGGCTTTACTCTTTTCCTGACCTATATTTCTCAAGACTGCAAACTCCACCAATGCATGACTGCTGCAACCCAGGCTACCTCCAATCTCACGTAGACAAAGGATGCACTATTGTAATATATATAAGATGGTAAAGGAGAATCACTGTACGTCAAAAAACATTACATGAAAATAGTGAATGACTCAAAGCATTGGTGTTTTTTAGCCTATATATACAGCTTAAAAAGTATCTCAGATGTTACAAATTAAGCCCCTACCTCCAGCAGAGAAAAAATGGCCAAAAGATTTAGCTGCTCAAAATTCACAATTCAATACAACTAACCCAGCTCATCAACACCCACTTAATCCTGGGACCAAAGAGGTCTAGAAACCTAGCTGCTGCCATTTGGGAAGTCACTGCCACCTGCTGTCCTCACACACTTGGTGGACAGATGCCACTGGTGCCACAGTCTTACCAAAGAGGAAACACATGCACCCGCCTCAGCCACTCTGGTTCACCTGTCAGTACTTGAGTTTCAGTTATAAGAAAAAAATGTGTGTTAAGATGTTTGAACTAACTGGGCTGAAGAGTGCCAAGAGGAGATGTCCTCCCATCAGAGACTACTCCAAGCAGTCAAGGATGTAGCAACACCTACAACTCACAGCAATCATTTATGGACAGGTCCAAGTCAGGACTCTCAGTGTATGAATAGTAGATCAGTCAGTGCTTTGATCCAGCCACCTTCTTCCACATCCCACTACTCATTTCACTAGTGTCCATTATGCAAACACACTTGCAACTGATACCTAGGTTTAAGTGTACAGATGCTGATACCCAAGCACTATAAAGGTACCAAAGAGCTAATTTCACCCACAGGCGAGCCTTAGTTATAAATTGAATGCTACTGCAATAACCACCTATACTACAATTACCCTCTGCACACTCTTTAAAAGCACTCATCTTTTACATGCCAGTCACCTCTTACCGAAGGGAAGCTGAGAAGGAAAAATGCCCACCTCTTGCTAACCCATAGTAGTAGGAAATGAAAATAAAATGTTTTAAATCTACACTGGCTCAACAGTGGGTGTTTCAGAGGACAGAAAGATGTCCTTCCACAATAAAGTGGAATCAACTTAAGCCTAGCACTAACCATTTTATGAATCATTTCTGGCATAGATGAAACAAATTTCATGGCCAAAGTGAAATCCAAAATCAAGTGCAAAACATTTCATTCAACATGACAAGGCTTCAACAAAACAAAGCTATTTTAGCTATGTTGGCTCATTCACTGTTTAATATAGTCAGTGTTATACACTTGAATCACTAACCTAAAAAGATTCAAACTTAGTACCATTTTGCAGAGAAAATCTATTTTTCCTTAAAGAAACACCTAACTATGGTAATAAAAAAAAAGATTACATACTGACAATATGGTCAGCTCAGTCTAGACTTTTGTTTCCACACTTAATTCATCCATGGTTCTGTTCAGCTGCTGAACAGAACATTAATAGCTGACTTGACAAGCACTGGAAATTCGACAGCATTTTCAATTTACTTTTTAAATACAAAGCGATTCAAGAGCAGACATCTGCCTACCTGTGAAACAAAACAGCAGCTTTTAAATTAAGCTGCATACAATTAGCAGTACTTGCAGACAGCTGAAGTTCAAAGGAAAACACATACTTTCTGTTACATCCGTAATGCAAAATAATGTGCTGACTGACACCTTTTAGAGTTTTACTTCCACCTCAGATACTAAATCTGAACACATCTGCCAGAGGCCAATCATTTCAACTATTTGCATAATTCAGCCTCATCTCCTTGTAGTCTTTAGACACTACTAAATCTGTGGAATTTCAAATCTTGGTCTAATGTTTCCTAATTCAGTTCTAAAAAACCCAACCCAACCCAAAACACCAACATATACCACTGGAATGTTGCTGACGGCAACATTTGTATTTATTCTCCTTTGTAATAAAATGTTTAAGGCCTTCACTGACTTCTGCATTACATCTTTGAAGGGAAGCATAATGTTATTTTTTTTTGAGAATTAAACTAAAGAACATGCATAGAGAAACAGGTGACAATTACTTTTCAAATGTGCCTCCTGTCATATCTTTCCAGTTGGCTATGGATATCACAAAAAACCCCAGTATTCTATCACTCTACTGTGATGAAACTGCTTGCTTAATCCCAGGAAAAAATATTGCTAAGCAATCAAGAATGAAACCCAGAAATGAATGTGAAGTTCACACAGACTAATGTGTATTAGTCTCATTAAGAGACTAATACTCAAAAGAATCTTACTGTTTCCCACTTAAACTACTCAATAAAACCAGCTAATATGGAGAGCTATAAATAAAAAAAGTGGCAATTACAGAATTTTCTTTATGTCTAATAGAAGCAGGAAGCCTACAGGATATTTGATACACCTGGTTTTAATCAGGAATATGAATAAACAATATACATTTGAGGAAAATGCTAACTTAACATTTTGGTTCTCTCTTCACCACAGAGAATGTTGAGTGTAATGTTTATCTAAACTGGTTTTAGGCTGAGACTGAAAGAACTATTTTAAAGGTGACAGCATAAAAACAAGAGCTGTGTGTAATGTGAACTAGATATATTAATGCAAAAATCTCCGAAAGTTCTTGAAAAGAATGAAATTTAACCATGAACAAAAGGCAGTACAGGAAGTAACAGACGGATAAATTAAATCAACAGAAATAATACACTAGGCTTGGAATAAGATATAGAGTTCAACAGCCTTGTAAGCCTTAACTTCAGTCTCAGGTAAACTTTCTGGAGGAGTATTTTAATACAGCCTACAAAAAGAGTGATAATGTAAGATAATTTAACAATATTGTTCCTCCTCCTGCCCCAACACAGCTCACCCTATGTAACTTTAGACATGGAACAAAGTTGGTGACTTATGCTTTAAAACTGTAGTTCAGCAGACTCTTTGCCACGTTATAAGCTGGCAAAGCTTCTGCTGTGAAACTGCCCCATCCTTCATTTCAATCTCAATGCAACCCACCTGTACCTACACAGGAGTTAACGCATCTGTTGTGCAGCCAGTAGACCATGGCTCTATGGTTCTATTTATTAGCAGTAAGGGAGGAAAAATACAAAGTAAGTAAAGGCTTACATATATTTCTTACATAGAGAAGTGTCACCTATCAAAGAAGGAAAAATCCCTTTTAAAGTGAAAATAGTGCAATGATTCAAAAACTGCCAGATGTTTATGTCTTGCATTGACTGAATGATGTTAGAATTATGTTTGCAAGGAATGAAAGAAACAGAAATTACACCTTCAGGGTAATAACTTCATACTAACTGGCATTCAGTATTCCTATAATTCTGTTAAAATGCCTTATCTTTACTATCGGTTCCAAACATTCAAACTTCTCCATCTTTTCATCCCAATTTTCTGAATTTCCTACCAGCCTTCTATCAAATCAGCTTTATGGTCCCTTTGTCATGATACATCGATGAGGCCTCTTACCCTTTTTCATCCTATATGTTATGCAATTTTTCTCACTCACAATTTGTCTCCAGGTTTCAGGTGGCTATTTGACAACTACCTTTTTTTTCACCAATGTCTGCCCTTAGCCAGAAACTAAGCATATTCACAAATGTAAGTTATTTTAAAAATCAGTGTCAAGATACACATACTTTTAACAAGAGTTGTATCAAGTTTCTATAAGCCTACATCTAAATGTCTGTAGTTCACTCCTCTCTAAGAACAACAGCAGCAAATAAAATAAAAAATTAAATCGTGGCTGTCTAGTCTTAAGGCCCAGTTTCTATTTGCTTCCTTTCATGACAATGGCATCCTCTGGCACACAAATGGTATAATTACCAGAATTAGTCATAAGCTAAATAAGACTGTGACCAGAACACTGAAGTGCAACACCTTGCTCTTGCAAAACTGGAAACACAAGAAAATGTCAAGACATGATTTGTAACTGCAGTACAGGAACTATTTTTATATTTGCAACAAGAGAGAGAACAAGCCTCAGAGCTTGTAATTTTTTTAAAGTTAACTACACAACTATTTCATTTGTTACTGAAGAATCAATATACTACAAGAAAGCCACATAATACTCATTTTATGCTCTGAAGCATAATTGAGAGCAGTTAAGTGTCTCACCTTCCCCCATCTTATTCAGTTTCCTCAACACTTTTCCATTTTTCTTTTCCTCACTGACAAAGTAACTTAAGGAAACAGAATGGATGGAACTTGTAGAATCACCTTCTATATACAAGCACCTGTTACATATCAGTAAAAGGTAAATAAAGGAGCCATTTACTTTTTACAAGATTGCCACAGACACATGAAGTTCTGTCCAGGTTTTTTCATTTGCTCTGCATGTTGACTTGCTGCAGTGTATGAAGGTGGCTGCAAAGTCATCTGCTGGCCCTGTACTTGAACTGTTGGTATCGACGTTGCAGGTGTGCTCTGTAGAAAAAGTTAAAACAATTTTAAACAGGGCTCATTTCTAGACTTGACATACAGTTTACTGTTTTTTGAAAGCCTTTTTGTTTTACACCATAATCCACCACAGGTGTTCAATTTTTAATAGTTTGAACTCTGAATAAGCATTAGTAAGACACAGTAACACAAGGGACATACAGCTTTTACATTGTAGTACTTACACAGAACTTTCTAATATTCAAATATTAAACTTTATGCTCAAAGTCAAATACAAAATTATGACTGCAAAGAAATTTCTCAAGGGCACTAGTGGAGCAAAGGTTAACATTATTTTTTAAATGCTTTGTTATTTAAGAAAAGAAAAAAATGCATGCAAACTCAAGGCATTGCAGTATCATCAGCATAGGGAATAGCATCACAAGCTCAGAATGCCTGAAGATGCTGTACAACTTGTAGACAATGAAAAGAGAAACATTTCAGAAAGGAAAATGATGTTCTCCTTGCTCCCCTGCAATGTAACAAGACACTTCACAGTCAACTAAAATTATCTCTGAAATTACCTAAAAATACAGAAACACAAACCAAATTTATTTCTTTTCTGAGTAATAGATACTGCATGCTGAACTTTCCATTTCAAAACAGTGTCTGTGTAAGAATATTGTTTCTCTTCTTTCTTTTTTTCCTGGAAGGGTCTGGTCAGGAAGACACTTACAAGGATGATGACAGCAGAAAAATTAAGCTTTTGAGTATTATTTAGAGATTAAGACCTAACATCCTTCGATGAAGACCTAACATCCTTTCCTCCCCACTGTTTGGGGAAGAAAAACGTTCACACTCTAAAGAGACCAAATAAAATTACTTTCACGTCTGTTTAAGAATATTATAAGGAAACACTTTCAAATGGTGCACACAAAATAGTCTGTTTAGATCTTTACAGCTCTGTTACTGGGTAACTTTAGATTTTCACTACAAAGAAACAAATAGCTAACTGCAATTTCTAACATTTCATTTGCATGTTGATTTACATTTTCTTCTTGTTGCTCTCTATTGGCATTGTGGACAACAGTCACACAAGTTAGTGGGTTAATAACTATCACAGATTATACTACCAATAACATGATCAAAGGGACAGCAAAAAAACCTGATCAAAAGCAGAACTGTTCCCATATCCAAGCATAAAATATGATAAAAATAAGGCAAAACTCTGCAAAACTCCTGAATACAGCACAACTACTTATGATGCCTGTGATCCATCCACATATATGAAAAGTTCTAAGAATGAACTTGAGTCCATTAGTCATAACTACAAACTATTTTGAACTCAGCAATGATTTTCACCTAAAGACCTTTAAGCTATTTTACAGAATGGGTAATGAATCCTTCATAAAATATCTTTTAACAAAATGTAAACACAAGTGAAGCCTTTTAATATCAACACTGCCTTAAAAAGGAATTTTTAAAATGAAGCTGCAAGTAAAATAATGGAGTGTCAGCTGTACAGCTTGTTTTGCAGCCTTCACTTGGCATCCCAGTTATCAACATATTATGATGGTCTTTTATGTGACTTTTTATCCCTGTAGAACTTCTGCCTCATTTAATGTGCTGAAGAGAAAATGAGCTTGCTGAATGAATTCAGTATTTCATTTAATTCTCATCATTCAATGTGTGGTTCATGTATTATTTATTCCATTCAGAGCAAACCCTGCAATTAATCTGGAATTATGAATTTTCTCAAGGGTTTCTCTGGCAAGCTCTCCTAGTGGTATTGAAAGGTTTTAATATCATCTCATTGAAAAATTGTTTATTTTAAATAAGTTGATCTGAGATATACAACACAAAATGCTACATGCTGAAAATGAAAGAGCTCAGAAAGAGAAACAAATTTTCAGGACAAAAAGTTAACATTCGGTTTCCCCTCCCATTTTTTCCACTTTTTTTTTTTCCCCAGTGAGAAAAAAAGCTGATAAATTGAAAAGAAACATGTAAAATATTTGTTGTTCTTTAAAATTCTCTTCTTACTGCTATGAAGTAGAGCAGTTTAACTCAAACTTGGTGGACACAACTTCCATGTATTTTTTAAGACAAATCCATTGCTTGCCTATCAGCTTTGCTGATTATATTTTTATACCAACACACACATCAAAGTTTCATTTGCTTTCCTAACATTTTTCATTTTATTTTATAAACAAAAGTTTTACATTCAAACATCACAAAGCTTTCTTCATTCAAGAGATCAAAAAGACTACTGATTTTTGGTTTCCCTTTCTCTCTATTGTCATGTATCAGTTTAGTATTGCATGACACATGGGATATCGCTGAAATTAGTTATAGGCTTTGTTTTCCAGAAATAAACTCCTATTTCTCCCAGAAATATACTCAGAAATTCTTGCTGTGTGCAACCTACTTTAGAGTACTCATATGCAATGATTAAGTAAATTCAACTATTTTTTAACATACAGAACAATAACAGACATTAACTTCTCCCTAATGAAGTCTTTCTGAGAAAAGTAACGTTGAGAAGTCTCTTCCTGGGGTATAAAGACCTCAGAAAATTTCCTCCTCTAGCAAAAATTTAATGAATCCATGTTTCCCAAGAAAACAAATGCCCAGTACTCCAGTACACTTGAAAGCACTTCACGACATCCTTTAATAAACAAACTAGACCTGTCATGATACAATTTGCAACTGCCACCACTTAGCCCTTTTCTCACAGGATCTTAGGACTGAAAGGTACCTCTAGAGCAGCATCACCTACCTCAGTAGGGTTTGCATTCAACTCTAAAGTACACAAATACAAACCCTTAATGCCCATACAGTCTACTTACTTAACAGATACTACAGCCCACTTTTAACAAGCAGGTAGAGATTTTGTATCTAAACTGGGTTGACTTAAGACTGAGGTATTGGAGAGGAGGAGGAAGTCTAGCCTGGTCATGAAAACCAACAGTACAACCAAGAGCTTTCTGCTAACTAGAATGGACTGTTTACAAAAACGTTAATTGAATTTTATGCACAAGAGCTCCTACATTTGGACACACAAGCTCCCTGTGTGGTAAGAATAACAAACCCTGTGAGCTGGGGCCAGAAGTGGCTTCCACTTACATTTCACAGAACCAATGATGCTATTCCCTTTATGCATGAACAGATAACTATTTTATCATGAAATCTGCCCATTTTATTTAAAAGGCCTAGTGTGCCACCAGCAAGAGAACATTGTGCATCCCAGTGTGCTGTGGATTCTGCTGACATGTAGAGCCATATGCAGTTTAAAAGCATTAATTTTAATTAATAACCATATGCATTTTTCCCCATCACTAATATGTGCATACCCACTGTAAATAAATGTAATTTAAAAGGAAACAGTTAATTATTAGTAAAAATATTTTAAAAGTATAATAGGATTTACAGCTTGGTATGACAAAATTTTGTTTAGCTTATTCATGGTAATGAACATATCTATAAAAAGGTAACACATAAACTGAAAACAAATAGAGCAGAATTTGAGTGTGAGAAAGGGGTCAAGTGAATGACTAGGCACCAAAATGAATGTTCTTTTCTTGTTAGATTACTGAAGTTTATGTCTCCTTGCAACAGTGTTCTTCACAAGTGAAAGGCAATAAAAGCACAGAGATTCTGTATTTCACTCCTTCCAGCTGAGAACCTCATTTGCTCTGTGGCTAGGAGTGAATTACACCTCCTGGAGCTGCACACCTGCTTTCTGGTGCATGCTAATTCTCAGCTTTCCAATCAACAGAGAGCAGGAGCAAACAGTCAAGGCCACACAGATTTTGCCACCTAAATTTCAACACAAGCATGTTTCAAGTGGGCAGCCTTAAGAGAAATGGGCATGCATTGTTCGTGAGGGGATGAGAGTGATGAGCAAGAAAGTCATTACTTTAAAAGCCAGATGAGGCAATTTAAATCAGATATGCTCAATTCTAAGAACTTGGTGTGATATGAGAGCATTCCTTTAAAACACACACCAATTGGGACAAACCAACGTGGTTATGTTCAACAGATGTTTCGGAGGCGTTTGAAGAGGAATACGGAAATGTGGCAAAGAAAAGCATACAGATAGGTAATTGCTCATTTCTTTTTCAACCACCAGTCTAGCACAATGCCTCAGGAAAGCAATAAAGCAGGAACAGAGAACACCAAAATAAAAGGAAGCCAAGAAACTACAGTGCCAGTTCTTTCTCCTCTCCAGAGTACATTTCATGAGCTTACAAAATACAGATGGAGATATAAGAACAAAATTGGAACACACTGTGAATCATGTGTACCTATTCTGACATAACTAATACATCCCCCTTTTTTATCATAATGCAAAATATGAAAAGAAGTTTTTTTAAAATTCAGTATACATACTGTTATTTTTCAACAAGCTTTACTGAGGTATACAATTAATAGTGAATAATCTCAGGTTATATACACAAGATACCTGTATTTGTATTACTGGATTTTGATGGCACTTATATGGGCTGTCCCATAAACAGCAAGTATACAATTCTCACTATTTTAGTAGGCCATTTAAATTAACATTTTTCCCCAAGCATATAGTACCATCCCATTTCAAACTACTATTCATATAATGAAACAAATTTCTCTTAACTTCTACATTCCCTTCAGGATTATTTAATTCTTTCTTGCTTTTTTTAGTTTTCAAATTGTTGTACCACTCCTTCCCCATTTGGTCATCCTTCCTTATCTTCAAGCATCTTCCCTTTCTCCTCTCTGTAGTTCACGAGAGCTAATCCTACTGTAGTTGCATAACCAATACTCTCCTCCCTTTTCTGTCCTCTGAACCTCTTTTTTCAGTCTTCCTGTCTGGTTTTACTTTTATTAATTTTTTTTTCCTTCTATCCCTGTCATACTACTCTGAAACACAAGCTGAAGCTTAAAATAAAATTTTAAGCTAACAATCAAACAGGAAATCACACAGTTAAAGCTTCAGCAGCTATGTAGTTTTGCCATAGCCAATATCCCTTTATTCTCTGTCCCTCACCATTTTTCTCCACTGGGTTGTATTTGTAATAAATTTCACACTGTTTGCAGTAAGAACCATGCTCTCCTTTTTCTTCTGCAAGACAGCCAATATATACTTGGGTACTTCAGAGAGGATAAAACAATTCAGATGCTTAAGTGACAAAAGGTGTTCCTCAGCTGCTGCCTTTCAAAAATGTCAGGGACAAGAAAGCTCCTTATCAGATGAGGAAGACTCAAAACGTGAGGGAGAAAATAGAATATTACGCAAGGCCTAATCTTAAATGAAATCATCACTAAAATTCACACCAAGTTCACGAAAATTTGGCTGCATTTCTGCAGATATATTTCTGGGATATTTAAAGATACTCCTAAAAGCAGACTTAATATTGGAAATACTTAGCATCTCCTTTTCCGGAAAAGCAATGACTGTCGCAGCTGCTCAGCAGCTTTGGAGAAAAAGAAGGAGCTGGCATGGGTGATTTTGGTACTCTTTATAATCCAACACATTCATTTTACAGAAGTGGTAAAGATCTCTGCAAATCTTAAGCCAAAGTATTACGATCACTATATCCGAACAGAGTACTCTAAAATGGGTTCAACTGTAAGTCAGTACTTGCAATATTATGATAGACATGATTCATAAATATATAGACATATGGTTAAGGCAAATAGCTAATGAATAAATTTCTCACCAAGATCAAAAGTAATTAACTAATTTCTCCTACATTTCTGTAATTTTGAAGAAAGGAAGGGCATCCTATGGAATGCAGAATGAGCGAACTTTCAGGTAAGGAGATATTAAACCAAATTCTTCTGATCTGCAAATTTCTACTGAATGGCAAACCCAGCTGGCAGCATTTCTGTTTATACAGGTAATGAAAAATTTAGTAACTACTAATGATAGTGATACCAGGGATAGAGTAAAAAAGAAATTATCACCACAGAAAATATTTCTATTACCCTCCCCTTCTAGTATCATGATGCACATTACTGAAATCAAATGAAACAGTTGAATGTAATACTCCCTTCTCAAAATTCTTAAAATTTGATCATTTAGTAGCTGCTTGAGATAGAACTGCAAATTCTTTTCAGGTACATATTGAGGGAATAAATAAACATATTCCATTCAAGAGACACAGCCACACCATTTTGTACTACAGCCAAATCCTTAGCAAAGCTACAACAGAAATTCAAACTGTGCAACAGCTGAAGACATTCAGTGTAATAAGCAAGGCACACTTAATACATCCAAACTACAGAAAATCTAGCATGTTGTCCCTATGCTGGTAACAGAAACTATTAATTTTGGTCAAATTATTTCTAGTAAGATCAAAGATAAATAACAGATCAAAAAATACAGATCTCCCTCCAACAAAACCTAAATGAAAATTTAGGAGTGAGTTCAAAGACATTTTAAGAATTAACTCTGGGCACTGCTGCAGTTAAAAGCACAAAAAGTAGAGAAAGTAAAAAAGGAAGGTAACTTGTTAACCCTGATTTTTGACAACTAGAAAAGTCAAAAGCATTTTCAAGAGCAACCTAACTTGTCACAGAAAATGAAGTAGCACTAGCCAGCACTTGTCACATTTTGAGTTCTAGGTCTGTATATCAGATCTATGCCTTCTACTTTGTCAAAGGCAAACAAATCCAACCAAAATAAAAAAAGGTAAGAAATAAAAGACCTGTTACTTCAAGGTCAAAATGTACTAGCATACACTCAAGACTTCATTTCCCCTCTCTGGTCTATCAGAACTCTAAATACCAGACCTACCCATCCTATTCTCTTTGCTCCTGTGTTCAGGTCAGGAATGGGTTTTTTTGGAGAGGGATTTTCCATATACACATCTAAAATAAATTCTAGAGAATGGAATAATCTCAAACACAATTGTTTAACTTATTAATACTCCTGATGTGCATACCTCATTTCTAGTAAAGTGTTAGGGAGTAACAGCTTTCAAAAGGTTAAATGAATTCAATCAATTAAATGAATTTAAAAACTATCTTCAAAGCTTAGCAAACAGAAAAAAAAACCTGAAACAATCCTTGTTTTATTGATAAACATTGTAAATATTTTGTAATGAATAAATATTTCAATGAATTTACAAAATAATACTTTTTCCTAACTGTAGTGAACCCACAAAGCAAGACTTTGAAGACCAACTTTAAATGCCAGAACTTAAACTCATTTCAGCCATCCAGATGCAGGTGTGGTTTCTTTCAAAAAAACATATTCACCCCTCCACAGTGACCAAGAATAAAATGTAGAAAAATACAGACGTTTTTACAAGACCATCCAGCAAATCTTTGTTTTCAGAACAGTTAATCCTTAAAGGAAGAAAATAGTGAGCAGAAGTTCTTTCTTCACTGCATTAATATTAAGCTACAAATTTTGAATTCCACTATTGTCACTGGTACTGGATAAGTATGTAAACTGTTAAAACTTTAGTCTGTGGAAGAACAGAAAGCATAATTTTCTGAATATTTTAAATACTATGCAAGAGATATCGACCAAGCTCACATTTTCAGCCATGTTATTTCACAGTATTAGTCAGAATCAAAGAATAAACATAAAAAGAACACTGCAACATACCTGTGTGACCATGCTTTGTATATACGTGGTTGGATGCTGCTGCTTTTGTTGAACAGCACTTTCTATTGCTACTTTCGCTACAGTGCTTGGATCCGCTCCAGCTGGCACAGCAACCATAGTTGCACTGCAACCAGCATTGTTGGGGTCACTGATTGTAACAATTCTAACTCCTACTTTATTTGGAATTCCTGGAACAGTTTCCCTGTCATTATCCTCTGCTGGCCTCTTTGCAGTTTTGCATTCTGCTGTGCCATTAGTAGACCGAACTTCGGAAGACAGGGTAGACTGGGACACTCTAGGTCCTGAGTGTGGAACTGCTATGATTTGATGCCCCTGTATAACAGAGGCTGTAGATTGTGGTGAGACAACTACACTTGGGCGTTGCTGAGGCACATCTGAATTCAAACTTGAAGCTAGAGGTCCATTAGGTAAATCAGTGTTGGTACCACTAAGTTGCTGGGTTAACAGTTTTGCAGCCTCCTGTGTACCGCTTACAACAGGTGTACTACTCAAAGTTAATACAGGCCCATTAGAAATTCTTTCCCCTTGATCACCTTTGGCAGTATCTTGCTGCGTGGCATCCAAATTCCCTTGTTGTTCCACTGAAGATATCTCACCATTTCCTACATGATTGGAAGTTTTGTGATTTGGAATGTTTTTGCTCAAATGAGAACAATCTCCTTTATCAAAATCACAGATTCCATTAACTAGGGGCTTCTTCAAATCACTTTTAATTTCCTGTGTGTCCGTTTGTTCAAAGTTCTGCTTTCCAGGAGCTCCGTTCTCACCCATTTCTAATGATGGCCCATTACTGACTTGTGAGCACTGATTGGCCTCATTCTGTGTTTTCCCTGAGTTAGAAGGAGGTAGACTGGAGTCACTATACTTTCTCCCATTTAAAAGACTTCCCACCTGCATTTCATTTTCTTTTGCATCCCCATTGCTGGTGTTTGCAGCTCCTCTTCGGCAGGAAGGGTTCTCCATAACTTCAATTTTACGTTCATGAATGTGTAAACCTGTTGCTTCCTTTGCTTCTTCCTCCTTTTGGCAAATTATTTTATCACCTTTGAATGGGGGAGCAGCAGTACACGGTGATTGTCCAGCTGAAGGTGCTTGAGTAGCTGGAAGGGTTTGCACCTGTAGCCCAACTCCTGTCTGTGCTCCACTCACTGCAATTCCTGCTGGAGCAATGATCTGAGTTGCATTTCCCTGACTCACAGTTGCAGTAGCAAAACTCGTATTTGGCACAACTGTTATCGTAACCTGGTTGCCAGTAGTCCCTTGGAAAATAGTTGCTGGGCTGTTTGAGATCAACTGGCCTGGCAATATCTGTAAATTAGAAATGGGTACTGTTTGCACTGCCCCTTGGGGTGGGATTGCACCCGGGACCAGCTGAACATTTTGCTGTCCAACTAGCAGCTGCTGAGCTGGAGACTGTCCTTGAACTCCAAAACCTGGTGTCTGGTTATTGGCCATCTGATAAACCACCTGAGGGCTAGGAGCTCTTGCATTGTTAGGTGGAGGAATCTGTGGAGCTGGGAGTATAAGCTTCCCCCCTGGAGTTGAGGGGCCTCTTTTTGGAAGAAGCAGTTGTTTTATCAGACTAGACTCACCAGAGTTGGGCTGGCCAACTCCTGTATTAGCTTGTTGAGACTGAACTTGCATTTGCATCGGTTGTTGTACCTGTACCTGCTGCTGCGATGATGCTGGTGAATGTTGCTGCTGCTGCTGCCTCTTTACGGAAAGCATCTGGCTAACAGTAGGAGGGGGTCCTTGTGACTGAGGAGTGGTAGATGAAGATGACATAACGGTAGGGACTTGATTATTTGTAACCGGACCTGGGGACGGTGAGGATGAAGGAGTAATGCTCGGCTGTCCAGCCAACTGTACAGTTTGGCCAGCAGGAATAGAAGCTGGGTTAGCGAGCACAATTTGATGAATGGCTGGTGCATACGTCTGACCTTGCTGAGCTGGCTGGCTTACGATCACTACACTTTGCTGGGATGGTGGTGGAGGCTGCTGCTGTGGCTGCTGCCCCACAGCAGATGGACCTTGCTGAGATGGCAGAGGCTTTGGTGCAATATTCTGAAACCCTACTCTAGATGTTGGTGGGTTCTGAACACCTGCAATTGTAACCACCTGCCCAGCTGCTACTTGGAAATTTTGAACTGTGGTGGCAGAAACAATGTTAGATGCAGAGGTTGTGACATACTGCTGTGGTGCTATGATGACTGTATCTTGTTGCTGGTTACCCACAGAGGACTGCTGAGATGACGTCTGCCCAGGTTGTGATGATGTGCTGATTAGCTGTTGACCCTGTGAAACTGCTGAACTGCATGCTGGTAGGTTTTGTACTCTGCCAAATATATGACCCTGAGGTACAGCTTGCTGAATTACCGTAACAGGAGTGCCTGAAGGTATCTGTCCTGGTACCACTGCATGCAGTGGAGACTGTTGTTGAATTACAGGTTGGTGGTGAAGCATCTGAGAACTCACAACTGTAACAGACGGCTGCTGGCCTGTAGTGCTGTGATTTTGATTAGAAGCTCCTCCTACTGCAATAGGAACAGGAACTGCAGACTGAGGAACAGAGCTCTGTATTACTGCGGCCTTCACTACTTCACAGGATATTGGACCTTTATTCTGTATAACAGTCATTGGAGCATTTTGTTGTGTATGAATAGAAGGATTTTGTGGAATTCTAGAAACAGTCTGTGCCACAGTGTGAACGCCTTGAATTGGAAAAGACATCTGTGTTGCTGTCAAAGTTGAAGACTGGTTCATAGGGGTCCTCTGATAGTGATTTCCTACACCTGGTAGCCCATGCGGGATCCCTGTTGAAATAAACACAGTAGAAGTTTGGAAGCAGAGATTATTTCAAACACATTAACTAACAAATTTTTAAAAATCCAACATTTGAAATTGAAATTCTACATGAAGCAGTTTCTATTCTCAGCTCTACAGAGTCTGAATTAATGATGCAGCAACAATGGCTTGTCTGCTGGCTGGCAAGCTTATGAGTTACGCATCAAAGTCTAGAATGGCATGCAAGGAAATACTGCAATACTATTCCCCACATTACTGAATAAACTCAATCAAAACATGTGGCCTCCACTTCAAACACTTTCAAGCTATGTTCAAAAACTTCTGGCTTTTATTATGGTTTCAGGATCAATGCAAAATACTTTATACATAATTAATTTAAAAACCTGCTGGCAAAGGAGACGAAGACACATCAGGAATTGAATCAACCCGGACAACTGGGGTAGACGAAGTTGGTGGCTGCTGATAGTACATCTGAATGGGAAGTGGTAGAGCTCTCCTTTTCACTCCTACCACGTGTATATGTGCTTGACCATTGTTACTTGGATCTTCTACTCTCTTCACTGTATGATTTGGAAAGACAGTTCTGCCAAACACAACATAAATCTATGTTAATAAACACAATAACTCAACTCTCTTACAATCTTTTTCTTTTACCTAACTGCTCTTGTGTGCAGAGTAATAGCAGGAATACCTGCATCTTTACAATACAGCATGATTTTCCAATAGCATGTTAGAGTTCATCACTGAGGACTAGCAGGTCCCCCAGATGACTGAGATGCCATAGAACCTAAGTGAAAATTACAAAATCTCAAAAAACTACTACAGGAAGAATTAGAAGGACTAGAGGAAGAGAAGGAACCACTTTGAAGATCTTGAAATAGAATGAAATAAAATTTAACAAACTCTAAACATTTGTTTCAATTAAAATTCCAAAACTGGATGTCTTTCAGCTCAGTAGATCTTTTCTCAAAGAAATCATCTAAAGCTACCAGTTAGTACGGAGAACATACAATTGCTTCTTTATTGCTGCATAAATTCCTGTCTTACCGCAAGCATTTATAAAATCCAGTTGACGTTAGGATTCCACCTCGAGCTAATTTACTACAAGTGGAGAGGTATTCAGAGTACATTTCTGCTCGAGAGACTGAGCAATCAAGGTTCACTTCAAAATGGGCATTCAACCTGAGGATGAAGAAATAAACTATGAAGCAAAATACTGTATCACAGACACTTTTGAGATCTGCCAACCACATGGAAAATAGCATTTTAGTATATTGTTTTCTCAATGTCTGTTTCACACTTTCTTCTTCCCACTGCTTATGAATCAACACATTGGACCCCTAACATTTGCGGTCAAGTTTTACATGCAATATCTTATTTACATACCTATATACATATTATTTATGAAGAATAGTTTCTACATATGCCTTTTTTATTGTATATTCTGCAAAACCAAATGAGAATGCATGGTTTGTCGGCATCCCCTCCCCACAGCTCTATTCTTATTCCTTAATGATCCTACTTTAGCAAAAAGAGCTGAAACCTAGCTAATTCTTCATCACAATTTTTTATCATGAGTCAGTACTTGGAATGCAAGTTGATTTACATAAGACAAATAGCTCAGAAAGATCACCTGCAATCTACATGAGAAACACAGGAGAGATAGTTTCTCTCTAAATATCTGACAATAATATTAGTTGAAAGCAAGAGAATTCGGATGGAAAAGACTCTGATCTTCCTTAACTTGAGGTTCACAATGATCATATAAGTGTTTTTCAGGGCCTAGCTTCATAATGTGATAATTACTTTTACACTGATTCAGTAATATAGCAACATATTACCAGATGAAAATACCTGTGAAACAGGTAACGCTGCTTGACAATTTAAAAAACAAATTAAATCAAGATCAGAGTTAAAAATCAAATCAAATTCTGTCCTATGAGACAAAACAGCTAATTTCATGGATCAGGTGAAGACTGAATATTCTGGTTGAGCTTTTGCTTTCACACTTCAAAGCAATGACAGAATGGATTTGGTTTTCAGAAAAATGAGTAACAGTAAAGACAAGCAAACCAGAAAATTCTGTGACACACGAATTCAGCATTTTTCTTTGTTTTTCTTCTTCATTAGTGTATTTGAACAGAACTATATACACTTACCACTGACATGCAAATTTCTCACTGTCTATTTCTACTATTCCTGGAGGTGGAGCAACATGTGGTGCTGTCCTAGAGGCTGTAGAGAATGTGGGGAAGGAAAAAAAACAAGACTTGCTGAAATGCTTTTTGTCCTCCTGAATGAAGCGCTTAATGACATCCACTGGTACAGTTTCTCCTATGTTTGTCAGTAAGAATGTATCCAGCTAAGTCACAAAGCTGCCCTATGCAGACTAAAGATCTGCACCACAGTTTACCCAAGTGAAGCAGGTGCCAGGGCCAGAGTCACCACTGAAGTACAATCACAAGGTGTGCACCTAGTGAACAGCTGCTTCCAAATTCATGATCATGATCTCAGTACTTTACAGTATGAGCATGATTTTAAAGTGGCACAATACTCCACTAAAGCAGGCACAAATACACAGCAATTATTTTTCCAATTCTTAAGAGGATGCAAATATAATGCAAAGGATTTTGTGGCAATGTCACATCAGTTCATCCTATTCCCTCTAGTTCACCCCCTTGGTCATTTTTGCTGTGGTATCTGCATCCACTCCAGAAACAGCACACTTAGACATGCAAGTCAGTGTCTGTTGCAATGGTTCTTTCTCAGTAACTTCCTAAGAATAGTCAAGATTAGGTTCACATAACAAGAAACTGTTTAGAACCTTCAAGAGTGAGTCTATCTCATCTCATCTCTGCAATTCTATCAAATACTACATGTTACTGCCGAATAATACCCAGTGTAAAACTCAATATAAAATGGACCTCTAATTCTCAATCTAGAATGGATACTATTTCTTTCCACTGAACAAGTTAAAATAAGCAATGTACATAACTTTCAGAGACTTTTCAGATTAGAAACTGAAAAACATTAAAATTCTTTCAAAGCTTGTTTCACAACAGTTTTGGCTAACATAACTTCGGCTAACATCGTGTATGTGCTTTGTGAGCAGGTGTATGAAAAAGATACATATATTATGTATAATGGTACACTTATTTATGTAAACTAATCAGAAATCTAAAGAAGATAAAAATCATAGATCATATGGGAAATCTTATAGAAGAGTGTGCTCTCTTGCAGTGACACTCACCTGGGACACCTGTTGTGTGGGCCTGTGAAGAACCATGATCCATTACCTGTGGTCTGACATCAAGTATTCCTTGCTGGCTAACACACTGATGTTCAATGAGCTTTACTGCAGTAAGAGCATCAGGTCCAAACATCTGGATGTCCATAGAAACCAGACATACTAATGTATCTAAAGTATTGAATGTAAAACCAACAATGATATTAGGACAAGATAAACGAATGCTGTTGAAATATACTGATTTGCTTTAGAATTAGCATGTATTGAAAGGAATTAAGTCTTTGCATGCTTCTGTACATTTGTTTATTTTTAAACACATTTTGTGGATTAAAAAAAATACTTCAGAACTTTTAGCATCATCAATTCCTCGAGGACACAATGAATAAATTTAGTAAATTCCATCCCCATGCTGTGTGCTCACATACACACAAGAATAAGAATATGTCATGGTCAGTGGTTACGTCTTTTTTCTTACACGAGAATAGTAATTGATTTTGCTTCTCCCTTACCTATGCTCTTCTCCACTTTAGCAATCTTTGAGCAGGCCACTTCTCCCATTTCTGTGAGCATGTACAGCACCTCGAGTGCTGAGATTACAAGCAGTACATCTGGTAGTGTGAGATGACATATGATCTCTTTATAGGATTCTTGATCCACATATTCACAAATTAAGACACCATTATCTTCAGCCTTACAAAGATTTGCCAAGATTTCCATGCCTGAAAAACAAAAGCAAAATAGTTTTAAACAGCAATAATTACAATTCTGATATAACAACAGGAATAGCTGGAGATCTTACCTCTCATTTTTAAAAATCTATCCCTTGACATGAGGCATTTTGTAACAGTGTGGAACATTAGATGAGTAGTTTTGAAATCAACAGGATCCAAAAGAAGCTGATGAGAAAGAAAAAAAAAATTACTAACACTATCCACATAGTGCTAATGGCTCAAATCCTTAAATTTGCTTATCAAAATATAAGATTTGGAAGTGTTTAAGTGCAGTACACACAAATTATACTCACGTTCATAAAAACTGAACCCTGTGAGCTTTTGATTATAACTAGCATTTTGAGCCCCCTCCTCCTTTTCTGCTCTGAAGCAGCAATCTAACTTAACACTTTTCAGTGCTCAGAATAACAAAAGTAACTTTATTCTCAGTTAACAGTATACACAAATGGTTTTTAATATCCAGCAAGGACCAGAACTTGAGTAACAAGTACTCCTTCCCAAATGCTATCCCAGTCATTAGTCTTGTTTCTACTTCTGCTTCTCAATTAGAGGTCTCAGTTGTAACTATCTTTTTCATTCAGAAGAAGCTGGGTACATGGTAAATGAAAAACACCATCTTTTTTCAGTATGTAGAAGTGGATCAATACTTCCTATCTTACTCTCTGATAGTACCCATTTTACTTAAATCTACATGCTATATTTCAAAATATAAGGACTATCTGACCATACTAGCAATAAAATCCATAAAATTTATCTGCACGATAGTATGACATACTGAAATAGTATATTTTATANACTAAAGTTTATAATTATAAAGTGAAGAAGGTAGCATACAGACTGGATAACTTAAATTCCTTTCTTCTCTTTGGGAAACTAAACTGAAAATTACAGACTACGAATATCTTCTATCTCCCTACACCATCAGTTTTCTTAATGTGATTCTATTTTAGCAAACTGACACATACAGTCGTATTTTAGTTTTGCTTCTGAACGCTTGTTTTCAAATAGCTAATCACAAATTCAGAGAATAATTTACTTCCTTCTCCATCCAATGATAAAGGAAAAAAAAATAATTCCATTAACGGTAATGCTTTTATTAATTTATATTTGAATTGTTCTGTTTGGAAGCACATTACCTCTGCTGCAATATTTCCCAGTGTGTCAAGCCCCAATTGCCGTAGAGAAATAAAGTGACTGTGAGCAGAGAGTAGCAGGAACCGAAGACAAGTACGATTAGCTGCCAGAAGTTTAACATTTCCCTCTTCAAAAGAAAGATTTCGTAAGATCACTGCTATCTGAAGTACCCGCTGCCCTTCAATATCATTAATGCCCAACTTGCGAGGTGGATGAAATAAAGATTCCCAAATCCATTCTTCTGATGGAATATCTACAAAG
>VZTN01029903.1:799970-814545 GCA_013400515.1 Erpornis zantholeuca | reverse complement strand
GATAGTACAGTATGTTGGATCCTTTCAACCATCCCCCCTGCTAAGTTTTTCCAAGACTGTTTTACCAGCCGAGCATTGCCTAACAAGTTTCACTGAGCTAGAGACTCTGAGAGAATCTTTATTTGGAAGTTAAGTGAGATGAGCTGTAAAAGAAAAATGGAACGAGAAAAGCGCATCAAGGTTCTGCTTCTCATTCTGAAAAAAATGTTTGCTCGCTTTCCTAATGAAAATCTTTAAGCTGTACATTCTGTTAATGTTTTTGCTGGGTATGTGCCATTTGTGGACAAAATATTTATTTTATGTCTCATCCTTTCAGTGGCTCTCAACTCAGTGGATACAAGCAAGCGTTTCCTTCAGGTAAAACAGAATGCTGCTATCTTCTGTTTCCTGAAATTCTGTGTTCATTGCATTTTTTGATGGTCAGTAAGGGCATCTACATGTAAAAAGCAAGTTTAAAGGACATTGTATATTGAAATATCCATTTGCCACCAGCTACCTAGCTGGCTGCACTTTAGGCTTTCTCCATTTTACCCCATAGGGAGTATATAGGTGCCTAATGTGCTTGTAAGTACATTTATAGTTACACTTAAGTACAGTTAGGAAATTGTTGTTTATTTTCATGTAGAAAATTGTTTCTGAAGCAAAAAGCATACAAGAGAACAGAACCACTTGTAGAACTTTATGGTTGGTGGTTTCAGCTGAAAAAAACCTATGAAATTTAGAAAAATGCTGTAGAATTTTCCAACTATGTTTTTCAGACTTTCAGTTGAAATACAATTTTTAAATGGTTCTGCAGTTTTGTGGCTGTACAAAACTTTTCTGATGATCTGAAATTTTGGTTGTTTTTTTTTTTTGCTGGTGTGGCAGAGTTGAATTTAAAAGAAACAATTTGTGCTTAGGACCTAATGTTCACTTTGTGTTTTCAGGGAGGGATGTTCCTTCAAACTGGCTCTGCTCTTGTACCCTTAGTTGAATTTCCATTAGCACATCTTCTGATTTAGCTTTATTTGTGAAGAATCTAATGGGCATCTTCTCACAGCACGTTGTGTTCTGAACCAAAGCACAGTAACTAGACATGATCAGGTGGTCATTTTCAGAAGAGAGCACTCCCGATCCAGGCCATGTGTTCCCATAGACACGTTCGTTGTCTCTCCCAGTATGTGACCCTTGGGTCTGTCTGTGAATGGGGAAGGGCACTGGATCAGATCCCTCTCTGATTTTACACAGATATCCAGAAGGTAAGTAGAACCTGACAGTGCACCTCTACCCACTTGTAGGGAAGGCAGCTAGGGGCTAGCAACTGAGCCTTAAACCTAACAGGCAGAAACTCCCACTCATCAACTGAAGGGAGGCATTAGCCCAGTGTCCTGGCAGCTCACAACAAGTAGCAATGGGCACCAGGAGTTGTTTCACTTTATCTAGGACAAGTAGCAACAAGTCCTACTGGCAGATCAAGCTGAACCTCAGTGCAGGATGATGCCAGAGCCAGTCAGGAAGAAACAAACTCTAATAATCTGGCCCATGCTGCAACTGAAAAATCTATGTTGAACTTCATTAATTAGAACATTGTCTTCTATTTTTGCATATGAGTTGATGAATATTCACCAGACATGTTGATTAATGTGGTGCTTTTTGCATATTCTTCCCAGATTTTTAGCCCTTTTACTCTTAGGTATTCTATTATTCAAAATATTCATGTGCCACCAAGGGAATTTCTGATTAGGTATTAGGGGTGGTCAGATGTTGGAATAGGTTCTCAAGGATGTGCACCTCCATTCTTAGAGGTATTTAAAGCTTGATTGGACAAGGCCCTGAGCAACATGAGCTATCTTTGGATCTGATTTTAACTTTGAAGTTGTGCCTCTTTTGAGCAGGGCATTGGGCTGGTTGACATCTAGAGAACCCTTTTAACATAAATAATTCTACAGTTAATGCAGAAGAATAACATTCCTGCATTTTTTGTATTAATCTATTTATAGATCTGGAAAAAATATGTAACTGGTATTTTCATGGTTAGTATTGCTCCAGAAGTAAAAAATAATCCTGTTAAAGGTGTTGCAATATTTTCTAATAAGTATCTGATTTCATTAAAAAAAGTCATCCTGAGTTCATTAACTAGTCAGCATATCTGATTGCATGATTGCAATTTGATTGCAATCTCTGATTGCAGTGCTGTCATAGCAGCTGGTCAAAGTAGAACTTAATTTCTCCTTCTATCCTCCTCCAATGTTTAATTTGACCAGTTAATTCATGCTGAAACTGCAACAGTCTTGTCTATATTAAGGTACCTCCAGATGAGTTTTGATGACTCATAAGGAATGATTAAAGTAACTGAGGGCAACAGATACATCTGAGGGTGATAATTCTGAAATTGTACCAGCCTGAATGGCCAGGGCTAGTTTGAAGGATGCAAAAATGTTAGCACAATTAAACAATGAACTTTTCCAGGTGGAAGAAGACTTCCAAGACAATAACAGATACATACATCACATGGAATTGCTTTTTTTAACCTAATCCTGGTCCCAACTATGATTATGGCCTTTGGAAACCTTACTGAAATGTTATGCTAAGAGAAAACCAACCCACTATGAACTTCCTCGGCTCTACAGATTTTCTGAAGATAATGTGGAACAATTAGAGGCTAAATGACCAATCTACATCTCTCTGTTTGCTATGGAGATAGTCACCCAATGAGGGAACAGTAACCAAATGATGGAATTAATTGATGAAACAATCTCTCATACAGAGGGCAGTTTCTCATAATGAAGAGCAAATATATGTAGTGAGTGCAGTTTGCAAGCCAGAGACTGAGATTCCTTTTATGAGGAAATATTTGTGTAGTGATTCTCAAACAGATTTGTGAAAATTAGAACTAGCACAAAGGGTGAATTTTGTGGAATAAATTGCTTGCTACAAACAGTTTATCTAGAGGTATCTGCAACACAGAGGAAGGAAGAGCTGCCTGGAGGTAGCAAAGGCTCTGAATGTCCACACCAGTCTTTTCAGGGAAGCTCTTAATATCAAAAGCTTTGACAGGAAATGTAGTAAAACAAATATTAGTTTTACAGCTGGATCCTTCTTAGAACTTGCCATGCATACTATAAGAGAAGAATGGGTACCCCCTGGTTTCAGGTCTCTGCATGTCACAGATTGAAAGGTGACCCTCAGTCCTAGCTTGTAGAGTCTGGAATGGCTACATCATAGTTCATCCAGAGTGAGTGAACTGCTGGCTCCCTGCATCTGAGATTCCTGATTGCTCTAACTCAGGTACTGCTGCAAAGAATCTTAGTCTGGGAGAAAATTTTCTCTGTATCTGCAAGTCCTCTAGCTACCAAAGGTGGTTTATTCACAGGCATTGAGTTAATCTGTAGTTGAACTTTTAAGAATGGTTCTACAATCTGCAACCTTGAAAGCTGAGGCAGGAGGGAAATGTTAAATATTCCAGTTCTTAAGACAGGAGAGGAGTATACTCAGATAACCCATACAAGTAACACTGTGCCGTCTTGGGCTGGATCTGAAGTGGTGTTACTCTCACCTAACTGCTCTCACTGATTACCAGTTTGATGAAAGACCATCTCAAGGATTGCCTTCTGTTCCCAGCTCCCAGATGGGTTGGTCTGTGTTGTGCAGAAAACTAAACTATATGATCACACTGATGCTATAAATTCATGAAACTTGGCAACCACCTTTGCAGAAGTCAAACTGAGCTCACTGGGAAAATGCCTCTGGGTGCTTCTGAGAACCAAAATTTAGGACAGAAGTAACCAATATCTTGGTGGCATTTTGAATTCCCATTCTATTTCTTAAATTAACCATGGTAAAAACTGTTACTTGGAGCAGTTTGGAAGAGTAGAAATATATTTAAGGGAGTAGTGGGGCCACGGTGGTAATGAAGAAAGACTGGTCCAAAAGTTCTGAAAAAGTGGTGTGTTTATCCACCAGACAAATACAGTATGGACACCAACAGTATGACCTTGCTTTTAATTGTTCTCAGCCCTCTTCTGGTTTGAGTGGGATAATGGTTCAGTCACACCCTGCATTACCAAACAGTTTGAGGTCTCTACTCGGATGGTGTTTGCAGCCCTGGTAATGCAGTGGTAGCTGAGTTTCTCTAGCAGCTGAACTAACATCAGGATGTTGGTTGGTAAGGTTTTGAAAATTGAATAGAAAAAAACCAATGTTTTCAGGTGATATTTCTGCTACAGCCTAGGTTAAATTTTTTTCTTGTAATGGAAAGAAGAGGAAGTATTATGGAACAATAAGGTGATAGTATGGAGCAATGATCTGCTGATATGGGAAGGAAAGTGAGCAGGTAAATGGCTCAGTAAGAGGAGGTGCATGTTGATGCTGTGAATACTTAGCTTCATCCTGAGCAGCTATCTCTAGCTTCCTTATCTCATATTTGTTTGTCATCTGACCTTTGCAGGAACAGGGGGTTACCAGCCACAGTTAACAGCTGCTGAATCTCCTGAGTATCTGCTTGTGATGATGGTATGGCAGGGGTTTGCTCTGTGTTGGTTCTGGTTGCATCCTTCTGCTGATCCTTTTCTTAGCACTCTATCGGAAGATGTCAGCTACTTTTCTTCAGAATTTTCAGCAAGCATTTCTCTTTGGTCAGAGAAACATGGGATACATTGCATCTGTCCCTGGAGCAGCTTTGTGGTGGGTCTTATGTTTCTTGTGGCCAGCTATAACTCTTGCTATGGCAGATTATAGGTGAAAAAAAACCCCAGTCACTGCTTTGCTCTATAAATACTGTTCCCAGTTATTGGAGCAAAGTGCAGAGCAAAGCTGCAGTTGCATTTGGTCTTTCTAAGTTAGTCCTGAATGCTGGAGGTGCTTCATAAATTGAAGTTTTTGCCTATTGAGAGTATGGAAGGGAAAGCTTGCTTTGCTTCCTACCCCAAAGACTGGACTGAGCATAGCTATTAATTCTTCTGAAGGTAAGGATTTTGTAACACTTTTCTGAGAAGACTTTCCGGCAGAGCTGTAGGTCTGATCCTTGCTGCTCTTGCTGCTTCTGCTCTGACAGGGACCTCCAGGACTTGGATCTTTGAGCATCTTGAACATTGTTCTCTTCTTTGTGGAACAAGTTGGGAAACATCAGAAGTACGAAACTATCACTGCCCATAAACTCACCCTTCTCCTAATTTTGATTGGCAAGTCCAGGCAATGGGTTCAAAAGCTACTTCCCACCTCTAGTTAGATACATGCTGATATTGTTGCATTGACGCAGCACAGTCATTCTCCTACACTTGTGAGAGTGGGTTTAAATAAGTGGTTCATGTTTAAATGTCAAGCAATCACAAGCATTGTTGTTTTGGACCATGAAAACCTTGTTTCTCAGTAAGGTACTGCCTGCTTCTGCTGAGGCTTTCTGCTGAGTGGACACCATTGCTCCCTGATGGAGCTGGCAGGACTTCAGTGCCCTCTCTGAACTGCCATGCCAAGTGCTGAACCATGCCCTATTTGCCCACCCCGGTTCATAGTGGTCCCAAAGATACTTTTGTGTACTTACGTTCATCAGAGCCTCAGGGAAGTAAGCATAAGCCCAAAATTATGGATATGGTCAAGTGATGACCTAAATTCAGACCATAATCTCTGCTTTAGGCTTTGGTGAGAAAATTGATATTGAACAGCTTGCTGCATTACTACCAAAATTATTTGGAGAATTAGAAATCTGATGGACCTTACCAGAAATTAGCCTTTTTGCTTCCAGAAAAGCTGCAAATAGAACAGTATTTTTTTTCTCCCTTCCTTGTGTAAGCTTTTATTTTGTATCTTGGCTCTGTGTGCCTTTCTGGTATTCTATATAAATCTCTCATTGGGGCAGGTATCTGATAACTTAAAGATTAATTTCTGACAAATAAGCGTTTGTCGTTTTCTTGCTGATGCTTCTAAACTATGAAAGCAATTGAACAAAAAGGGATAGGAAAACCTATAAGAAGGCAAGGTTGTGATTTGGGGATTTTTTTAAAGCTCTTTGCACACTGGCTGTCTTTTTATTTAAATACTATTCTTAGTTTGAAACTTTAATTCTGGGCGTACATTTGGTGCCCAGATGGTGCAGACTCACACAGAAGCCCATCACGCTGTCAGGGCAGGCGGATGCATATGTAAATATTTTGCCTTTCCCCCCTATAATATTTGGCTTTGTCTAATCTAATTGCTGTCAAAGGCAGAATGTGAAGAATACTTAAGAGAAGCAAACAATGAGGACCTCAAATGTTTATATTGCACTAACTTGGGTAGATGCTGGTAGGCTGTGATGTAATTAATAACTTGTTTCATGGGTTTTCTTCTTCATGCTGTGAATTCATGGTCTGTGATCTAAGTTCATGCCAAGTAGTGTCTTACAACCCTTAGCAGAAACCTGTATTTGTAGTGGTTTAAAAGCATATTTTACCCCATGGAACTGTCGATATAAGGCTAATGGGTCTGCCTTTTCAGTTCAGGCTGGCAGTAAGTGTCCCCTACCTGCCTCCTTGTGTATAGGACTCTTGATTATTTATATAATTCATTGCTTCATTTAATTTATTCTATTGAGTGCTTATCTTAATGTATTTTTAATACATAAAAGCATTTCTGGCATAGCTGCTTCTCTGACTAGTGGTAGCTAGTAACAAACAGGGTGGCCAACCACATTAAGGATACCTATTTAGTTATCAAAGGCCTGAGCCAAAATAATATAATGTTAGTGGGAAAATTACTTCCATGAGCTTTGAATCTGACAGCTTAGTGAGAAGGTCTAATAAAGCCAGTGTTACCTGAGAATGCTGGCAAAAGCAATGTAGGAAAACTGGCTTTCATCAATACAAGAACAGTTACACTGTTACAGGTTTCTGGTCAGATGTGAAATTTGGCTAGGCTGTAATTCATGGAAAGCATCAGACTACACCAGACCCCATTCTTCTAAGGACACTAACTATGCAGAGAGATGCCAGATCAGATCTTGGAGGGGCAAATATTTTACAGGAAGGAAAGTGTTTGTAAAAGGAGATATAATGATGTGACCAGACGATATCAGAAGCAGCATATGGTGCTTTTTTCCATGGAACATAGGTGAAATCCTGAGAAAAATACAGAGGAAAAAAATTGCCCATTTCAACCATTGATGTTGCCATCTGAGCCTCATTGTTCAGGGATGCAAATGAATTCTATCTCTGAATCTGCTTTAAAAGTGTCTGGGTACCTTGAAGAGACAGTGAAGCCTGTTATGTACCCTTCTGCTGTGGGGTGGAAAGGGGTCAGGAAATTGTTCACTATCTATAGGTATATATTTTGTTAATTTTTTTTATTATTTAAGGAAAGATTATAGGGGTTTGTTTTGTGTCTCTCCTGAAGTATGGGCATTGAGTCATAACCATGACAGCACAAAGAACTAAGACATGAATTTACAGTTTCTATACAGTAACCGCATGGCTGTTGCTAGCTCATAGTTCAGAGAAGACATGAAAGAAGGGGTAATTTGCCACACATATATCTGATGGTGAAAGCAGACACTGGCAGCTACTCCAGGGCCAGTCTGGAAGGTCCCTGGAATGTGTGAAAGATAAGCTTCCTGTATAATAAATTTGGATCTGAACTTACTCATCATGGGCTGGAGACAGTGCTGGTTGTCCTGGGCAGGGATGGTTGGAATTGCTTTTGCTCCTAGCCTTTGCTTTCGGTTGTCCAACTCATCTGGCCTAGGGGGTGGCAGGACATGTTACATTCATTTAACCACTCTGTTCTGCATTTTCCCTTTCCCAGGAGCAATTGAGCGGTGCTCGTACATCAAGTACCACTACTCCTCAGCCACCATCCCCAAGAACCTTACCTACAACATCACCAAGACAATCCGCCAGGATGAGTGGCACGCCTTGCGTAAGTGTTGCTGCCTTTCTTCACCCTTCTCGTGTGCAGGCGGGAGGTGCTCCCAGATAAATCAGAACAGAGGCTTTGAGTGACAGCCCCCTCAGAGCCCTCATCTCACATGCAGTTTGTCTTTGTAGCAGACGGATCGATTTGTTCTTAGGACCTACATCTCTGTTTCTGCTGCTGACTGGAAATTCTGCTGAGGCATGAGAATGTGGCGGTGGGGAAAAGGCATTTGTATGCAGAGATTAATATTGAGTTAAATACAAAAATGAATAACAAAATCAATGCCCTATTTTTTAATTCAGTGGAATGCTCTGTACGTGAGCACATTCTCATACCTTTGCTGCAGCTGCTGAGTTTCCTGCTGCCAGGAGAATTCATTGCTGGCTTTTATTGTAGAATATGTCCCACTGCCAGCAAGCGGCTCCTGTGTGAGTGTGGCATCACTCTCCTTTGAAGATTTAGAAACAGAATTGCTGCACCCTTTAAGGCACAAGGAAGGAGCTTATCCCTCAGTGATAATTGTAGCTAGTGGTCACCAACTTGTAACATTTGCTGAAGTGACAAGATCTGACAGGGATGGAATTGCCTTGGGAGGTATTGGCTGACCTTAAGTCTTGTGTCTTTCTCATCTTGGGGATGGAAAAAGGTTTTCACTGATAAAATGCAGGAGGTAGAATTTCACAAGGAAGGATGCCACTGTGATTGCTCTTGTTACTACATAGTCATGGGGACCCATGAATGTCCTGAGCAGCTCTGTTTTGGTGGAAGCAGTTACATCTCCTTGAAGGTGGCAGGGCTTGAGGCAATGCTGATTCTGACTGGGAAGCTTTGAAAGCTGATAGTGAGCTGCTACTTTGTTGGTGTGAGAACTGTGCTAGACCTCTGGTGTTCCCATGGCTTTCACTGTGTTTCACTCCTCCCTTATGTAGCTGTTGCTTTGGGAGGGTCATTTGAAGTTCTGGGGAGGAGAAGGTGCAATGTTATAATTGATTTTCTGCATTGCTGAGGTTGAGATCCAGCATAGTTTGAGATTCATTGGTGCTTGTAGGCCTTCCTGGTCCACTCTCGTAAAGAATTAGGAGCATTCTAGAGGGTCTTGCTAAATGCCTATTGATTTTTTTTTTTTTAATGTGTCTATGTGGATAAATACATATTTTTATTGTGACATGATGAGGACCAGGAATAGTTGAACTTATGCCTCTCAGCAGGTTGTAAGAGGCTGGTCTTGCAAAATACTGTGCTGTGCTAATTTGTTTCTGAAATCAGAAGATTAAATGGTTCCGTTCCCTTCAGGTTTTCTCCTACCACCTGTCTTCTCTGCTGGTGTTAGTTTTATGTTAATGTAAAACATAGCAACACTCATCTATGGGCAAAAAAAGAAATGCATCTGCCACCCAAGACATCTTCTGTTGGGGCTTATAGGGCAGTAGGAAGGGGCTTTGGTTTATGCTTTTTGTGTATGTGTGGTTTTGCCACTGTTTGAGTAACAATGACTTTTCTGCAACCATCTACTTGGAATATCACTCTTTAATGTTAGAATTA
Source organism: Erpornis zantholeuca (assembly GCA_013400515.1). Classification (NCBI taxonomy): domain Eukaryota; kingdom Metazoa; phylum Chordata; class Aves; order Passeriformes; family Timaliidae; genus Erpornis; species Erpornis zantholeuca. The sequence goes on along the minus strand of VZTN01029903.1, from coordinate 805,140 downwards.
TTTTCTAAAATTAATATTTATCTCAGTAATGACTTAAATAAAGTCATGACTTAAGTAATGACTTAAATAAAGAGTTATATACTTGGTCATCTAAGGTTTTTGCTTCCCTTGGTAGGATCAGCAAGTTCCCAAGCCTGATGTGTTGGTAGGGCATTTGTCAGTCTCCAATGGTGCAGTCTAGACACTGCTCACGCATTTACATATCTGGTGTGGTCTGAAGCACTCTCAGGGTGAGGCTGCTTGTCCCTTTCCTGCAGATAGTGTAGGTGTGGGTGCATATTTCTGATCCAAATTTTCTTGCCAGTTTCAGGAGTCAGATAAGCATAGGGAGATGTAGATAGAACTTATGTTTGCATCACCTATAAAAAGACAGAAGAGGACAGAAATACTTTGCTGAAGCTTTCCTCTCCTGAGCAGTTATTGCAACAGAGTGCTTTGATAATATGGGGTTAACCACTGGTGGTTCTAGAGATCTCACTGCGTTTAAGAATGAATATGACTATTTCCTGTGTAGGAACCTGTTTTAAAAGACAAGGCCAATACCAAGCTTTTCAAGTTGTGCTTTGGTTGAGGGGATTTTTCTCCCTTTGCATTGTAGTAGACAGAGTGGGTACTTCCCTTCAGGAAGTCCTGTGATTGTAGTCCCAGCAGCTGACCCTGCTCTATGCCTCTGGATTGGTTTCATCCAGGGCACAGCTATTTCATCTCAACACTGGTCAATGTGATATTTCCAAGTCAACCTGGCCATTATTTTCCTGTTCTGTTCAGTGAATGTTGTGACAAGCAGCAAAAGAAGCAGGGCCCAGGCCTGGCTGTCTTCTTGCTCTTGCCATGGAGTATTTTTCAGATCTGTAGCATGAGATAAGGGAAAAACAAAAAGTATGTCCTGAGGAAACATGGAGGCAAAATGGCACCTTGCTTCAGAGCAAGATGCCATTTTGCCCCCTTCAGAGGAGCTGGAAAGGTGTAAGCAGAGTACCTGGTCACCTTAGTAAACAAAAATGCCTCTTCCAGGCTGAAGCCACTGATATCGTTTGCTATATTTGTATTTCAGTACTGGTTATTTTGTTTTTGTCGTGTATGGACAGCCAACTGTGGTGCCTGGGAAGAAAATCTGTTGTTTTGCATGTTCAGTGGTTTGGGGATCAGAGGAGAGAGGGCTCCCACCATGGACAGCAAACTGCTTTATTTCAGACTAGCGGGCAGGACTGGTGCTCCAGCAGTTTCTCTTAAATTGCAGGAGTGGGTGAGGGACAATTAATTTGATGCTGAGGACCCCATGGCACCAATTGGCACACAAAGCAGATATTCCTCTAGCTGTGCTGTTAGCTATGCTAGAAGAACCCGAGAGAGCAGCTGGTCCTAGAGGAATGGTTGGAGCTGACTTTACCATTTTTGATTTTATCTTTTTTTCATTCTGTTTGACATTTTCAAGATGGAACCTTTGCTCTAAATTGATTGCCTATGGCAGTATGAGCTGGGGAAATAGGACTTGTCTGCAATCACTTCCTCTCAACTATCTCTGGTTAAACAGGGATAGAGGGAAGGATGATTAGGGTAGTATTGTCAGCTCTTGCCTGTCAGGAGATAAATGTTCATCCAATTAGACAAAACAAGTCTCTATATGAGCTGAGAGGGGAAGGGAGAAGCAAAGGACAGCTGTGTCCGACAACTTTGAGCATGAGTAACTGTCTGTATGGTGTAATGATACAACTGGTCACTTTTAGGCATTTACCTTGTCATCCTTTGGCCCTGGCCTTGAGTACCAAACCTGGTCCATAATTCTGTTTTCTGAAAAACTAGACCAAGCATCATTGATGCTGTTAGAAATGGAGGTGTATTATTGCAGTAAAAAGCCAAGAAAATGTGAGCAGTTCTATATTTATTCACACATTATTCCATGTATTTTATGCTGTAGGTTCACATTCATTATTCTACAGATGTGTTCACAAAATGTGAGAATGTGCTCATGGCAGAGGTTTGAGTTGTATAATATGATGCAGGCTTTGGGAAGGATGAGAAGTGTTTTCAGGTGATAGAATAAGCATTTCAACTGGGTGCTTGTGCTTTAAGGAAGCTGACAATAAAAGGGGGGCTGTGCTGATGTTAATTGTTTTTTTTTCTTGTCCCAAAATCTTCATGAAACCATTATCTGGTATATTATAGCAGAGCAGGTGAAAGGTTGTGTTTGCAATGAAAATGGTAGTATCTCCAAGGCAATGAGAGGATGTGCTGTGTTCAATTTAGCATCTTCCAGGAGCCAACAGAGCTGTTCCTTAAAGCCACTGTGAGGGATAAGGCACTCAAAACCCCAGGGAGTATTCAGTCTACTGTTTTACTATTTGGAGAACAACAAACACGTGTTGGGTTGATGCTGGTTTTTTGGTTTTTTTTGGTTTTTTGTTTTTTTTGTTTGTTTTTTTTTTAAATAATGACATTTGTTGGTGATAATAGGCTTCTNCTCAGAGCCTTTGGCAGAGCTCCCAGTGGCTTGTGTTATATTGCATGAAAGTCTCTACATCAGAAGAGAGAAAAAAACCTCTTCCTTGTCTCCAAAAGCTTTTGTTTTGCTGATTCACACAGCCTATTGTGAGATGTAGATAGTTGGGTCTATAAGTCTTTATTTTTCCTTCTTCCCTATATGTCACAAACCTGATTTTGTATTTTGAATATAACACTGCTGCAAAAGAGGGTATTTGTCTGTCTCTTCTTCTCCAGCTTGCCATTGCCTCCTCACCCTGTCTTCCACAGCAGCTGTGTTTTGTGTCCAGGAATGTGAAGAGTGCTGCATCTGGGCAGGAAGTGTCTGGAATTGCTATGGAAACTGAGGTTTTCCTGCACAGCTTAGAAATTGTGTCACCAGACTGCTTTAGAGTGAACCAGTTCATAAACAGGTAGCTGAATGCTTCCTAAGTGTTTAGAATTTCTTGGGCTTTTTAAAAACACTCCTTGCCTGGCACTGTGACATCTCCTTTGCCTCTCTTCTACCCCCACATTTCTACTGTAGGACCACAGGAGCTGGGCTCTGAATTTGTAGTATCAGTATGGAGAGCTGCATTGTCAGAACAATCATAATGCTTTGTATTGGAATGATAACATTCATCTGCACTCTGCAAGTGCAACACTCCCGTGTTTGCGGTGGTCTAAAAGCTATTTGCATAAAAAATGAATTCTAAAGTCAAAAGTAATAGCCTGGCACATTCTGAGAGGAGCAAGTATTGGAGGAAATGAATAATTTCTATGGGATGTACAGAGTGGTAATACTTTAATTCATACAGCATCTATGCTGAAAGCTGAGTGGATTTTATTTGTCTTAATGCTCTGAATTTTGCAGGAGCCTACAAAGCACTCAAACACTTTCTTATTACCAGTAAAACTACTGGAAAAATATCCAGCAACAATTAACACTCAAGAAAATATCTATACTTTGAATTTCTATGATGTCTAGACTTCTAATTTCTACAGACCTCCCAAACCTTCTCATTCCATGCAACATGAAGCTGAGATTTGCACAGGAGCTCTGCTGATAGTTTGACAGTACCTTGGTAACACCAGCAGGCTCATGGACTTGGCCCCATCTGCTTTTATAAGCAACAATAAATATTTAATTGCTGCATGTTTAATAAGGCCTGACCCCAGAAAATTTTTGCTTTTTTTTTGTGGGTATGGTGGAAAACAGTGTTTGAAGTAAATAGGCAGCATCCCACTTTTCTTGCTCCTTTCTTTCACTCTCTCCTGTATTTTCTTGCCTCCTTCCATTCCTATGTGCCCCTACAAGGAAATCCTGTTTCATTTTTCATTAACAACCTGGGCCCCCAGATGGAAGTACACCCTGAAGAATGGCCCCATCCTGCTGGTCAGTACCATTTGGCTGACAATATGATGTCATTCCTTAATGCATTGGTTATTACAACAGACAGGGCAGCCATCCCAGAGGTTAGTCAGGCAGCAGGTGCTCACATGCCTGGAGGTCTTGTGTTGTTGGATCTTTGTTGCATTCATTGTTCCCATAGCTAATGACCAGGTGGTAGTGACAGACCTTCTCATTTCCCCCTCTCTTGCTGCTGTAGGGTTTTCTTCATATCCTGCTATTTCAAGCTAAGATATAATTTTTTTTTCTGGCATTGAAGTCTAACCTATTTTGAAATCTGTAAGGGATTTTGTTGCCTTCTGCTAGGCTTCATCTTAGGATCTGCTAATATGCCTGTGACCTTAATACCTACACTGATGAATAACTTTCCCAACTGCATACTCATTTTTATTTGCTTCTTAGAGGCAGAAGAGCAGGAATGGAGTAAGGAAAGAGGTCAGTAGACCCTCTAGTTCTGACCTGACAGGGCTGCCTGAATAGCAAATATGGCCAAGATTTGGGAAGGGAGAAAATGAGGACAATGAAAGGGGTAAAATGCTGGAGAGTTGGGAGAGGTAAGATGAGGGATTACTCATCTTGCAATTGCGTTGCAATTGGGGAAAAGGTTGGAGTGGTGGATTGTAACAATTTGGAGAGAAGGTGCAAAAATGGCCAAACTCTATTGTTTGTGTTAGAGTGAATTGGGAAACAAACAGGGAAGGCTCCTCTCCAAAGCCCTGTTCAAAGTGCTCAAGTCAAAGGTCTTACTGTACACTACTGCTACTGCAACTGTGAAACACTGGCAGAGGGGAGGTCTCATCCTGTTCCTTCAGCCTGCAGGTTCTTCCCCAGCTCACACAATGGGGCTCAGAGGTGAATCAGAACAGTCTTACTCTGCTGATGAACCTCTTGTCACTCTTCTGAATCACTAAGAAACCCCACATTGGAATTTCTGGGTCTGCAGTTTGGTATTTGCTTAAAGTTCACTTAAAATCAAATTAGCATTTTTAAGGTTGCAAATACAAGCATGTAAAGTTAGGAGATGACCTAGTTTGGGCTGCATGCTTGGCCTTAATTTATCTCCTCTAAGCACACTCATTATTGAGCCTTTAATAATTGTAATCACATACTCTTGTTCCATACATTTGGGATATTCTGTTTCCATTCAATGATGCCTCTGTTTGGTTTCTTTTGCATTGCTGAATGTATGGTTATTGGGCATAATTGCAGATTATACAACTCCTGATCCTATGATAGTTAACTACTTCATGGACTTTGTCACATTTGTAGTCATTGTATTAAAGAAGGGCATGTAAAAAT
>VZTN01029903.1:763853-799532 GCA_013400515.1 Erpornis zantholeuca | reverse complement strand
GGGTTTTTTTTGTTATATTTGTAAGTGCAGGCACTTGGATTCACTGTGGCTTAGGTGATGTTTTGCATTGTCTCACACTGTTATACAGGAAAAAAAAAGGTATTTTTATCTTCATTGTTGAAGAGAACAGAGCTGTTCTGAGTGCAGGAAAATTGAGAGCAAACCCCCTCCAGTCTCACTAGTGATTTTTTGCGAAGAAGTATTAGAGAATTTTTGCCTGTTGCAGTGTGGAGATGTTGACAGGTAAAACATAGCATTGCTAATAATTTCCAGTCATTCAGCCAGTCAAAATATAGCTTTATTAATATGCATACAGAGCTCTCTGTTTCCCTTCACTCCCTCTTGAGAGACACAGAGGGGGAGAGATGGGCGTTCTTGTGTCTCTTGGCTAATCAAGAATGATGCCTTGTGCATTCTTTAGGGTGAGAGAAGAGGAAAGAACAAACAGGAGGCTCTAATGGGTCTCATCCATCTGACTTCTATAATTTTTGATTTATATACCAACTTAATGCCTGGTTTATGATGATTTATGTCCCAGTATGTTTATAGCCCGGTCTGATGCCCCACCCCACAATGTTAGTGAGATAAAATCCCTGCAGTTAAATATTTCAAGGTGATTACATGCCACATAGAGAGTTAGTAATGAGGAGTTAAGTGCTTCCTTCAGTGCGAGAAGATAGACATAAGTAGAAAATTTTGGAAATGAGCTTAGTGTGATTTGTTCACAAAGCCATGCACCATCCACAAAGNAGACAGCAGGTCTACCTTAGTCATGCACCATCCACAAAGAAACACCATAGCAGCCAGCATGAGAGAAAGGGTAAGAAACTTTGAAGCAAACAACCTGGCTTTGACCTGATAGGAGCTGCAGGCTGAAACAAGAAGATGGATTTTATCTGTCAATAGCTACTAGGCAGTGGTTGCCATTTTAATTATCATTCTGCAGCAATGCTCTTTGGACATTGAATTACGGAATAAACCTGATCCTCACGTACAATCAGAACATCCTCCTGCTTTGAAAAAAATATAAAATGTGCCAATATTAATGTGCAGAAACCCTAATTCAGCTTTACATGCTCAAATTCTTTGTGCTAACTGGGTCACTGTGATTTTGGCCGTGTTGTCAGAGCTGAGTGTAGTTCTGGCCCATGAAGACTGGATGAAGCTGAAGGATTTGTCTAGGGGCCCATCCCAAGACTCCTTAATTGGCTGGGTGAATCACAGTTTAGCTGTTCAATTATTCCCTACCCACCTCCAGGAACTGATTGCACAGTTGGTGGGGGAATAAGAAATCAGGAATATAAATCAACTGCACGTATCTCTTGTGGGAATTCAGAGTTCAGTCTCGCAAATCTCATCTGGCTGCTCTGGATGTAGGTTATACTTAATGGAGCTTGAGCCTGCATGTCCCTCTGCATCACTGGAATTATGACAGCTCATTTGAGTCTGTCTGCCACTGGTGTGTGCAATTGATCAATATATCTTTCATAAATACCAGCTCTCCCTCATCTCTGCCTTCATCACCTTTGTCTTTTCTGGCTTGCCCTTTGCATCCTTGTGTATTTTGTGGGTTTTTTTCCCCCCAAACTTGATTCTCACCTAGATATTCTCAGAGAAGAAAATCAATGGAAGAATATCAGTTGCTCACCTAAGAGGGGCTTCTTTGCCATACATAACTAAGGTTATAAATAATTCAGTAGGGCCCCTGTCTTTTCTTTCCTCCCATAAGATTGGGTTTATTAAAATTTTATGGGAGAGGACATGGAGGTGGCTGAATTACTGGCTTAATCTGATACAGTCTTCAGCAATGCATTAGTTTAGTACCAGCTGATCTTTACTCATCATCACAGGCACACACTAAATCAGTCTTCCTTGTAGAATCCATTTTGCAGCATGTTATCATGTATTTGAGCATGATGTAATGCCATTCCTTATAGCTTGCTCTCATGCCTGATGGTGTTGCCAAGGGAAGAAAAGTGTTAAATTGCCAAGGCAAGGCTTAATCTTTTTTCTTCCACTGAGGAAGTCAGTAGAGGCATGAATCCATATAGATACAGATCCTAAGCAGAAGGGATCTATAGGCTGGGGACTAAGAGTTTGGTTTGGCTTATGTTCATACCAAAAGAATAATTCTACTGAAATAAGAACATATATTCTAAGGTGAAAATGGTGTGAAATCAGCATCCGGGTGCTAAATACTCAAGAGATATCAGGAAAACAAAAGGGTTCCTTGAGATCTGGGACTTTTTGTCATTTTAATGAAAATGCATATATCCCAGAATTAAACTTTTCTGTTAATGCTGCTGCTACTGATGTGTAGTGCACCTTCCATCCTAGCATCTTGAAACACTTAGGAAATGGTTTTCAGCCAGTATCCTTTGGACCTAAACAGGATGCCACAGGAGGAATAAACCCAAGTACACCCATTTCACAAAAAGAGTTACAGAGAAGTGAATTGACTTGCTAAATGTCATGTGGAGAGTGAGTGGGAGAGTCAGAAACAGAGCTCAGGTCTTTATACTCTCCCCGCTCTAAGTGCTAGACAATGCTGTGTTCTCTAGTGCCAGGGATTATGCAGCCTATCTCCTAAAAAAGCCTTGCAAAACCATATATCACGAATATTTTGTTCTAAAAAAATTAATTTTCAAATGAAAGCTCACTGACTACAACCAGAATCCAAATGGATACATATATTGGTATCAATTTTTGCCTAGTAAAACAGCAAAACCCCCTTCAAAGGTTGCTAGTGGATTAGCTACAACAAAGTGGGGATTCCTCAGAACCTGCTAAACTCCAGGTCCTTGAAGATACTAGGGTGAGGAACTAGGATCAAAGGTTGTCCATTAGAATATGTGTAGGTGCTGTGGATTTTCTGCCATGTATAAGTTACACTCTACGCCAGTGTCCTTGCTGGTTTTATGGCAACTGATACAGCACAAATAACATGCTGGTACTCTGTCTTACCTGCAAGTAATCTTAACCACAATTTCATTTGAAAAATAATCAAATTTGTGCATTTTGAGGAATAATAATTAGCATTCCTATTACAGACACATAAAATCTGAAAGAAATGCACACTTAATGGATAACTCTAGGCATATGATATAAAAATGGCCTTCCTGGTATGTCCTGGGCAGAACCAGTTGTTATGGGTGACAAATCCTCTTTGGTTGGTAGATCAGCCACAGCCAGCTCTGCTTCTCATCCAAAAATGGCATGGGTCAGGAAATTATTAATTGACAAGGATAGTCCTGACCATGATTACTGGCTGTGAACCATCTGCTGCCAGAGGGTGCATTAGAGCTACCTGTGATTTATTCCACATAAACCTAGGCTGAACTGGTCTTCAGCTTCCTTCCGGAATATCTTCACCCCTTGTAGTACTCATTGCACCAGCACCTATGTGTTGATTATTTCTGCTGCATTTCATTGATGTTTAGGTCTTTACATGAAAGCAGGATTTTTATTCAGTAAATAAGCTTTGGCTCTGACAGTTAACCCTTTGCTGGGCCACCACTCCTCTGTACTGACTTTAGTTGATGAAGTAGAAAAGTCCATGGCGTCATCGCTTCCACAGAGGACCAGATATTTCATGTGGAAGGAATTGAGAATAAAAGGCTTTTGTAAGAAGGAATCAGGCAGAGAAATCCAAGAAAAACCCCCTTGATATAGCAATAGGATTAGTATTTCAGAGTGGTCTGCCCAGTTTTCCAGGAGGAATCAGTGGTTCTCTGAAAAGCTGAGATGACAGCTCTGCTAGGTGAAGCTTTTTGACAAGACAAAAGGTTGCACAGGCAGCAGCACTTTGAAAATCTGTGTGATGCATGGATGGATTAGATCATTTGATGTGTCTCTTTGGCTGCTAGTTCATAGGATTCTCTGATTAACTGTTCTGGCATAGGCTTTCAATGGGAACCAATGCTCTATGCAAGTAAGAGCATAGTTCCAGAGGTAAATGAATCGCCACTTTTGGCAGTCAGATGACAAGTGCAAGGTAAGGATATTTGTGGCTTTTTATCACAACTGGGGGAGCTTCAGTATTTTACTAGCCAGAGAAGAGAGGACATGTGTCACTGGCTTGTTGGATTCAAGATGAGTGTTTTACTATCCTTTCCTCATAGAGCAGATGAGTTGTTCTGTTGCTGTAGCAAAGCAATGCTTGGAGAAAGCCTAGTAAACATTCTCATAGGGATAAAACCTGGTAGTAGGGTCTAGGATGCTCCTAAACCTGCTGGTGCAGTCTCCAGAAGATGCATTTAGCTGAGAAGGGAGACCAATCCCTAGGCAGTGATGGCCTGTAGGAATTGCAAACTTGTCTATGACATTTGGCAGAAGGAGCCTCAGTCAAGAAGGATATGGATAGGATGCTAATGTGGCCCCAAGTTATCTCCAGAGGACTCTGGTCCACACAGAAATCTCATTTTGGTGGGATTGAGGGGAGCTAGTTTGGGACAGTAAGCCATCTGCTTCCACAGCTGCCTTCATTTTGATGTTGATAGAAAGGGAAAAACATCTGGTTGGGCTGTTAGTGGTATGGTTGGCAGCTGGAGGGACAGTGCTGCTTTCCAAGTCTTTTATTCCTGTGCTGTAGGCATGAGTAGAGAAAACATTCCCTGGTGTAGGAGCAGGAGTCTTAGAGCCTTGGGGAGTGGTGAGTGCAGAGAGGAACTCTTTGTATGCCTGAGAGGCAATGTGCGTTTTTTGGTTTATTTTTCCTTCCGAGACTTGAGAATGCAATCGGATGAGCTTTTAGTGGTGCCTTTAAGAATATGAATAAGGGAGCCAAGGTGATGTGTGTAAACACCTGGGGAGAAGCTAAAAGAGGAAACAGAGAATAATAGAAAAGCTGCTGGGGGAAATAAAAATGTGATGCCTAGATACCCTTCTGTGTATAGGGAGAACTTCTCTGTTTATTATTCATCGATGTGGATGCATTAGATGTATGTGAAAATCAAACAAATTGCTGACATTGCTGGCAGTGCTGAGACAATAACCAGAAGCTGTTGCCTCTGTCACTTTCCTTTTGCAGCAAAGTCTGGTGGTGAATGAGACTGGCATGAGCTTGCCATTGCTCACTCACTACTTTTTGAAATTTACTTTTGTTTGTGTTTGTATGTGTCAAGCTCTTGGCACAATTCTGATAAGCAACAGAAAGATGGAGCCTTTCCACCGATCAATAGAGATCAATCTCTTAATTTCGACTGAATGACAAAACAAAGCCAGCTATTAAAAGTGTGTTTTTACTTTTTCTTAACACCTGCCAGCCGATAGCTAGCAAGCAGCTCCCAACACCAAAGTACCAAGGGACATTAAAGAGAGCTCTCACCTGCACATTATTTATACTGACCCTATCAGAGGGATGGGGTCTGTTTGCACAGACCTGAGGATTACACAAGATGTAAATGTGCCTTGGGGCACAAGTGTGGAAAATTCTGGCCAAACTATTTGGTTAGGGCTAGGCTTGTTATTTTGTTATTGACTAGTCCATGACACTGGTTGCAATGCTTTGAGCATATGTGTGTCTGAGGCCACAGCATCCAGGGCAGAGCTGCAGGTGATGTGAAGTTCGGGTTATACTTGGTGTTAGTCAACATCTATTGGGTTTGCTGGTACCAGATCACATGTAGCTATCTAGTAATACAGCACATCTGGTTCCCTGACGTACAGAGAAGGCTGAGAAGTGGGATGATGAGTTCTTTTGGGTGTCATTAGAACATCCAATCAGCCATGTGGGATGTTGTCACACCAGTGCATTTACCCCAACAAGCCTTACAGGAATGGTCTGAGGGGCAGTGTGTAAGAGTCACTGGTTTATTTCCTAACGAGTGTTGCATAATGAAAATCTTGTTCACTGCTGTCAAGTATCAAAACAGAGGTCTTGATGAAATATTTTTAAAACGTCTGCCAGTACATAGAATGGTCAAGAAAATAGTTGTTTTGGTAGTTGTTCTGGCTACTTAGAGCACCACATTTTAAAACCTTTGTTGTAGACACTGCTGTATATACCCATCTTATACCCACCTGAATGTGAATATCGGGGTGGATATGCAACAAATGGCACAGGATAGTAAGTGTAAGTGAAATATTGCTGCTAGTAAATATCAATAGCTAATACTTGAATCTGATTTTTTTTTTAATGAAGGAGTGGAAAACAGATATTTCAGTTGTGTCATGAATTTTCTGTGTTTTGTTTCTCTTCCTACAATGCTGGCATCATAAGTAAGAGTGAGTGAGGTGCATTCACATGTGGCTGCTCTGGTGGGCCTCTAGTATGGATGAACAGGCAGAAGGAACAGAACATTGGCTTCTGTAATAAGATGAGTTTTCTCGTTGTTTGGGGATATGCGTGTGGGAAGGCTGAAATGAGGTTTTGCTCATGAAAGCAAGAGACCTGAGAGCACCAGCTAAACCCAGGCATGCTGCAGGCGGTCACTGGGCATGTTTCCCAGTTACAGCCAATGCCATTGTGCTTAATCACCATGTACAAACTGTTGCTCTAGCAAGAGTTGATCCCTGTTGGTGCAGTGCTCTCTCTTGACTTTAGACAGCTTTGCTGTTTTGTCTTGAACCTTCTCCTGCAGTATTGCCCTGCCATTCCCAAAACGTAGCACTATTGCAGCTGCAGCCACGAACCTTGGCTCCCAGGGCTGCACTCAGGTCAGAATGTGTTTTGCTTCAGTGTTGTGCTTTGCTGGAGGAGTTCAGCACTGTAAGTAAGGTATGAGTTCTACTCATGGCCCTGTTCTTCAGGTTCTCAGCTTTGTCCAGCTACTGGTTTGGTGGTAGAGTCTGTGTGATGCGTTTATATGCTTCTCATCTTGGGGCTGTCTAAAAACACTTTGGCCCCTAATGCAAATGTGTTGTAATTGGGCCTGAGAGAGATGGTCCCAAGAACTTATTGCAGCAGTAGATTTTACTGGAGAGCAAGAGCTTTATGGAGGAGGTCTTGTTCAGTTCAGAAGAGGGAGAAATGATGTTAGCACAGCGTAAGTGATTTTGGCTTTCTGTGAGCTGAAGGGATACTACCTGCACAAGCAGTGGGCTGAAGGTGGTACTGCCGTGGTGCAGAGGGGCCTTGGGCCTTTCTCTGGCCCTGGAATGGGAAGGCTGAGGTTTGAGGGCTGGCTGCATCCCTGTACTCCTCTTTTACCTGCTGGTGCCTCTGTATGGGTCATTTTGGGGGTTTTATCAAACTGAAAGCCTGCTCCAGGGAGATGTACTTCTGCTGAGAGGAGAACAGAAGAATTGCAGAAAGGGGAGGTCTGAAGGCTTCTGGAGCAACATCACATGGAAACCGGAGGAGGTGGGTATTTGTCAGTGTCGCATGAAGTGAGACAAAATCCCAGCACCTCAGGCAAACAATAACAAGAACCAAGTTGATGGAGCTGCTCTCCTGTGAAGCCTTATCCATCGTGGCTGCCAGCTCTGCTAAAGCTGCTCTGAGGCTGCTCAGAAACGATTGCTTCTCCTCCCTCTTTAGGGAAATGACAAAGGCTGGGCTGTGGAAAAGGTGCCAGCAAGCATAGAAGGGAAGAGAAAATAGAGAAAATTTGATGTTGAATGTATTCATCACCACCTATTTTAGGGTCAGTTATTGTCTTTTTTTTCATTAAATGAGGTGCTATTTTTAGATTTCCAAATCTATACATGGAAATTATTCTCAAATGCTCCAGCTTTCATCCTGTATTAAAAAAAACCCTGCAGTCTCATCTCGATGGTGCATTTAATGCATTAATTTTGTGTGATTTTTTTTATCCTTTTTTCTTCCTGCTGAAAAAAAATGTGATCCCTTCTTGCTCCCCTGCCTTGGCTAACAACACTGGAAATGCAGTATTTAATGTTTTCACTTGTTGCTTTAGTGTTTTGTTGGAGTTATGGGGGCTGTGGGTTAAGAAGTGGCTTAGCCAGCAGCCCACCCACTTCCTTGTGATTTTTCTTCAAAGAAGAGTCTGACAGAGAAAAGTTGTTCTGTTGCAGATTTGCTGAGTTCAAAGCAAGTGCCCTACAGATACAACTTTGTGATTAATCCTCAGAACTGGTACATAAAGCTTATGCTATGCCACTGCTACTAATGTTAATGGCAGTCAGGCAGCTTACTCACAGTGCACTGCTTTAAAGAGTAATAATTTACCCAGAAAAGTCCTGAGGCAAGAGAAGTGATAGTAATTTATTAATTCTTTTGTAAATCCTTTTGTCTGTGGCACTGGCATTGCTTTCCATCCGTTTCTAAGTCATGAAATTTTGGTGAGCCCTGGGCCTTGAAGTAGGAAGAGAGCAAGATGTTATTTTTTCCATGTCCTTGAGCTCTTCAGTGCCAAGAGCTGGTGCATGTACTAGAATTCCAGGCTATATTTACAAAGAAGAGACCAAAACCTCATAATCATATTTTATACCCTCTGTTGCACATGCAGAATTAGTGTCTGTAGAGAAGAATGTGACCTTTAGGCAGCCATTGAAAAGCAAACAGAAAGCTGTGCCTCTCAGCTTTGATAGAAAGCAGTTCTGTCTGAGAATAGCTATGACATCAATGAGATAGTTATTTATAAAAGCATGGGCTTTTTCAGAGGGAAATGAATTGGGGTACCTGATTTTGAGGTATCTGACATTAAATATTCCTGGAACATCCTGATGGTCAGTAGGAAGTGCTCAGCATTCCTCAGGAGACTATGTCAGCATCTGGCTATGATTACATGCAGCACTACCTCCTAGTAAAGGCAGTTACCCAGCAAAGGTGTCTCTTTGGCAGACTTGGCTGTATTTGTTATTTCTGTGTTAGTTAGACCTAAGATTTCTAGTGAAGATTCTGCTTTCTCAGTGAGGGAAAATTTTGGCTGGGAACCAACTCATGGAGAAAAGCTGTGTGCAAAATTGCACCATAGTACTGGATATTTTTTGCTATGTGTGGAAAGCTTCCTCCACACATACAGTGAATACTGGTGTTCTGAAAGCAAGAGAACTATAATTCTGAAGTAAATTACCATACTGTGCTGATTTCTGAAAGCAACTGAGCTACTTGGGATCCCAAATGACCCTGAAAGCTACAAGGGAATCTTGAAAATTCCATGTTTTGTTCCCAGAGCAGATGAACCAGCACGAAATATGATGGATTCAGACTTTCTGGGCAGTTCCAGTGGTGGAACTGGCTTTGGGATGCTTGTGGCAAATGGCAGCATAAGTCAAAGGACCTCCTGAATGCTAAGTTTGCCTTGAGATGAGTATTCATAACTACAGCTACATCTGTATCTTGCATTGCAAACCTTGAGTCCCTCAGGAATGCTGTTTGAAATAATGATCTTGCAGCATGAGCCTGAGTATCAGTCCTTTCAATAAATATTTTGAATTTTTCTTCACATTTCCTGTTTTTTTCTCCCCTCATCCTTCCCAAATGCATAAACATTTTATTCTTTCTAACTTTAAATTATTGAGATATGCATATCCCTGTTCTTTCTCTATATACCTTTCTCTATATTCTCTATATACCTGGGATGACTTCCCAGCTGATTTCTCTTTGCCTGACTTTGGGTTTTTTGTATCAATGAGGCTGGTGCCGGGTACCTCTACATGAGAGAATTTTTAGTTATTTGCACAATGGTATTTCAGAGTGAGGGTTCATTTCCTTGCCTTTGCCTGTGGTGACTGTAAATGGGCACAGAAGAGATTGAGATTCCTTTGATCTCAGTGAGGTGAGGAGTGGCAAAGATGACTTCTCAGCAAGATGAATGGACAAAGAGCTCAACATCATTCTTGGTACAAACCATTTAAACTACCAGCTGGACCTGGGTAGAGAATCTTCAGCTGGAAGCCCAAAGACCCTTCTGTATTTGCTTGCTAGTATGTCTCTCAGAGGGATATGTGGGACAACCTGAAATATTGCGTCCAGCTCCAGGTTTCTCAGCGCAGGAAAGACCCACTGGAGTGAGTCCAGAAGGTCACAAAGATGATTAAAAAGATGGAACACCTTATCTGTGAAGACAGGCTAAGATAGTTGGGACTGTTCAACCTGGGGAGGAGAAGGCTTTGGAGAGATGTTCTTGCAGCCTTTCTGTACTTAAAAGGGGCTTTTAAGGAAGGTGACAACATTTTCAGTAGGTCCTGTAAGGACAGCACAAAGGGTAATGGTTTTAAACTACAGAGTGTCAATTTAAACTAGATATAGGTATAAGGAAGATTTTTACAGTGGCACAGATCTGTCCAGAGAGGTGGTGATGCCTCATCCCTGGAAACTTTCAAGGCTGGGTTGGACAGGACTCTCATCAACCTGATATAGTGGAAGGGGGATTGGATTTGATGGCCTTCAAAGATTAGTTTCAGCCTTCCAGCCCAAACTGTTCTGTAATTCTAAGAATCTGCAGTATTGTGGTGGCCTGTAGTGAGGGTTATAAGGAGGTGGGGAGCAACATTTGGTGACAGCAGTTGTTGCCCAAGCATGTGACTGCTACTCCAGGTGGCAGCCTGCCTGGTATCAGCTCTTAGCCACCATAGCAGGACTAACTTAGTACTTCCTGTTGGGCCATGCAATGTCCTGTTGTCCCCTTTCCCCATTTTCAGTCCTGAAACAGCCTCTTCTAGATCACCACGATTGCTAGCAGGGGCCTGTTTCAAACTGGGTAATACAAAACTCCAGTTTAGCTACAAATGGAACATGATTGTACAGCAGGCAAAGTCTTGTTTATTCAGGCAACATAGACTTTACTGGCTTGAGTTTGCACGGGTGTTTTTTGTGCCCAGCAAAATGTTTGACAGTGTCATCATCAAGCCAAACCATTGTACTAAAATGTTATTCTTGAGTTTCATTTTTTTGAGAGCATGGTAGAGAAATCTGGGATAAACCAGAATCTTTAGAAAAAGATGACTGCTTATTTTCAGAACTCCCTGCAGACCAAACATAGGAAAAACAGCTTGTCTTTCACAAGAAGATTGAGGACTGTAATTATACAGAATAGTATATACTTGCAGTGAGTTGAATTTTCAAATTTATACATTTACAAAGAAATCATCTCATCTGTTGTCTTTTCTCCAAGCTCTAGCATGAGCTAGTACTTAGTTTTTTTTCTATTATTGACTTCTAATCCATAGCAATTAAAGAAACAAACAAAATCCCTAATAGGATTTAGAAGTTACCATGCAAAAGTCACAACAGCCAGACTCTAAAATCCTTCCTTTAAAAAGTTATTGTGGATGCTTCCTCTAAGAGACAATAAGGTTATTAAATTCTAGTACTGCTTCCTGACGGCCCTGTTCCTGTACTTTCATTGGCTTTATCATCCTGCTCTCATTTGGGTATTGGCTATTCATCCATCAGATAAGAGTATTTTTCAGCTGAAGAATGTCTGGCCTAAGGGAGACAGGGTCAGCAATTTGCTGCTAGAAATAGTAATAGGGCAGTTCTTGTGGACTAATATTACATGGATGAACTTGCAGCACATGGGCTGGGGCAATTTTCAGGAGGTGCTATCAATGCATTTGCCCAACATGAGGCCCTGCTGTCTCTGGGAGGGAATAGAACTCATTTGGTTGCTTGGGGTGAGCTCTCTCCTGGCTGTGTCCCCTCCCAGCTTCTTGTGCACCCTCAGCCCACTCACTGGTGAGGTGGTGTGAGTAGTAAAAAAGGAGCTGTTTAAGCACTGCAGTAACTAAAGCATCCTTGTGTTATCAATGCTGTTTCCAGCACAAATCCAAAACAAAGCACCATAATAGCCACTATGGAGAAAATTAACTCAATCTCAGCCAAAATCAGCAGAATTTGATCTGTGTTTTTTTAGCAGCCGAGCTCCCGTGGCAGGTTTGTTCTTCAATAATTTGATTAGATCTTGTTCAAAAACGTCTCTAGTAATGTTGCACACAATATAATGCCAGCCCCATCCCATTGCTGTCAGCCTCAAGATCCTGTGGGCAGCACTTGCTCTGTCCATGCTCCTGCCTGGGGCTGCTCAGGTCCTTCCAGTGCTGCTTTGGCAGCTCTCAGACTCTGACTGCACAACTCTATCTTTAGAGCTGCAGAAACTCCACTACCGCAGTGTCACAACAGAGCAGGTGGTACAGCAAGCCAGGGTTTGAATTTTAATTCTGTTCAAATTATTTCTTGGTTAGGAAAATTTGTCTGAGTTCATGAACCTCAGTTTTAGAGGTGTGTTAACTGTTGAGAGCTTTCAAAATGTGCTTGCCACAAAACCTAGCAATGAGGGGGCTATCTGCATTATGGAATTACTTTTGTAATCTTTTGATGTCATTTCCTTAACCTTGTGCTGGTTTTATCACAGGGATATCTTTTGTTACATTCTTTTTACAAAAGAGAAGAAAATAACTAGTTAGTTATTATTCTAGCTGAATCGCAGAATAAAATTCAGACACAGCTGTCACACAGTTCTAGTATCTGAGGAATATCAGCATTATGAGCTGAATGCTATTAGCATATTTATTAACAGTGCATAGAATTTATTTATTAATAGTAATGCACAGATAATTCACTCTATGTGCTTGCACTACTGTTTTGATGCAGTTAGTATTGAAAAAACTTGTATTTTTCAGTTTACATTAAAAATATTGATGACAAAGATTGAGTTAGTTTGCTGTTACTGTGTCGTGTGTCACCTCACACTCCCTCAGGGACAAATGTAAGGCTTCACTTTCTCAACGTGCTTTTAGTATGTGGCAAGGTGGATGTTGTCAGCTAGTATTGATTATTGCTGTTGATTCTTGCAAATTTCAAAATCCCTGTAGTATAAACATTTGATGTAAAATTTAAATCGGCTTGTAAATGCTGAATTCAACGAAGAATTTTTCACCTTCATATTTTCAGTAACAAACATACACTCCCAAGTGCAAAACTAATAGCATGTACTGTGCTTTATAAATGTACTTCACAAACCTAAATGATTTTTATAATCACTGTGGATGCTTTTCACTGCCAGGATTATGACATAATGACACAAGCTTTGCAAATACCCCTGGTTCTAGCTGTGGCTGCTCACAAATAACCAAGACTATTTTGGGCAGTAGCAAAACCAAACTGATGGGTGAATGTGCTGATGCAGTATGTCTTTGGGAAGCCCTCAGCAGCAGTGAGCCATGGATCTCTGTTTGGAAAAAAACCCACGCATTTCCTTCTCCAGGGACAGAAGCAGCTGCTCTCCTCCTCTGGGACTGCATCCTGCTCTGTCCTAAATAGGCTCATGTGTTTGACTGGCAGTGTGATTGCTCAGGATGCAGCACAAGTCCCTTAATTTTTGACCAAGAACATCTTGGTGATGTTTTTCACTAAGTGCTGTGCTCTGTTCTTGTCAGGGATGCCTCTCCAGCATGGATGTGACTCTCTTGAAAGCTCTGTTTCCCAATTTATGACATGCCTTTAATAAGGAGAAGAACAAGACCATCATCCATCATCCAAAGGGTGTAGGAGAAGTTTCTGTGGCTGATCTAGCCTTGTGGTTATTGCCACCTCAAGGGTCTTAACTGGCATTTTAACATATGGAGGGGGATGTTCTTCTTGGTTAGAAAAAACAGTTACCATTGGAGAGAGCCTGTCCCAGCAATTTCACCTGCTTGTAACACTGGAAAGAAAGCATTTGTCAGAGAGGTTGGGAGGATTTTGAAGGATGTTCTAGGTGCTTTCCTGACCTCGCATGTAACTTCTAATTCTTTGGGACAAGTATGCATTTGGATCTTTCAATACACTTTAAGTCTCACTTTGTAATCACTTACTGCTGTTGTCCTATTTGGCCAGATTCAGCCCTGGAGAAAGCAGGAAAACCAGAAGGGAGTTAGCCCATTTTATGTAATGTCATATCTGCCACATGGAGCTGCAGTCAAGCTGTGGATGAAAGGGGAGAGAGATGGGGCAGTGCGCATACACATTTGTGCCTGCCACAACCCTGCAGGAGGCAGTTGCAAGTTTTCTTGCCTGATCCATTATCCTGGAGGAGAAAACGAATTGATGTGTACTAGCCTTGGCACTGGGGATCTCCTTAGCTGATTGCTGCTAATTTCATTATTGGAATTTTTGTTAACCCTTTGGTAAATGAAGACAGATCTTGTTTTACATTAGCATTCCATGAAGAATGCATAAGCATAAAAACCAACAACTCGTAGCCAGGGAGTGCCCAAGGGATTAATCTGTAGGCAGGGGTTTCTTCAGGACACTTGATTTAAGCAGACTGCTTGTACAAAATATCAAAGGTGTTTTATATGGAATTAGTTATGTGGCTAGAGATAAATTTGGAAGTATAGCTCCTTATCCACACATATCAGTTCAAGTTTGGAAGTGTGTGTGGGGGTTGGAGTGTTCTTAAAAAACAGTCTGGCTGAGGCATTTCTAGTCTATTCAGGCAGAAATTTTTAGCTACAATCTCAGGGGTTCTGGGCACGGGCTGATGTTGCCTCTCTCACAGTGACAAGAGCCTTAAAATGTCTGGATAAACCCTTCTCCAGTTCCCAGTGATCTCCTTATGTTACAATTGTCTACCTTTTCCTATGCCATAAATATTCTACAGGAGGGCTTATTTTTTTTTATTCTTCAGTACTCCCTTTTCATCCTACAAGTATTTTCATATGGTTTCTTACAGGGTGGTGAGAGCAGAATTGTACCGATATCTAAGAATATGAACTTGGGTGTTTCTCCTCATAGTTCATGTCCCATCTTCCAGATGAGGGGTTTGTTTTTCCACTGAGTTTACCTAAACTATTCCATGCAGTGTGAGGCTGCCTCTCTTCTCACACTTCTGCTGTAGCAGATCCTCTTGAGTCCTTAGCTCCCTCTAGTTTGAGGGATGACAATCATACCAAGAACATTCTTGATGTTTGGTCCTCGGTACTCTATTCATCACAGGACTGTGTTGCTGTTATTTTGTTGTTTCAAGCAAGAACTCAAAGGCACTTTTCCTTCCATGTGCAGGAAAGTGTGGATAATAGATGTTCCATGTTTTCATTCCTGATAGGATCTGTCTCTTTGCACTTACTCTCGCTTACCATCTCCCTTATATCTGTAGCACACACACTTGCATACATATGAGACTGAGGGCAAATCATGTTGCCTGTAAGTCCCATGTATGCAAGAAGTGAATATAAACATTTGGTTGTTATTAATGCTAACTATAAAAACTGTTTTGTCTGCACTGAGAACTGGGGGAGTCAATGGATAGACATAATAAGGCCTCTCCAGCTTGCTCTCCAAGGACACCCAGACCATGCTAGGCCCAAGAACTGTAAACCTTCATCTTGGGGAGAGGGGGCAAGCTTGGGGGGAAATTCCATCATTGGCTGGGTTCTGCTTGGTGAATTGATGCTGATATAAAAGAACTCATGACCTGTTGTCCATCTTAAGACCCACTGAGGCAGGAGCCTCTGGAGCCCGCAGTGTACCTCTGAAAGCCTTTCAAATAAATCCCTCCTTTATTCCTGTCTAGTCTCTGTTTCTAAGTAGCCATTTAAGGCATCATCATCACATGTGTGTTGACACCTTACACAATTTCTCTGTCTACTCAAGTTGTAGTGCCCTTGAATGGGTGTCTTAAGATTGACATAGAAATGCTGTTGGTGAGAACACATCTGAGTTGTACCCTGTGTTCAGACAGAAAGAGCAAGTGCCTCAGTGTGGAGAGACAGGCGCTCTCCCTGCTCTTTCCGTGAGCTTCACAACTGTTTCACACAGCTACCTATGCAGTTGGCAGGTTGTAGCAGCCTGAGAAGGGAGGCCAAGAGCTGAATCAATCAGGAGACTGTGCTGGTCTCAGTCTGGCAGGTAAGCTCCCTCCTGGTCACAGCTGAGATGAGTTCTTGTTCATTTTAACTCTGCTTGCAAGCTGCCACCCCGGGAGCTCTTTCTGCTGTGTAAATAAACTGGGGACTTCAGTACAGCAAATTTTCACCCACGCTAAACTACACAACAACAGTTACTTGGCAATGTTTTTCATCGTCATCCTGTACGTTTTGCGAGTATTTACACTGCTAGGAGAGGTTTCTGGATTCTACTGGCCTGTGAAAGGGGGAGAGTTTTAGGGAGGGAGTGGGCTTGGGATAACTTTGCTTGAGATAAACCCCAGAACCTGGGTTCTGAAGAGGGTTCCTGAGCCTTTTCTTGAAATGTAAAGTGCAGACTTGAGATGAATTTTTATATGTTTTAGCTTTATATGTTTTAGCCCACTCCTCTGCAGATTTCAGGAGAGAAGAGTGACTTTACACAGTGTTTTTTAGCAAGCTGGGAAAGAGAACTGGTAATAAAACTGCACCACCTGAGTGGCAGGTATGAGGCATCCACCATGTGTGGCAATATTAAAAATGTTTAATGAAAATCAGATTTATTCCCCCCTGTCCTCATGTTGGTTTTAAATCTCTTAAAACAGAGTTTGGCTGGTGGAAACAGACAAGGGCATGCATATGCCATGCATATTGGATTTGGCCCATGAGTACTTGGGTACAGGATCCTGGAGTGGCTGTGCTTTTTGAGGCTTTTAAATTATGAGTCAGCAGTACTGGAGGAACTACTTAAGGAATAAAAGTGTCATGTCATGAAGGGCACCATCCATCTTTTCACTTGTTTGCAACTAGAAAGCATCTCATCTGTCTGAAAGTTTTTGGCAGGTGTTCTGGTTAGTGCTGTTGAAAAAGACACGTTCACGGAATTAATTAAAAAGATAAAGTTATGTGCCCCATTCAAGCCTATTCATTGTAAAGCATTTCTGGGTCTTTATAAAAACGTGAGACGTTCTTCTGGCTTTTCACCAACCTTCCAAAACTGACAGCTCACCAAGGAGGGGAGGAGAGCAGCACAGTGTGGTCTTGTGCTGCTCTGTAATCCCTGCCTCACTCCCCACAAGCCTGCTGAGGCCCAGGTTGTCTCACAGAAGGCAGAAAGGCTTTACATTTTAGTCATGGTACAGATGAGGATGTTTGTTGCTGACGTGATCTTTGTAGAGAAGGTGCTTCCCATTTTGACACGTATTCTTTGAAGGACAGTACAGTTTCTGGTATGTTATCCCTTCCCTTTTAATTTCTTTATTGCCAGTATTTTTTTTAGATAGACCTTTTAAACACAGAGCTGTTTTCTTTCCCTCTACACTTTAATGTTTCTTGCTGTGATTTTGCAGTCAAGCCAAATTTACAGTTGTTGAATGTCAGTACATGTTTATAAAACAGACAGAGCAGGTGAGTATGGAATGTTGGAGGAGCAGGGTGGTAGTTTTGTGTTTAGCCAGAATTGTTTTGAGGACTGATGGAAATGAATATCTTCTAATAAAGGTTATCTTTGTTATCAACCCCAGAGGATCCTAGTAATGCAAAAGAAGTCTTATGGAGAAAATTGGGTTCCTAGATGACCATTCTATTTCTTTCGCTTTTTAAAGGTGTGTGCACAAGAAAGAGCAGTAGGATATCATCTTTTTTTACTATGTACACCTATTTTGTACAAAAACCCCAACAATTCAGAAACTGCTGACAGCTTTGGAATTGTGAAGGGTGAAAGACTGGTACCTTTATGTTCATAGGGGAAGTAGAGTAAATCATCATATCAAAAATTGATGAAAAGCCTTTACAGTGTGATACGTCTTTAACGATTTGACATTCTAATATAGTTCACAGGAGGGAGATGGCCACAGCACAGTTAAGCAGAGCAAATCTTTGCTAGCAGCTGAGCACAGAAAACTGGCACCACTGAATCTACACAAACTCAAGTGCATTCTTGGCTGAGATGTGTGTGTGGGAAAGTGTTTGCTTCAATGACTATTTTTGACCTATTTTGTGAATAAATAGGACTTGTGCCTCTAGAGCTTGCAATCTGGCAACTTCCAGAAGCCCTACCTTAGCAAGGAGAAAACAATTATTAATAAATATACTTCAATAGAAAAATTCTCCTGCCCCAGCTTTCTAAATTCCATATTTAAGCTGATTTTGTGTGAAATGCACTTCTGAGATTACCTTTTTTAAACAAACCCTTATTTTTCATAAAAAATCTGATACCAGGGTTTTGTTTCTCAGTTCCACACAGGTTGTTAGCAATAAGAGAGGGGATGAAAGAGCTGTAAAGAGAGAATCTGTAGACAGAAGAGTATCTGTGGAAAGAGCAGCAGTGTTCTCTACTTGCTTTGGTTTCCCTATTGAATTTACTTATAATACAATCCAATTGCAAAATCCTTTAAATCAAACCTTTGTTCAGAAATACAGGGTGGGTGCTTTTTTGCAGGAAGATAGGAAGGGAAGTTATCAGAAATAGATTAGCTCAGAGTTGCTTTGATGTGCAAGGCAGAATTCAGTTTATTCATTTTTGTGTTAGTGTAGTAGAACAGAACTTGTTATACTACCCACTTGTTTTATTCATGCAAATATCACGTACGAGAGAAAGCATGAACTGGAGCTGCTTGTTTAAATGAATCAACTTATAACTGCTCCAACTATCAATAATAGGAGTGATTAGAGAATGTTTTATCATTAAAAGTCCTGACCAAAAAAAAAAAAAGCTTGTTGGTGTTTCCCAGCAATTCTTTTATAGTGTTCAGGCAAAACCCTTTTGTGTCTTGCTCTTTTATAATTACAGACTCCTAAAACCTCCCAAACTTCAGATAGATGCTGAAAAGTCTTCAGCATTTATTTCTCCAACAAAAACTTTTTTTCCTTGAGGAAGGAGAATGCTTTCCACATCTTTTTGTCAAAAATCCAATTATCTATTTGAAAAGATGTTTCAACAGAATTTTTTTTTTATAATTTCTGAGTAATGCTGAGTTAAAAGGCTCCCACTTTAAAACATAATCTTTTTAACATATTTTCCAGCAAGCTGTAATAGCATATATAAACAACCAGATGCTCTGGTTGTTGTGAAGCTCTGAAGAGCTGACAGGGGCTGCACAGATTTTGTTTCAGATTTATTTTTGTACCTTTTTCTGGGCTTTTGCTCAGAGGTGTTTTTCTGGGATTTTGTTCAGCACTCTCCTGAATCCAGGGTGATGATGTGCATTGTATGGCAAGGTACAGTGCTGGATCCCCTGAGCAACATGAATTCTATTCATTCCATGTGGTACAGTGCAGTGAAAAACCCATTGGAAGCATCACCTTGCACCTGGGGCAGCAGCAGTGCCTCCCTGAGGCGCTGTGCCAGCACTGAGGAGCTCCCAAACACCAGGAGCTGTCCCCTGCTGCCTTCGCCACCTCTGCGTGGTGCTCCGGTGTTTCTATTTCTGAGTTTAATGGTGAGTTTCAGCTTCTCCCTATCCCTGGGATGGATTTACCCTTAAGCCTTCTCCTCCAATTAGGCTGTTTCTAGATTGCCATATATCAGGCCTGTCAGAGCCTTTAAATCCCTCTTCTAGGTCACCTTCTTGCCTTTCCCCAAGGGAGTATAGCAAACCATACCTCCCACTGATCTTTCCTACACATATGCTAATGAGATGCTATTAGTGCCACCTTCTTCCCCAGAGAGTAGGATGGAATAATGGTTTTGGGAAGTAGGCATTTCTGACTTCTTCCCTGGCTCTGACTTTCCTCTTCCAGTGGTTTTTACCAGCTCAGTTGCTATCTCTGGGTAGTCTGTAATGCTGAAATTGAAATGATAACACTTCCCTACCTGACAGGCTGGAGGCGAGAAGTGGTTGTAAGGATTAGTTACCTAAGGGCTATAGCATGCCAAATGTTATTAATAATGCAAAGCAAGAAATGTTCTGAAACAGAAATTAAATTCTTGCTTTTTGCTTCAAAGGAGAGGTTTACCAGAACATTCTAAAGACCCTGCTTTCTAGTCAGGTGGATTAGCTGATGTCTTATGGTATTAGAGATGTCCATGAAATAGTGGGAGAGTGGCAGGCCTTGAGATGTCTCCCACATCTGGGTCACTGCAGTGTTCAGCACACTACTGAATGAGAGGAGGTGATTCCTGCCCATGAGGAGCACCTGCCATAAGAGTCCTAGGTTGTTTTCTTAATTTGCTTGGATAATTACGTACATCTTCCATTTTTAAGACCATCTCCTAGAAGGGCCAGTAGAAGCGTGAGACACGAAAAGACTTGTACTTCTGTGCAGTGTAGGGGTAAAGCAGAGATAAGAGAGGGAAGGACAGTGAAGGACAGCAAAGGACAGAAGGGAGCCAGTGACTATGTAGAGTGAGATAGAGGGTAAAGGACAGTGCAAAAAAGAGAAGGAAGGACAGATGCAGTAGCACAAGCTAAAAATAATCAGTGAAGGGAGTGAAAATTGGTTGCAAAGGATGGAGTGTCAAAGTGCAGGAGACAGCAAGGAAGAGTGAGTCAGGGAATAAAGAGGAGAGGAGGAAAATGCGTTTATTATCTCTTTTTATCTGACAGTACTGAAAGTGGTGTAAAACAGCAATTACCCTGCTTCATGCAAGTCTCTGCTTAAAAAGTGGTAGGGAAATGAATATGATTTCTGATGAGAGATAGCCCTCTGTTCTGCCATGGCTTGTGTGCTGGAGCAGTTCCTGCTTCTCAGCTGGTTCTCCTCTCTCCCAGCTGAGCTGCTAGCATGCCCATCACCTCCCTGCTTGTATCATGCAATGTTCAGAGGGGGTCTTATCCATGCCAAAAAGGGCACGGGAAGTGCTTATAGGAAGCACCTAGGAGAGGGTTGCTTGATTAATTGGTTCTATTCATTAAAAAAACCCCCAAACCTACATGCTGCATATAACATCTCTGTTTAGACAACATCTGGCACCGTAAGGGATTGGGTTCATGCCTCTGAGCTACTTCCTTCAGCGCTGACACCTGTGGACCTTGGGGGATTTCTCTGGACAAAATCTCGTTTTGCTGTGCTGCAGCCCCACTCCCTGTCAGGCTCGTTAACACTCTCTGCAAGAGGTACCATGCACTGCCACGTCCCTGTTGGAGCTATCACAGCCATCTGTGGTCCTCGTGTTTGCCACTGCTGAAAGCAGGCAGTGCTCTGCCAGCCACCAACTTCACTCCTACCTAAGTCACTGGGGAATTGGAAGAGTGCAGCACACACAAAGTTCAACCAGCAAATAGCAGGGAAAAATGATTTTGTAGCCTGGCAGGAGTTTGGGTAGTCCTAGAAGCTGCACTGGGGTTACTCTATCTCTTTTACCCTAGAAGGCACTTCTAGTGCAATTCCTTGTGTCCTGGCACATTCCTTATGATGGGATTGGAAAGGGTTGATTCCTCTGCCAGTGCACTGGTTTAGCACTGGGCAGTCAGTCTCTGACTCCTTCATTTCTCTTCCTTCCCTCCAGCAAACTGGCACAGCAATCTGGGCATTCTGAAAGTGGGGTCCCTGTTCCTTCTTTTTCAGCAGGGTAGGCTTTGACCTTTGTTGAATGGAGATAGTGGTGTTGTAGAAATATAGTGTCCAGCTGCTGATTCCATAATTTTATTTAATTTTCAAGGATGAGGAACTTCAGCTTCTATTTAGCTCTGGGGTAATGGGTGTCAATCACTACCACTTGATAAGCTGGACAGATATTGTTGCTATCAGATCCACTGCATTTTAAACCATGCTGATAACATACCTTGCTGACAATCAGGATACCAGGGAACCAGGATCATAAAAAAGAATTACCTTCCTAGAAATGAGCTGGAAGGAGAGGCAGTGTGCAGGCTTGATTTTTAGGCTCAAGTTCCAGATTCCATCACAGATGCCTGCTAATGTGGCTGTGTGCAATCCATGTAACTGCAGCACCTCAGCTCTTTTTCTGTAGAATTGGGATAAATGCTGCTTCCCTGATTGATATTATTACAAGGTACTTAAGTACTGTGTAAATGAAGGTCCTGTAAATAATGCAGAAGTGTAAATGAACATAGCTGGGGAAGGATGAGTAGAATGAAAAGAAGTTCAACCTGAAGCAGAATTCCAGTCTGCTGAGTGAATATATATGGGAAAGTCCATAAACTGTAGTTGTTATTTTCTGAGTAGAGCTAGTTGATTAGATATAAATCTCTAGCACTAAATAATTTTAAAAATTTATCAAGTTGGTTCAGTTTCATTTTCTGATCTTTGAGTTATTACTGAAGAAACATGCTTCTAAGAGCATACCTTAGGATCAAGCCCTGTATTTTAACCCTATATTTTGATCTAGGCCTGCTTTGAGTTGTAGGGACTGAATTCTGCTGTCAGGTATCTCTCTAGGATGCTGGTCAGAACTGGAGCTGGAAAGCTAAATTTGCTCTAAATACTTAAATATCTAAAATAATTGCTCTAAATTTGCTTAATACATTTTTCATAATGGAAAACACTCTAAAAACAACATTTTAAAAGTCTGTTCTCATTTTGTTGAATAGAAACAGTGTTTGGTGATAAGGCACTTTTTTCTGCTGAGAGAACTCAAGGACTGACAAACTTTAACACTCTGTAGTTTCCAGGAATGCACTAGCTTCAAGTTGAAGTTGTAGCTCTGCTTACGAAATGGGCTGGTGGTGTGAAGAGCCTTGTCCTGTGTGCAAGGGGGAGCTCTGTGGCCTCAAAGCCTTCCAAGACTTGGCAGAAATGTGCAGCTGTTCTGTGTATTGCAGCAGACAGAGCCCAGTTATGAACCTGTGAGAGACAAACACAGTCCATCATGTAGAGGCAGCGCACGAAGCGTGACAGTGGGAAGCATCCTCTGTGAAAGCTTCCAGTGGTACACCAAGAAGAGATCCAGGTTTTGCTGCTTTCATGTTTCACTGCAGGATCTGCCATTTCATCGAAAACTTCCCTAAAGGGAAGCTGGAAAAATCTAGCTGTGAATATAAAGGCAGAAGCAAGTGCTTAACCATGGGCAGTCCTATGTGAACATGATCTGAGTGTAATCTATGAACAGCACCCAAATACTCTTGATAGTGTTATTTTAGGCACGATGGTTGCAGGATATAATTGCATCAACTCTTGCAAGAAGAGATGATGTTTTTAGGAAGAGGTCATGTCTCTCCCTTGGAGAAGGGGTTGTGTGCCTGACTGCATCTTGGTGTTTCTATCAGTTGCTCTAACAAAAACCTGCCTTTTCCATCAAAGTTTCATTGCTCTTCTACTGTCACAGGTAGTTCAGAAAGTCCAAGGAACAGACAGATAGTAATGCTTATGCATGAACATAGCAGAAACCAAACCAGAATTACACTGGTATCTAAGGCTTTGAAGGAACAGGGAAATAGAGCTGTGTTTATCAACTCTTCAAAGGAGAAAAAACCAACAGAGGCAGCAGCGCTGGTTTCTTTTTTTCCCCCACAAGCAACACAGTCTTAAAAGGACAAGAAAAAGCATTAAATCCCAGTGGTGAACTGCTAGCTTGTTCTTCAGTCTGATTTCTTACCTACACAAATGTAATACACAGTGATGGTAAAAATGCAACACTTGAGACTGAATTTTGGATTATGGCTGGACAGCCAGAGAGAAAAGCTCTAAAGAGCAGCTTTATGAGCCCTAGTGAAATCCTGGCTCTTGGATGCAAAGGGAACTTTGAAACACCTGTGTAACTAACTCTGAGTGAGCTGATAAGTGAAGCCAGATTTTTGGCATAAAAACTAAGATTTCACTTTGCTTTTTATTTTGGTTTTTTTAAAATATTTTCTCATATTTGTCTACTTTCTTGAGGTATATAAATAACATTCTCAACCTTTGCCATTATGCCATGAAGTATATGTGGGGTGGAGGCACATTATATGAGTGCCACTTAAAATCTTTTTCCATAATTCTTTGTTTCCAATTGGTGTAAAATTAACCTGGCTTTAATGCATTATTTGAGACACCTGCACAATGTTGGATAATGTCTCTTCTGTCCTGGGAATGGTTTTTTGTTGGTTTTTTTTTGTTTTTTTTTTTTTTTTTTCCCCAGTTAACAGATGCTCCCTCTGCTTGTTTTGGAGCTGGAAAAGATAACACAACATAGGACCTACATAAACAGAGAAAATTACTCTTTCTACGTTTCTTGGCAGCAGTTGTAGATTAGATGCACATGAATGTCCCCTCACAGATGTAGAGGTGATATTAAACTGAGAAGTCATGTGATACCAATTAAATACGTATGTCAGCTGGCTTCTGTTCAGTAATTTATTTTTCTGAGTTTATTCCAGCATCTTAAAAAAATTAAATACTGATACGAAATAAAAAATAATCAGCTTGGCAGAGTAATGTTTCTTCTCCTACCATGATGGAGTTTTTTTTTTCTGCCAGGTAGTTAACATGGTTAATTAAAATGGTTGTAATTTCCATTGGACAAAATAATAGGATGTGGTGCAAGTCAGGTAACTTGCAGCCATGCAGAGCTTGAGATAGAAGTTGTGTGTGGGAAGTCACCCTCTTTTCCCTGTGGGAAAAACTCTCTCCTACAGCTTTCAGAAGGTCTGAGATAAGAGTTAAGATATTTTTAGATATGAGAGCTATTTTTATGTCCCTTTTTTTATTTTCTTCCCCCCCAGTTTTAACAGCTCCCTCTGAGCCCTCTGTGGTTGGGGTGGTTGTAACTAAGGCACCTGGTGCTTGTGCTGAAAAAGTGAGTAATACAGTCCTAGCAGCACTTTAGAAAGCTCTTTGTATTGTTCTAAAAAGACCTTTTTCATCGTGGAGCATATAGAGAATATATGATAGCATAAAGTTTTGGAAGTAGGCTATGAAGTCTACTTCATATGGAACAGAGACACTGTGCAGTTCATGCTGTTGTCACTTGAAGTCCTGTGATGTACATGTTTCTATCTGTAGTGTGCTTTTTCCTGCCACTTTTCCTTCCTCTCTGCCACCTTCTCACTGCTGCCAGACCAAACCTTGGGTGCCTGTACAGTGACTTGGATCAGGCAGCTGATTCTACTTTATAAAGACCCACAGAGGGGGGAAAAAAATGTTTATTTTTGTTCTGAATTAGTTTCCCAGCCCAGATTACTCAAGAGGCCCACAGCCCATGTGATGTGCAACGGGGCAGTGGTGTGAGAGCTGGGGAAGTGGCTTTGTTGTGTCAAGGCAGGGCTGCTCATACACGTGGGTCTCTGAACTGGTGTTGTTTTGCCATCTCTGCATGCAGTTTTTCACAGGGATAGCTAATCAGATGAACAAGGGAAAAGGCATAAAGACCCATACCTGAATGTGACAGTTTTAAATTAAATGAAATGGTGAGCCCACATAATGGAACCACTTTCAGTGAAGGATTACTGCCCCTAAACCAAGACATTTACTTTCATGCCTATGAACCAGTAGGACACACAAAAAAATCAGTTTAGCCTTCTGTGTAACCTCTGCCAGGCAGACAAATTAATTTAATCTTCTCCTTGAAGCTATGTCTACTCCACACTTCCTTTTTTGACTATTAAATATGAAGGGACATATTTACTTGAGGTGTTTTCTAGTCCACATCCTCCAACATTCACAAGGGGCAAAGCAGCAGAGCCTTTTAGGGCAAGGCACTGCCATCACTCCAGCATCACATCCTTCCTCTGTGCCATGAGCAAAAGGCTGTTGAAGGTTGCAGAAGAGGAGCTCCACCCTGTAGATCCTCCACATGTCTGGGTTGTCAGTGGCTAATCTGTGTCTTGGAGGTCGCCAGGAGACTCGGTCCATAAATCTGAGTTGTGCTTAGGATAAACTCCTGACAAAACCTGTAGATATTCCATTCTGCCTGTTTTCTGTAGGGAGTCATCTGAACTCTTTTTCTCTGGTGAGAGATATTGAAACAAGCTCTACCTGACTTAACTTCATAGTATTCTCACTGTCTACAGTGTTTCTCACTAAATCTTTGGAATCATTTCAGCATTATGTATATATGTGCCTATTAAACCTTTGTGTACATATATGCATTTGTTAATCCTGCACATGTGTATGCAAAAGGAAGCGGAGGGACAATGTGTAATAAAAGATCAGATTGTGTATCCAGAAGAGGATTTGCTCTATTTTCTACACTTTATTGCACTCCATAGATTTTTAAGCTATTGCTGAGAGGTGCTAGAGCCCTGAGCCTGATTTAGGCACCTTTGAAAACTGCTGTAAGCTTTGGCAATCTTTGCTACCATCCTCATCCTCCCTTTGGTGTTCTTTTTATAGCTTTCAGTAAGGAGGATAATAACTGTAATAAAAGTCATTACAGCTTTCTTTTCTCCCTCCTCTGACTGCAAACCTGTTGAGGCTCAGAGACTATATGGATTTTTTTCTAAAAACACCTGCTGCTGATTGTTTGCACCCCTGAGGTACACAAGGCTTTGCATCTCTTCCCAGCAGAATTCCCACAAAATGTAGGGAATCCTTACCCTTGAAATCTATTGTATATGAGAGCTGGTGTAGGATTTTCTATCTGGTAAGTTCAAGATCACGTGGAGACCCCTCACACAGTGTGTATGGGGGTGCAGGTGTGTTCCTGTACACACTGAGGGAATTTGGTCAATCTCATTCCTCCATCCATTTTAAGATTCTTGCTCTCTTTCTCTTATCTCGGTCTCTTTTATAAAAAAGGGACAACAATTTCTGGCTTCTTTAGAAAGTCTTTTAAAAAGTTAGTTTAGGATTTTCCTTTTCAAGCATATACATGTACTGCTTGTTATTTCATGTTTGTTTTTTTGAAAGTTTTCAAATCTGAGTTACATAGACTTTTGACTGATGGCTGTTTTACTGGCAGGTAGATATTTGACATTGAAACAATATCAGTTTATTAATGAGAGAGTTAAGAGTGAAGAACATGTATGAAGGGGTGAAGAGAAAACCAATGCATCTATACAGCCTTTAGTAGAGTCAAGTGGGCTCATTCTTCTTATCCCTAAAACTTGCTTGGAGACATGTTTGGGCTGAGTGGGGATTGGGGATGTGGGAAGTAGCATCTACCTAGGAGAGATTATTTAGGCATATGAAGGAAAAGGAGGAAATGTAGGGACAGAGTTCAATTTTTTGTTTTCTGGAGAACTAATAGCCAAGTCGCAGATAACCAAAGAAAACTTTTCCTGCTTTTGTGACTTGGCTTTTTACCTTCACTGATGACAGAACTGGAGTTAATGTTACCTTTGCTCTCTGATAGGCAACTCTGCTGGCCCAGAGCAGGGCAGAGGCTGGAAAGGTTGGTGCTGAGCAGGCAGGTGTTTCACAGCAGAAGAACTGGACACTGTGCAGGCTGTAAAGGTTTGTGAGGCTTTCGCTTTAGGGGCAGCAATGAGCTCCATTTGCTAATTGCGAGAGTCAGAATTCAGGTTTCTGTATGGAGGTGAAATGGAGTCTCTAAGGCCATGTTAATTTGGGATTTAGTACCATGCCAGTAGCTTAAAATAACAGAGCATAACCAAAGCATATGTGTACCCATTCATCCAGTGTTGATCTTGAGGAAAAGTAGTTCTAGGAAATGTTTGGAACTACCACTGTGTCCTAAAACTACTTTTGCTGAATGAAATGTAATAAGATGTACATGTCTGCTTCCTTTTGCATAGATCTCTTTCTATGTACTGATGAGCTATTTATGTGCAAGGGCTTTGTTCCCTATTTGCTGTTGGTTTATATTAACTCCCTGGCTCTTCACAACCTCGGATGAGGAAGGTGCTGGCTTTAAAAGAAAGGTTTCTCCACAGCATGTGTGCCGTTCTAGGGCTTGGATGTTGCATGTGATCCTGAGCTTTAATCAGAATTGATTAGAGATGCCTTTAATGCTGTGCCACACTGCAGCACAAGGTTTTATGATGGGCGGGCAGCGAGAAGCACATCACTTGCTACCTGTGGTAAACACAGCCTGCCCTATGTTGTCAGATATTTCCACTTCATGTTGCTGCCCAAATTCGTGTCTTTTGTCCTGGTCCCTGTGGCATCTCTCTGTGAAACGGAAGCTTGTGTTTGCTTGGGTGCATGTCTGATAGCTTGTCTGAACGGGGGGAAGTAAATCTTTTTGAAACGAGTCGTTTCTAGAGCCACTGCTTGTGGGAATGGCAGGGATTGTGTTGCTATTCACCCATATTGGCGTTTTGCTCACGGTCCTGGATGAGCTGCTCGGGCCCCAGCACAGACACTGTATGATGAGCTCCGTTTCTGCTTTTGTTGGCTAGCCTGGCTTTTTATCTGGCGTGAGTCGTTCCAAAGCACCACGAGATGGCAGTGCACTTGCTCTGCTGCAGGCAACGCGCAAAACATCTTCCGAAGGGAAAATCGGTGCACTTATAGGGACTGCCTAGGTACCACATGCCCGCGGTATTGCTGGTTTCAGAGCCAGCTGAAAACCTATCATCGTGCTTCCCCTGAAAGCTGGGAATAAAACTGCTCCTGGCAGGGCTCTGCTCCTGTTACCTGTCTGGGGTACAGGTAGAGAGGAGGGGAGCGTTTGCAGAGGGATGTTAAGAAGTGGCAAAGCTTGCTTTGAATATTTGTTTCTTGTACTGCTGGGCCACAGGGCCATCCTGGATAGAGTGAAGGTGCTGCCTTCCTTCAGCACTGTTTCTTCCAGGACTGCCCTAGCGACATACAGGCAGCGTCTTCTCAACAGATGTTTTGGAAAACAGATTGCAGTCCCCTTTTGAAGGGGCTTTGTGCTCCTTTCTTTGTGTGCTTGCAACCCTTTAATGGTGACTTAAGTTGTTCTTTCCTTCCCTGCTGCTTTCTGACTGGCATTTTAATTGCTCCTTGTCTCTTTGAGTTTCTTTACTGCTTCTGGTATTAATTGATTTCACTTTACAGTCCCTTAGCAAGAACCATAACAAGGAGTCTCAGAGTGGCTTTTGAGGTGTGTTATTTTGCATGACAAGTGCAGGGTTTCAGTCTTTGTCCTATTCCCAGGCAAAGATGACTTTGCCAGTGGAGCAAACAGGGGCCAATGCCCATTGCTGAATACAACTTGGAGAACCACAAGTTTAACAGCAGAGCAGGGAGATGACCAAGTGGTGCCTTGCTGCTCTGCCATGTGTGTGCCCTGCCATGCCATCTGTTAGAACTACCTAGGGCTAATCTGTTTAATTTTCAGGCCATCTAATGGTATGACTGTAATAAGTCTGGGAAAAGTAGGTCTCTTGATTTTTAGTACAGGTCAACTCATTTTTGCTGTTCTGAAACAAGTTTAAAGCCAAGAACTGGCCTCCAGGTTCCTGGGAAACAAAAAGTTGAATTTGGGCTCACTAATCCCTTGTGAGGATAATGGGATTTTCTCCATTTGATGCAAAGGTCGAGGCACAAAAGTTATGTGATTAGCTCAGGGGCATCCGGAGAACTAGTACTGAAACTGTGAATTATTTTTTGTCTTCTGCTTAGTCCTTTTAAGACATGTATCCCTTCGAGGGGGGTACCATCCATATTAAAAATGACCTATACCCACTTCACAGATGCTCATGGTAAATGCAGTGACATGGAGTAGGATGGCCACACTCTTACTTTCAATTCAGTAGATAACTCCCCCTTCTCTGTTACTGGTTTTTTTTTTCTTTCTTCTTCCTTATCCTGTGTCTCATCTCCTCATCTCTTTATGGTTCTTTGGTCTTTCAACATCTGTCTTACGTCTTCTCTCCTCTTCTGCTACTTATATTCTCCCTTCATGAAGATGGTCACCCAGGGGCCATGAGCAGTGGGAGCATCTCCCAGACTAGCTCACTTTGAGAGCATCTGCTTCCTCTCATTTTTTCTGCCCTCTCCTCCTGTTTTGGCAATAGCAGCATGAACAGAAGTCTGAACCTTCATCAGAGCATAGCAGTTAGGGCTTAAACTGCCACATGTATTCACGAGGGCAAAGCTGGGGAGCAGGCTACAGAGTGCCAGAAATTCAAAGTCCCAATGAAAAAGAGAAAAAACTGCTGTATTTTGGAGCTAAGGAAACAGAATCTACAGTTTAGACATTTCACACAATCTCATAAAACAGATCAATTGTAGGGCTGGCAGGAGCAGTTAAAAGCTAATGTGACAGCATTGGCTGATGCCAGCTACTCTGTGATAAGATGGCAGTTGATCCCTAGCCCTCAGCTCTGGAATATGGCACTTGATATTTTCTCTCTAGACACACAAAAAATCTTGGAAGAGCTTCTGGAAGTTACCTATCTTCTTTCTACCCTTTCTTGCCTTTTCATTTCTCACAGCAAGCTCTGTCTGTTTGTGTATCTTTTTCTCAGGCAGGGTTTGCTTCACAGCACTGTTTGGCCAGGCTCAATCAGAGCAGTAAATAGCTGTTTTCCAATAAGTTCCTTGTAGTCCAGCTGCAGTTTGCTGGATTTATTCTGTTTCAGTATGTTGTCCATTTATCTCCCACACTGTGTAGTTCCCGTTGTGGAGATGCCTCTGGTTTGGCATTCTTTCAGGATATGTTACTTCTTGAGCCCAGTGGTTGGAATTTACCTGACAACCTGTGCTTGGCATTAGGCCCACCCAGCACCATGGGGTGCTTTGCAGAAGCAGCATTTCCCTCAAAGCCAGAGTGTTATGAATCTATAGTGAACCAGGGTGTCCCGAGTCAGCCTGTCCAGAGCTGACCCCAGGGCAGAGGACAGGCTGGTTGTGATGGCAGCTGGCCTCATTTTCTCAAGAAATGGTGAGGAGCTCTTCCATCCTGCCTCTGCTTTGCAGTGCCATTTAGGAGCTCCTCCTGGCTCTGCACCTCCGGCCCCTGCCTTGCCATACTTTATTCCAGTGACATCTTCTAGCCCTTGTCACCAGGCTGGTCCCCTTCCTGGCAGTCTGCTCAGCCAGCCCCAAAGCAGAGCAGAGCCTTTGCTCTAAGAGGCCATGGCATAAGCAGAGCTGTGCTGGTTCAGGCAGGCTGTTCAGGAAGCCAGGGAAGGGACAGTGGGAGTTGGGATGACAGCTGCTCTGAGATGTCGTGTCTCATAATAGCAAAAAATCACAGCCCTCACCTCTGCTCCTGCTCCTCTCTTGGCATGAGTGGGGCAGATTCCCTGTCCTTGGGAAACTCTGTTCCCTCCTGATGCTACCCTTTCTCTGCCCTATATGCAAGAGTGGAGTGATGGCCAGCCCTGCCCTTTGCTCCTCTCAAGCACTTTCTAGCAGGAGAGAGTGAAAATAAATTTTTATGGGGAAAAATGTTGGAGAAGGCTTCATGGTAGAAGTGGGTTGCAAGCAGAAGGTTAGAGGTCTCAGGTTAAACTAAAAAGGTGCTGTATCCCAGAGAATGGGGATGGGGGAAAGGGCCAAGGGGAAAATCAGAATGTGTACTAATAAAGAGATTTCCTGAAACTCCGTTCTTCTTTCTTGGCCCCTAGGTTCACTATGTCCAAAGAGCTTTCATCGCATTCCCAGCCTTCTTCACCCCTCTGGTATCCACTGCTTCTCGCTCCTCAATCCCAAACTTTCTTTGTTGCTACTCAAACTGTACATTTTACCTACAAAGCCAGAAAGCTTTTAAGAAGCTCTGTTCTGCTGTATATCCCAACATCATTCTTCCTAATCTGTGCTGTGTGTCTGTGATTTTTAGAAAGTTGTACCCGTGGACTTGCTGCCTCTACTAAATGCTGAGCTGTAAGGTCTCTGA
This sequence comes from Erpornis zantholeuca, assembly GCA_013400515.1. Taxonomy (NCBI): domain Eukaryota; kingdom Metazoa; phylum Chordata; class Aves; order Passeriformes; family Timaliidae; genus Erpornis; species Erpornis zantholeuca. The sequence goes on along the minus strand of VZTN01029903.1, from coordinate 768,205 downwards.
TGGGGAAAGCAAGGTCATTAGCAAACTGCTGTTCAGAAAAGATACAGTTTATTTAAACTTGTGCCTTGCAAATGCCTAAGGTTCTAATGCTGGGTAAGCAACACAGATCCAAACCAAAAAGCTTTCTTCAATTGGTTTAGGGCTTGAGAAAGTGCTTCCTTCATTACAGACAAAATGCAGGCATTCAGGAAGAAGCAATTACAAAAATTTTGGAAAACAGTGATAGCCAATACTTCTTTTTATCTCCTGGTCATGTTTTGCATCAGAAAATGTAATATCTGTTATCTTGGGTGATATCAGCCCTTTGGCATCTCTTGATGGGGCAGTGGTGTGGTAAATGTTCAGTGGACATTACTGTGTCCTTCCTGTGCAGTGCTGCTTTTCAACTGTCCTACAAACCTTTTGGGTCTACTGGCAATAGAATGTTCAAGTTCAAGTTTGCCTGTGATAGTTCAAAGCAGTTCTGAAAATATGATAAATATAACTTCTGATCTTCTTGAAGGACACTGGTGCATGTCCAGAATTTGGCCTGTGTCAGGATCAAGTATATGATCTTGTGGGCCAGCAGCAGGTTATGACTGCTTTATACAACTGAATGAAGATGCAGAATCTTTAAAAATAGGTTACTCTCCTTCAAATGCTGTGTAATTGTATCTATCAGAAAGTAAGATAACAAGCAAGCAGCCCTCCTAACACAGCTGAACCCACACATCATAACTACAACTGCCAAATTCCCCAAACTTTTTAAATGGCCAGATTGCAATCCCATCCACTAATGACTCTTACAGTTTCCCTGGCTATAGACTTATGATAAATAACCCTTCACATTTTCTCAAGTCCTTATAATATCTTCCAGAAAATAACCAGAATTCACATATAAGAAATCAACAGGAAAATACCTTGTAAAATATAAATGCATTTTAAAAAATCGTACCTCATAAAACAATCAAATCAGAGCTCAAAACTGAGGTGGTTATCCCTTTACATGCCACCTTCAGGGTTCTGAGCTGTGATGAAAGGTGCTTTTTCCCTCTTAATAAGAATATGTTTATTTAATGGGCACAATGCAGTTTATGAACTCCTTAGCTATTTATTTCCTGGGGCTTGAATTGGACCAGATCATATTTGTTCTCCAGTTTCACACCCTTGATTTTTTCAAAGGAAGTCACTGTTCTTTGTATCTGTGATGAAAATTATGAAAAAGAGTAATCAGTTTCTACCTGAGTCTGAAGGCAACCATGCAACCATAGCTTGTGGGCATGTCAGGAGGTGTCTTGGGAATGTGCAGATGTCATGGCTGGTTACTAAAACTTCTGTGATAACAGTGTGAGTCACTGCACTGCTGGTCAGCAGCTGGTGTGATGCCTTAAATGGCTACTTAGAAACAGAGACTAGACAGGAATAAAGGAGGTATTTGTTTGAAAGGCCTTCAGAGGTACACTCTGGGCTCCAGAGGCTCCTGCCTCAGTGCATCCCAAAATGGACAATGACAGCTCACGAGTTCTTCACACTTTGATATCAGCATCAATTCACCAACCAGAACCCAGCCAAGGATGGAATTTGGGTTGCCCCCTCTCCCCAAGATGAAGGTTTACAGTTCTTGGGCCTAGGAGGGTCTGGGTGTCCTTGGAGAGCAAGCTGGAGAGGCTTTGTTATGTCTATCTTAGTATAAGATAACAGCACTTAACAAGCTCCAGGAAACTTGAGAGTTCCACTAGCAGTACAGGATTTGAAAAATATAAAGGTTAAAACCTAAGGCATCAGGTGTGGTAAAGGGGTGAACATATAGATGCCTTTTCATCCTTGCTATTTTTTTTCCTCTGCAATGAGGAGAGGAAGTCGTGTATTTCAACTGGCATATCCAGATCACCTGGCACCCCAGGGGGGAATCTTCCTACACACAAGCCAGCTTTAAATATTCCTTAATTTTGGTCCTGTTTCTGAAACTGTCCCATGCGATGCCTGACAGAACAAGGATGACAGCAGCTATAAGAACTGCAAAATTTGTGCTTTGTTTTGTTGTATTGAGTACATTAGTACTTAGTTCCAAGTTAGATTAGTACTGTACTTTGTGACTGATGCCTGAGAAAATATCACTTATTGTTTGTCCCAAGATGTTATCCATGTTTTATGGATGAATAAATACTTTGTTGGCATTTAGAAATGTTAACCATTGCTTAAGTCAAAATGTCTTCATTTTGTGATTTTTACAAGCCTTTGAATATTTTATAAAGCATTTAATTTCATTTTTGTTGGTACATAAATAGAGAGTGATGCTTAAAAAAATATTAAATAATGATTCCGTTTAAGAATTGAGTCTTTCAGTCTAGACTGGTGATTTCTGTAAGGGACTTTGCACCTGTAATGGCTTTGAAATTGTCACAAGAAAACCTTTTAGTGAAAGTGTATTTTATAAAAGATCATTAGCTCAGTATCTTTGCCTTGGTCAAAAGAAGGGATTTGTGAGCAATAATAGCTCTCAAAAATATATGCCTTTTTTGCATCAGGTTCTGTTTTAGGGAATTAGGTTTTCAGACACTGGCAATTTGCTGAACATTTTGATGTTCCTCATCTTTGAAAAGTGCCTGTTACACTAGCAGGTGTCAAAATCTGTAGATTCTATTTATTGCCCTTTACAAAGCACTTATTACTATGATATTCAGGGATTGTACATGGAGTTAAAAACATCAGGGAAGCTTTCTTGAAGGGGTTGGTGTCACTTGTTATGCTGGCATCTTGCAATGTAAAGTGCTGTATAACTGTGGGAAATGGACAGAGGTAATAAAAAATATTCTTTGCAGGAAAATGTAAAATGTAGCTACTTAAAAACTGAGCAATCCAGGGCTGTAAGCACACCAGATATTGCTGGGGAAATACCCATGCTGTGACTTGTAGCTCCACCCTATGTCTTAATTCCCTCTGCCTGCAGTTCATGTGTCCCTGGCAGGTATCTCCACCTGTTTTGCAGAGATGAGCATGCTAGTACTGGATCCGCTTCCCCCGTGATACTTCTCCTTTGAGTGAAAGAAGTGCTGGTGTTGTCTCTGGCATGGAGGAAAAGGGTTTAGCTGTTGCTGGGAGGGCTAACTGCCTGGTTGGCCCAGGCTGTGCCATGTTCCTCCTCCTGTACGGTGGTTGGATGCTCTGTGTGAGCACACGGCTGTATAGATGCACCGTGCAATGGGTGAGCAGCTGGCTCTCGAGTCAGGCACAAAGGGTTGCTGTGAATGGGGTGACATCAGACTGAGGACTTGTCACTTGTGGGGTTCCACAGGGCTCCATCCTCGGCCCTGTGCTCTTCAACATCTTCGTTAATGACTTGGATGCAGGGCTGGAAGGGATACTGAACAAGTCTGCAGATGATACAAACTGGAGGAGCTGCTGACTCCCTGGAGAGCAGGGAGGCCCTGCAGAGAGACCTTGACAAATTGGGGGACTGGGCAATCACCAATCAGATGAAGTTCAACAAGGGAAGGTGCCAAATTCTGTACATTCCTGAAGCAGAGTACTTCCCTCTGGTGGTTGGCTCATTCAAAGGCTTTGTGGACAGGCAGCAACTTTCCAATAACTAAAGGTGCTTCTGCTCACACCACAGCATCCTGCAGCTTATTTAGGGAAAAAAAACCTCAAAAAAAAATACAAAAACCCCCCCAGACAAAGAAACCCTCTTCCCCTTCCACCACCTAAAACACCTCCATTAACAGATACCCTGGTAAGCAAATTAAACAAGTTTAATAGCATCATACGTTAGTGGAAACTACTGTAAGCACTACTTTATAAATTAAAAGGGTTTGTTTTCTTTATTTCCCCATAGAAATCTTGAAGAAAACTTCAAGAAAACTTGAAGAAAAACATTTTTAAATGAAAATTTCCTTTTAAAACTTTGCATCTATTTTTGCAATTTTTTTAGAGGTTGATATTAAGAGCTAACAGTAAAACTAAGTTAACTTCATCTAGTCTTAACAACACTGATTTATTTGTACATTTGCAACTTTTTAACACAGGTGGTGTCACACATTGACCCTTCATGAACCTGAATCTAGTGCTTGAAATTCCTTCCAATTTAATATTCCTGAGATTAAAATAATCTTGACACTGATATTATCTGGATTGGTGGTTAAGATACTAAATATTAGATTGTCTCTTTTAGCTCACCAAACATTCTATTTTAGCCCTACAGCAGAACTGTAGTCCTGCTGCACAGTCTGCTGCAGAAATACCAGCAGTGACATAATCCCAGTACAGTGGAAGGGTCCCCTGAATTTAATATATGCTTGACATAGTTCCTTTCCTCCTTTCCTCCTTTCCTCCTTTCCTCCTTTCCTCCTTTCCTCCTTCCCTCCTTTCCTCCT
>VZTN01029903.1:742198-763840 GCA_013400515.1 Erpornis zantholeuca | reverse complement strand
TCCTCCTTTCCTCCTTTCCTCCTTTCCTCCTTCCCTCCTTCCCTCCTTCCCTCCTTCCCTCCTTCCCTCCTTCCCTCCTCCCCTCCTTCCCTCCTCCCCTCCTTCCCTCCTTCCCTCCTTCCCTCCGGGCTAAATAAATGGGTTGAGAGCAGGTGGATGCTTAGGCTCCATAGTCCTGGGTGGAATTGACTGTGATGATGAAGTGGACCTTCATTTTGTATTGAAGGCTGATGCTAATTCTTCTTCCCCATTAAGAAACTGCCACCAAAGAGCAAACTTATTTCCCTGTGTTTTGACAGAAGATGAACAATTGCATTTGCAGAAGCAATTTGGGAGAGTGTCAAAGCTGTCAGTACGACCAGAGGTGTCTTTCACTGTGTGTGTTCGTGTACACAAGCTTTGCATTTTGAAGGTATCAGCTTTTTCCTTCCCATGTGATCTGGTATTTTGAAAGGATGGACATGTTCAGGACTGCAAGGAGTGACTGCACATCACTGGCCAGACTCCTTTTCTTTATTTTGGTAGCTTTAGAGGTAAATTAGAGATTCTCAGTGGCTGACAACAGATTTACCTTCAGGGAAAATGGCTGGGGGATAGATTCTGATCCCTTGCTGCCTTGTGCCATCTATGGTCCTGTACATCACTGCAAAAGGGACTTTGCAGTGCCACCATTTTGATCTGGTGGCATTCTACAAGGCCTGTTCTACAGTGGCTCCCCATGGTGCCAGGACAGTCTAGTTTTCTTTTTAAATAAACTGCTTTAGTATGGTGCTGTACAAGAAAGAGCTTCCTCAGGGTTCCTGGGGCCACCAGTTTGGCTTGGTCTCCCTTTTGATGCATGGAACAGGATAACTTTGAGATGCCAGAAGTGATCCTGTGCCTCTCTTGGCTGCAGGTGATGGTGGAGCTGTTTGGGTTGTTCACTTGTCCTAGGGAAGTTCTCAGCAAGGTTGTGCACAAGGGAGGGGTGGATGTGTTGTGCTTGTTTTGATATGTGTGTGTGTCCAAGGCGAGCTGTGCTTGCACTGGAGCTGGCATATTTGTGGCAGCAGGCAGGGCCTGGGGCATATGATTGACTTATGCTAAACACATGGAGGACGAGGGATGAGGTCCTATTTTTTCATGGTGCTGTGAGTCAGGCTACTTGGATTCCACTCCTAATCCTGCAACTGTCCTCTGTGACCATAACTTGTTTGCACATCTTTGTGCCTCAGTTGTCCTGCTGATAAAAAGGGACTGCAGCTTTTTGCTGTATTGTGATGATGATAATAAAAGTCAAAATGATTTTGAGATCCCATGCTGAAAGCATGTATGTAAAAGTAAGCTGTATTATTATGCTTTGTTGGGAAACAAAAAAAATTTGTTTTTAATTGTTCATTGTTTGAGCAATCAGTTTCTTGCAGGAATACAGATAAAGATCACAGCTTTTCACGTCATTTGAAAGAAGCAGTTGGTAGCAGTGTAACAGCACATACGTTAGAAAATTCAAGCACAGTCATCTCCGTGAAAAATTCTTCAGATTTTGCCCTTTTATCTTTCCTTTTCAATACTGAATTTCTTCCTGGCATGCCCTGCAGATAATATCCCTGCTTGAAGAGATGCCCCCCTTCCCAATACCCAAATTTTCATTTTCTCACATCAGTGGCTGTATATTAAGGAGTGGGTGGTAGAGGGAAAGATATTATTTGACAGCTAATATTGTAAATTCTGTCTAATATGGTTTGTATATGGAAACAGTAACAGCTACTGCTGCTGTGGTTTTGTTGCTGTAGGGAAAATGCAATAAACAGGACTTCTTCAGAGGAAGATCTGGCAATGGAGGAAGGCCTTGGGATTTCATTTGTTCCTCCTGTGCTACTAAATCTCCCTTCTCATGTTACTGGAATAAAACATAGATCTAAACAGATCCTGGTCTGCCATGGATGTACCATACAAAGACAATGTACACGGATACCTATTCCCATTCAAATTGATCTGTACTATCCTTTGTTGAAAACAATGACATGGTGTTTTATAATACCTCCCATTTCAAGTTCTCAAAGCACTCTCCAGAGACATGAGATTGTTCATTTTTACTCTTCCCTGTGGTAAGTTAGCATTAGTGTTCTCCTTTAACAGGTGAGGGAGATGGGATGCTCCATAACCACTTTGGAAGCCAGTAGCAAAACAGAGAATAATGCACGTTTCTGCTCTTGTTTGCTTTATCCATCGGGCTGTACCTTTTCCTTGCAACCTCAGCAGTGTCTGCCACTGCATATCATTTATTGGTTCCCTTGCTCACAGCTCCATGTTTTCCTTCTTTGCTTTCATCAAGGCGCTCAAGCATGTCAAAGACTTCAGAGGACATATTAAGGAACAAGACTGCAGAGAAATAAGAGGCAGCTTCATGGCTCATTGAAATAAAGCAATGCATTTTTTGTGTGCCCTGGCAGTAAAAGAAGAAAACAAGATGGTGTTCTTGCTCTCCTTCCTTGCGTATGTCGGCAATGTTCCTCGAGATCCTTGGAGGAAGCTGCTCCCTGGCTTCTGAAGCTGCTGTTACATGGTGTGGTAGCAGAATATAAATCCTGTATTTTACTACAATGCCATTTCTAGAATCACCGAGAAATATTTGATTAGCCAGAAAATTGTATGACATAGCCTGGAGATGTCATGAGCGTGTTTATGAAATGGTCAGTTTCCTTTTCTCTGCCTGTATATCTGAAGGTAGGCAGAGAGAGGCCACTGGGCTTTCTCAGCTGGTTCAGAGCTCTTTATGCTTATCATGTGTTCTAGGGATGCTTGTGTTTTTGTGCAGTGCCAAGGTGCATTTTTGAAGGTGGAGGAAATGGTCATTCCTTAAGCCTTAACACTGTTGTGACTCAGGCAGGGCTTAACAGGTCTTTTTCTTAACTGATTGTCCTGTCACTGCTGGAATGGACTGCAGTATTTGTACATTTAAGAACAGTTCACATCAAAGATTGTACTCTCTAGAGTTTTATGCCAGAACTTACTCTTTCTCTCCTCAATCCCGAATGTTACCTGTTTATTGTTTAGTCTTTCCATAGTCTCTTAACATGACCAATGTCATATTCTTGGTTGTGAATCTCTGCATAATCTGAGAAGTACAATATCTCTGACTGCCTTCTCCACTTTCATGAATCCATTTTCATTGTGAAAATCTCACACTGATCAAATGTATTTGTTTTGGTAAACAAATCTTTCAGCACCTCTGATTTTCTCTCTAGCTGAGGCTTTCCTGATGACCACCTCTATTATATGGGTGATGATATGCTTCTTGTTCTGTGGCTACCTGAAGTTTGGCTCTCTAGGACTTTTTAGGATTGGAAGTCAGTAGAATAAAATACCATAGATGAGAGAGAAGATGTACCATAACCTAATTTCTGTCTAAGATATTTAAACAAAGTTTTATTTCCCTGACTTCAGTGAAACAAAATACAGTGAGAGTTTTCAAAGTGTCTTCAGAAGCCTCCAAGGTTTTTCTCTTCTAATAATCTCTGTCCAAGGAGGCCCATTTGTTGCCTTTACTGAGGGTTTCTCTTGTGAGGACTTCTGCTGCTTTGTCTCTGCAGTGCACCATCTGGACACTGGCTCCTCTCCTGACTTGCAGCATTTGGACCTCAGAAACCCTTCAGTAGAGGCAGCTGAGATCTGGCCAATCCCCAGCTCTTACTGACAGGGTCACTTTTGTTGGTTTTTAAAATTTCACTCTCTGGAAAGGGTTTACTGACAAGTCTGAAAGATCACAATCATTGTTCTTAGTGTCGTGGCTGATAATTTTCAGATGGCACCTTGTCCGTCCTTGGATCATTTGCTCCTTCTCATGGTTGAATTGAAGAATGTCTAATCCAGCCTGGTGGTGCTGAGTGCTCCTGTGTAAGGCTCTACAGCTGCACCCCTTGTGCCTACTCCAAATATTTGTTCATCCTAGTGTGTAACTTCTGTCAGTGTATGATGGGTTGCAGAAGGGTTAACTAGATGCAGGCTTAGTCTATTTGTACATGAGATTCGGAGGCCCAGATGGTGTGCTTAATTACTCTGGCCAGTTCTGGCACCATCCCACTCCTGAGGGAATTAAATGAGGAATGGTGTGTCAGAGACTGTTCCTTTGCTTTTTCCCCAGAGCACTTTGGTGTTACAAGCTCCATAACACATTAGGCCTAGCTCAAACATCCCTGAGACAAAGTGGCTTTGGGGTGCTGGCTGGCCCTTAGTTCTCAGCTGGGCTTTTACACACTCCATGTGCCATCAGGGCTGCACTGGGAGTGCCTCATTACAAGTGACTCCAGGACACCATTTTCTTTGCTGGAGCAGTCAAATTCTAATCCATGAGTATGGCTGTAATGCTCACAGCTCATAGAGCCTCAAATGCATGATCAAAGCTTGCTCTGCAAGGTTTATTTTTAATCCTGTCTCCCTGTTCCTTGGTATCACATGCATGGAAACACACTATCTTGGTGGCTTGCTTGGCAACATATCTGCCTTTGGACAGAACTTAGAGGGCTGATCCCTATGTGCTGTCAGGAGGGAAGACCCAAACCCTCTATAAACAGTTTCTATCTTTGCTTCTTGCTCGTGTGTCTCTGCAGAGCGAGGCTGAACACCAGGGGAACGCAGATGCCCCCATGGTAAGGTATGAGCCAACTTCTGATGGTGCAGCTCAGCCTTTCCCATGAGTTATGGGCTGGCTGCAGTGGTTGAGTCCCAGGTTGGATCTGCTCTTGCGTGCAGTGCCAGGTCTGGTGAGCAGCTGTTAGGAGGAAGCTGGCTGTTCTTCACTCAGCAGAGCAATGACCGACACACATCTGCCTTGATGTACTTCCCACATGCACTCTTCCCATATCCACGGGGAATTTTAAGTGACAGAAATGCTAGAGAATGAACATTTTTAGCTGGGACTGGTGCAGTTAGAATTGCATTAAAGATTATCAAGGTACTTGAAATTTTGAAATCCTGTTTTCAGACTGAGCCTGGGAGGCATTCTGCAGTTGGCAGAGATTTGTCATACTTGCTTTCTGGTCTGAAATAAAGGTTTTTCATTTTTTCTTTTCTTTCCTATCCCTTCCTTTCAAATAAGAGCAAAATTAGTTATTTATTCCTGAGAAAAATAAAAGAGGAGGGTATGTCTTTTAGGTGGTGATGGTTTTCTTAAGCTATTTTTCAGCAGTAATGGCAGATGTTTGAAAGTTGTGATTTAGGCAGTAACGCTCATCACTGGAGAGTGATGGGTGGCCTTTTTCCAAAGGAAATTTGGTTTGATTTTACCACACTATTAGCACTGAAAATCACATACTGAGCCTGTACTGTGGAGTGTTTTTCCTGGGCTTAAGTGTGCATCTCAGAAATGAGGTACTGTACGTGAGTGAATTATCTTCACTCTGCAGTCAACTGGGTGGGCCTCAAAAGGGCTTTAAAAGCACAGGCTGTTTTTCATGTGGCTTGAAAAACTTAAGGTAAGGAAAGTGTGTCCCATAGTGCCTGCTGTTCCACCAGTCAAAATGCCCTTGTTGCCTGGGGAAATGCACTCAGCTCTAGAAGTCGAGAGGGCATGAATCCTATTTCCAGGTCTGTATTTCACGACTCCTATTTAGTGTGTCTGACTGGTGCTGAGTGAGCTGGAGTTTGAGAGGGCAGTTTGTTATGGAAATAGTCACCACTGGGGAACACCACAGGGCCTTGATCCAACGGTGACTAATTTTTATTTGACCACTTTAAGGGGTTTTGAAAATCCCACACTGAATGTGTAGAGCAGAGATTTTAGTGGGAGAATTAGCACAGCCCCTGAGGATGGCTGTTCTCCACAAAAGTGCCTCGACTGAGGTCAGATGCACACTGAAGTCCCCAGTCTCCTCAAGCTGCCACTTACAAGAGTCTGCACACTTCTCAAACAAAATTTGGTGAGAGGGTAGCACCATTCTGGTGTTTAGCCAACTAGTTTCTTTATTTTTGGACACTTTATATCACCGTGGCTTTGAGACTAGCTCAATATTCTGCTTCTTTCTCATAAAGTGAACAGATACAGACCCTGTAAAAAAGTAAATGGAGAAACTGATATTGCATTTGAGTGTGAGTGCCAGTGTTGTCTTGAGCCATGCATGCACTCGTGTCTTTTCTCCATGCCTGCCCTGGGGGTCTCCTGTTTTGTTACAAGGACACAAGAGAGGGGTGCTTTTCAATGGGATTGTCCAAGCTGTAGGGCACAATTGCTGGGCCTTGAGTGTCAATGGAGAAGGGGGACATGTGTCACTTCAGGTACAGGTTTCTGGCTTCGTCCTCTGCAGATTGGTCAGCTGGATCCAGCCTCACCCTGAGTGGGACAGCCAGGGTGGCTGTGAGGGGTGTGTAAAAGCAGCAGCCTCCTTCCCTGTCAGATTCAGCCTGGGAGCCTTTTGCAGCCATCCCTGGAAGGCAATAATCATGAGAGGGATAATGGCTTGTTTCGGGTTAATAGATCCTGACAGCCTAATTTCCCCTGGTGAAAATAAAAGGGAATAAATCTTACAAGTACTGTAAAATCAATAGCTAGCAGTGAAGGGGCTGACAACAAGACCCTATATCCACAGCACATTTTTTTGGTGAATTGTTCTTTTCACTTCCATGTGGATGGCTTCCCTGTGGCTTTGTTAGAGCCATATAATCCTCCATTCTCCTTTCTGCCATGCCTGTCTCTTCAGTACTTGTGTTTTATTTGCCTGTAAGTAAGGAATCTGAAGCCTCAAGCCTGTTGGAGGGGAGTGCTGCCTTGCTGGGGGAAGATCTACAGTGCTCTCACTTCCTGGAGGCTGCTCTTCCATCTTCTCATTGGCGTGCACAGCTAACCTGGTTACAGATCTTCAGCTGTAAATAGTTAACCATATTCTGACCCTCCAAAATAATCCAGCCATGGGAGCCTTTGCTCACCGCTCTCTGGCTCTGCTCTCTAGAGGAAGACCACAACCTCTGTTATGTTATTGATCTGAGATATTGACAGTTACCATTGGAATATTTTTTTTTACATTCCCAAGGTCAGGATTTTTAGGATTCATGCACTGAGCAGCCAGAAGCTTCTCTAGATAAATCTGCAGATCTACTGAGGATGGTCTGCAATGAGTTGGGATTGGCAGCATTACAAAAATAGAAGATCATGAAATAGGTAGTAGTAAGACAGAGCTGTGGGATCCTTGCTGGCACACACTTCACAGGCAGATGCACAAATGTCTCTCTGCACAGAGTTAGCTTGAGCAGGATCTCAAGTTCCAACCTTGAGGAACTCCTGGCTCCTTGGACTGGCAGGAATATGGACTGAGCAGTCCTCCCATAGGACTGTGCATGCAATCTTGAGGAATAAGGCTTGGGGTGGAGTGTTTTCTTGCTATTTGATTCCTCGTGAATGAAGATCAATGGGATAAATGGTCTCTATTCTGTACTCTTGTGGACCCTTCTTCAAAGCCAAGGTGAAGGAACTACATGTTTCCCAGTTTTCTGATACTAATGATTATTTAGGTTAGTAAAAACTGTGGAAAAAACTTACTATCCTATCAGACATAAGAATCACATAACAAAGATTTAAGAGAAGCCTGTGTGAGTGGTTAATCCAACCTCTCAATTACAGGGCTTTGGCTCTTTCCTGTCAAAGTATTTACTCTTGAGCTTTTGCTTAAAGTTATATCCTTCCTTAAAGGGAAAGAAAATTCTCACTTTGCTTTCTGGACACAGACATTTTTGGGCAGAGCCAGGTGATCTCTTTTCCTCAACCTGTTCCAGTTTCCCACTTCCTCACTGCTGAAGGACACTCAGAGACAACCAGCTTCTCTTATGTCAGGGCACTGTCCAGGTGAGGGCACTGCCTTGATCTCCAACTCCTGCCTCCGAAACAGGCTTCCTCTGACATGTTGAACTTATCTCTTAACTCGAGTATTTCTTCTGTCAGATGGCTCCTTCCTTCTGTTTCCCTTTTCTGTCTCTTCATTATGTAGTTTTTAGACTGTTCAGGCTCACTCTCACTGCTATTTAAGTATGGTGCCCATTCAGTGATATATTCTACTTTGCTGGCATTTCTGTTATTACATGTAGGACAAAAGTACTGGTGGGAGAAGCCTTGTGAGGGTTTTTTTCCACTGACAGTTGATGTTCCCTTTGAGATTTTGTTCCCCTGCCACCTGCTCTGTGTTCTGTTATCCCCTCTCTTCCCCTGTGTATTTGCCATTTATAGTGCTGATTACTTGGTGCTATGTATTTTCCTCTGTTACCATCCAGGGGCTGTAGGGACACTTTGCATAAAGTAATTTAAACTGAAGTGTTTTTTTAAGAACAGGAGATATCACTCTTGGTGTTACATCATGCATACAGAGACTAAACTTGCTTTCAGAAAGGGCTGGTCATTTGCTGCTTCCTGTGGGCTCTTCCCCCCCCTCAGAACAAGAGGGAATCTCCATTCCCTTTCTACCACTAGGAATTATGCTGATTTCAAATGGGTGCCAAATGAAGAGCAACATTAATGAATTTATGCACTGAAGTCCAATTTAAATTGTACAGGTAGTTGTGTTTCCTTGCAGCACTTTTTGGTGGGAAAAAAAATCAAGAAATGGATGCATTAGAGTTCTACCTCTCCACTGTGAAAGGTAAACAAAAATCAACATGCTGTAGGCAGTCTGTGTTTACAGACAAGAGTCAGATATCAGGCTGGGCAGAGAATCCCATAGTGGCTCCTAGTCATAGCACATATTTTCCTCTGTTGGAGTAACTAATGAAATAATCATAATATTTAATAATGATAATAGGTGGCTCACAAGTAGGTTTTTTTTGTTAAAGATTACAGCACTCCTTTCTTACTGATATATTTGTGTTAGAAGATACATAAGCTCAGGATAGTAAAATACTTTTCAAATGTCCTTCAGCAAATAATCAGTGCCAGCCCTGGGAAATGGGATCACTAGTGATGTACTTCAGTGGTTAAAGAGATGGTTTTGTGGAGGAAGGGTATGCTGGGCAGAAAAATGGATGTCATGAAGGTACAGAAGTACTTGGCATCCTTGGGAGAGCTGGAGCCTCTTTGTTCTGTACAGACCATGGGAAATGAAAATGTTATCCTTGTGCCAAAGAATTTTTCATGTCAGTGAAAGTGGCAGAAGGAAAAATCGAGGTGCATAATTGTAAGTGGACCTCTTGACTTCCCACGTCTCTGTGAGATGTAGGCATGTGGACACTGAGTGTGCACCACTGATGATAATCCATGAGCTGTGTTCCAGGAATAAAGCCTCTCTGGATATATCTGGCTTTAATTCACGGAGAGAGAGCTGAAGAAGGTGCTTTTGATAAAACTGACTTGTAGGACTGAACTTTCCCTTCTGCTTTGGGGTTCTGCACCCCAGACACAGCAGGCTGGCATGCCAGATGCCAGCAGGTGGCTGCTAAGCTGTAACTTGTATAAGGTATCACAAGGCATAACAGAGGTCATGACTGTGCTGCAAATGTGTGGGAAGCTGGGGCTGTGAAGGGACAGCTTGGGAGAAAATGGGATAGTGTGAGTCTTGCACTTGCTCTCTGAAACCTGGCAGATGCGTGGAAGTAATTTGTCTTGAGTCGTTCATCAGGTCAGTGACAGAGACAGAAATAGAATCCAGGTATTCTGATTGCTAGAGCCGCCCTCATATCTCCAAAACCATATTGCTTCTCCAAAGTTACTTCAAAAGTAAGCAAAGCGACGAGGGAACTTGCACTTTCCTACCCAGCCAGCTCTTTGATGTGGCCAGGCAGGTGCTCTTGAATCATGGCTGTATATTCCAAATCTATGGCAGGTCCATTTTGAACAAGAGTTAAAAATGAGTTTTTCATGAGGATCTTTTTCTACAGCAGGCAGAGGCAAGATTGCGATGCTAGAGATAAAATGAGTTATCTGTTTGCACTGCAGCTTTCAAGGTGACCTTCATGTTAAAAAAAACCCCACCTCGAACATAACTCAAGAAGCCTTATGTATTTATTTATAATTTAGGAAATGCAGTTTAAATATGTGCTTTACAGTCACCTAAGAGAGAAACTTCTGCAGGTGTTGTGACTCATACACTACTCAGCATAACGATGTAATATCATACAGACCTCACTGGTGTGGAAATCAAGCCTTGGGAGGATTTGTTAAACAAGAACATGAGCCTAAGTCCTCTGAATTCAATGCTCTGAGGTTTCAATCAGACCCTGCATGCATTTTTCTCACTCCTCACGCTGATGTTGTGTTCTAACTGCAGCTGTGACCTGCGTCTTGCTGTGGATCTCCAGCAATTTGTGCAGGCTGTGTGCTAACCATATTCCTCTTCTGAGAAGACTGCCTTCATAGACCGTGTTTTCTCTGGCATGACACTTCTCTATATAGCATCTTTCACTTTTAATCCTCCCATACATTCTCAAGGAAACCTGGCTGCAGACGAGTGCTAGGTAAGGCATGAATAATCACAGTTGCAATTTAAAGGGTCTTGTAGCTTTGCCATATTGATGAGTGCAACAGTGGAAAGTGGGCACCATGAGCATGCCACAACAGGCAAAGCAATACAGAAAGTGTTGATTTTTTCTTTCAGCAATGAATATTGTGCTCAGCAACATTTTCACATGAGCTGTAGGTTGTTCAGTACTGCCTGGTATTGACTGCATCCACTGTGAGGTAGCAGGGGCTGAGCACAGCCTGCAGGCACCCTCCTGCCATGCTACATTACATCTGGGGCTGGTAGTGGTGGAGCAAAACCTCTACAGTTCAGTGCTCCTCTGCTGCATCCTGTGCATCCATGAAACACTGGATGTTCAAAGATTTTGGCTTGAGATGACTTATATGCTATTTCTAAATCCCCTCAGGGCATGGTAGGGGTGAACTGCATTTTGTATGTGTGCCATTCCATTACTGTTTTATTTCCTTAAAGAAGTAAATTTGGGTTTGGGGTTGCAATCAAAGCAAAAACCATAAAGAAGTCCTAAAGTACCAACAGAAGTTGAAGCAATGCTTCTGGGATGGGACATCTGTTCTGGTGCTGCCAGGCCTGTGCACTCCCCTGAGTGGGATCTCATGTCTCACTGGCTTTTGCTGACTTGAAACTTTTTTTTTATCTACATCTTAAATGAATATTTGTCTTGATTTGGCATTTATTGACTATTTAATATTTAAACATACTTAATAATTCCTGAAATGAAACCATTTCCATGCAAATATGGAACTTCTAGTCTCAGCAAGGGCAGGCATCAGCAGTAAAAAGACAAAAAGCCCAAAGTAGGGACAGTGTTAGTATAAAAAACACGGTTCACTGTCTCAGAAAACATGTTGTGGGCTTGTCTCTGCTCTGGCAGCAGCAGGGCAAAGGCTCCTCTGGGAATGCAGTGCTGCACTCAGCTCTGGTGTCAGAGGGCTGGACAGAGTCGTGACGCCACCCCCTTGACTAAGGCAGTGAGGAGGGCAGGTGGGGATGGTTCCCTCTCACTCTGTTCCTGTCCCTGGGGATGTCAGTGGGGCATCAGCCGTGCCCCCTCTGCAGGGGTGTGGTAGAAGGTGATGATGACATGGCCTCTGGCATGGCAGTTTTTGTCACTTCACAGTCTCCTCACAGATTTCACTTTTTGACCTGACACTGTTTCCTTCAACTCTCTCCAAGCTGTTATTTATTCCTCACTATCAGGAGCCAGCTCTGTGCTCTGGCTCCATTCAGGCAGAGCTTTGTCTGAAGACAATTTCCTTGAGCCTCCATGTCCCTGCCTCTGAAGGTGCTTCCAGCATGAAATTTCGAGCCTCTCACTCACCTTATGAACATGGGCTGTTCAGAAAACTGTTTTATGCAGAAATTCCCCCTCAATCTAGATAATCCTGAGGAGGTTTAAAACAAACAACAACAAACACACAGAGAAAAAATATTCTTTTCTTCCTGCACTAAGTTAGTTCTGTGTCACGCAATTTACTTAGTGGGGCATGAGAGATTCTCAAATTTAGTACCAGAGGACCTCCTCTTTGTAAATAAAGACATGGAAATGGCTTGCCATCAGGAAGCAGCTCTGAGCTGTACTGCCACCATGTACCCTAATACCTGGTTGTCACCTTTGTTTTCCCCTTATGCTTTCCAATGTACTCATGTGTTTGGTTGTGCATTTTAGGAATCAAGATGTGCAATTCACAGTTTGGCCGCTTTCAGGCCTCTGGGGTGCAGACAAAGAGCTAATATAAAAATAATAATCTTTGGTCTCCTATATCTGAACAGTGGGATTGGGAATTCTTCATAGCTGTTTGCAGCAAGAGCTTTGTTGGTGTTACAACTGTCTGTCAGTGCTTGGGCAGATACCACTTCCTGACTTGTTCCTGTTTCCCTGGACAGTAAACCCAGGCATTTGGGAATGAAAAGGCTGCAGTGGTTTCCCCACTTAGGTGGACCCCAGAACTTGGTGGTGTGCTGCAGAATGCATGTTCCCTTCAGTGAAGATGAAGCCAGAGAGAACTAATTCAAATGTGGTTTTCTACTTTTTTTTTATAGATACTAGGAAGTATTTTAAGAGCAACGTGTCTTTGCTTAAATCCAGCGATGAGTATTTTCCACCTGGTGAATGCTTTCACTTCACAGAATCTACTGCTCCTCTTGGCTATTTGGTGGAGCCTAATAAGCCCTATCCTGAGAGCTCTTTATCTATGTCCTGATGCTGGGAACACTGACAGTCAGACTGAAGAACGTGTGCTCTGCATGCTGAGCCATGTGCTAAAACAGCATGCTGCAAAATATACATCCTATCATCTGTGCAGGCACACAGTGAGCCTACATAAGAGAAAGGATGGGGATAAGCCCACAGGGTAATAATCAATTGTTTAGCAGCCAACACTTAAGAAAATCTGTAGCTTATCTAAGAGCAAAGAGTGAGAAACTCTCCCTGCTCTGAGAGAAACTGTGGTTGTGATAATGGAAATGTTATTGGTCATTAATGTTTCAGGCTATTCAGAGCAACAAGGAAACTTCTATCAGTTTTGAAGTTCATATGACTAAATACAAATCTGAAATCAAAAAAATCCTTGGAGGTTTTTGGGAAGTTTATATTATGAATTTGAAGCTAAATTTTAGAGATTCAAATCCCTATGCATTTGGAAGGGTATGAAACCTGGACCTCATAGCTTTGAAACTTCCTTAACACATTTGGTTTTTTTCCTGTTCCCCCTCCATTTTTCACTCCCTGTGATCCATCAGTGATCTCCAAAAGTTGAATCCAGTATCCACTGGAGGAAATATAAATTTCTAGTGATGCCAAATATCATTGGTTAATCTTATTAATGATTGCTGTGGATTTTTTGTATTTTTCCATTGTTTGGGCTTTATGAAAAACCCGTTTTGTACCTGCTGTTTTATATGAAATAGGGAATAGACCAGTTGTGATGGTCTTTGTTGCATACATAGACTTTATAAGCCTTAATATTGCTACGAGGAGTAGAAGTTTTATGTTTTTAGCTTGTGTCATTTAAAATTGTCTTTAATTTTTTTTTAAAAAAATGCTGATCTCTCTATCAGTCTGATTGGGTGATAACTGAGATACCTGGATAGCCACATAGTGAACTCGTGATGTCATAGGAGCTGCAATTACCACACATCTGTTTTTCACTCAAACCTAAAAGGACTGGGAAATCTCTGGTGTGCGTACTAATGAGTGATTTGCATGCCAAATCTCTTTCGGGCATGGAAGGGCTGGACATGCAGGGAAAGAGGGAAAAAATGGACCAAGGCTGGATTTTAGCATTCTTTTTCAATTGTGTCACTAGGTCTTTGTGGCTGCTTCTTTCGTGGTTGAACATGTGGCTTTGCCAAAACCACACCAGTGAGTGGCACCCCTTGGTCCCACTTTCCTCTCTGGCAGATGTGAGGGCCTGTGTGAAGGCCAGTGGAGAACCTTCTCAAGCAGGGGATTCAGCCCTCAACTCAAGGGTCCCCATGTGTACCTTGTTCATGTTGGGGACTGGTGCTGAGGAAGGTGACAAAGGGACTGGTAGCAACACCTTTGGCAGCATTAGCAAGCACAGTGGGTTTGGAGAGCTCTGCAAAGCTTGACAGCTTAATTAATGTGAGTTGGTTCTTTTCACAGGCCTGAATCATGTGAACTCTCCCACCTGCCTTTGCTCAGTTTCCATAGGCTGAGCTGATGTGATTTCAAACCCTCTCCTCTGCACAATGTCCCTTCCTTCGACTCCTCTGGCACATAATCATTTCCAAGAGTCCTAGGTCTTCAGGGCCAGTTCTGGTCCGTACAAAATACACCATGTAAACCCATCTTTTCCCAAGTCTTCAGCTTTATGATTGCTCCAGCTGATGGCTTATTGCCCTGGGACATATGAAATACTTAATGTGCTGTCTGAGGGATTCCAAGTCAGTTATCCTTCAGCTCACACATACTAGACGCATGACAAAATCAATAAAGTACTGAAAAGATTTCTCTGCTTCAGCTTTCTCATTCTGTTGGCATTCTCCTTGCATTTTGGGTTCTCTCGTTAGACTAGGATCCTTCCTGTTTTTCTGTACATGACCTGTCCTCTCTAGGGGAGTATCTGTGGCATGTTCTAAGTAGGTGATGAGTAAAATTTGCCTTTCAAACTTGCTGTCCTGCTTGACAGTAATATTTTGGCCAGTAACATCTTGGTTGACTGATCCCACTGCCTCACCAGCTTCTGTTTAATTACCAGCTTATCAAAGTGGATGTTTTTTCCTGATCTGTCATTTTGGCTTTAATTGTTTCTTCTAGCAGAAAATTATCAAGGTTTAGTGGTTCTTTTTTTTCAGTCCTGTCCTGCCAGCCTTACAATTTCATTTAAAGACAGACATCTAAGAAGAAGAGAGGCAAGCACGTTTCTTGCACAAAAGCTGTTTGGAGTTTGAAAACAAGGCTCCAATATCAAGCAGAGTTCTGAGACAGAGGAAGCAGATATCACTGCTGCTGTTAATAAGATAAAAAACCAATTCAGAATAGCCACAGCAGTCAGAATCAGTCTGGAGGCCTAGGGGGAGTTGCTGTGTGAGATATTTTTTTCTTTTTTACGGTCAACTACAAATGTGGGTTATGTTAGGATAGTGACAGATCAGCATGCCTTCCAGCATTATTCTCCAGTCCTATTTTATTGGAATTTTAGTCAGTGATGGCTAATGAAATTAAGCTCTGGCTCTCTTCTTTGCAGCAATGCAACTGAGCATGCAGTGGTTAATGTGATGGGATGTAGCAGGAGAAATAAATTGCCTAATTTTTGCTGATGGCTGCCAGAGAGCTCCAAGCACCTCGAACCCAGTGTGTGGCTGGGTGCTCTCATTTCTTCAGGGATAGCTGGCTTCATGCACTGGCTGCTTTGTATCTGATGAAAGAAAGAGGTTCTCAAAGAATGCACCTCAAATAGGCCATGAGATTTGAGGCCATTTTTTTTGCTTCAAGGCCTTCTTTGGGCCACGAGGAGTCAAAAAATAACAGCGAACAGGGTTAGTAGAACAGCTAACCTTTGTTCTACATTTTTAGGAGCAAAAAGAAGGTCATTACCCTTAACCTTATCTCCTATTCCTAGCTAGGATTTTTTAACTCTTTGCATTTTCAGTGTGCATTTGCCACAGCATTATCTTTCTCACACTGTTTTTTTTCTCATAGCCAGTGAAATAAAAGAGAAAAAAGATGTTTTAATTTCTAGCCAGAGGGGAAAGTGTTATCTCTAAGATGAGTGTGGAGAATATAAAAATGGGAAATAAGCTAGCTTTGTAGGGAAGCTTACAAATTACTCTTTTTTTTTTGGTTCTGGTGCTCTCTGACACGTGAAGAGCTTTACCCTAGAAGTGTCTGTCCGTCTTAATGCTAAGTCAGGAGGACCTGATGTTACAGAGGAGCATTTTCTGCTCCTCCTTGGACTGCAACTGTGTAAGGAACAAACAGATAATCTCTCTTGCTGGTACCCTGCATTTCCATAATCTCTTCCCCTGTTATGTGGTGGCTTTAGTATGGGCTTTACATTCCCAGACACTGAGTCCTGTGCTTTACTTCTGAATGAGGACAGCAGAAGCAACAGAAATACATGTTTCTGCCTCCCACCAGAGCACCTGCATCCATACCCAGAAGACAAAAGGTGAGCAGCTTGTTTGGGTTTCAGACCGGATTTCATTATTGTGTCGTTGTGTTGGCATCACATGAGTGCACTGTTTTCTGTTTATGTATTGTACTTATTTATTTTCTGTGACATTTCAGCCTGTTGTGAAACTCCTAACTCCTTTTTCACAGTTGACCAAAAAGTCATTAAATGGAACAACTTTCATTTTACTTTCATTTTGTGTTGAGATGATTTGGATTCTTGCTGGTGACCCCAAATGAAAGGCTCACTGTCCCATTGCCATTGACCTGACCCATGCAGCTATTTATTCTTATGTCATCTTCATGGCTACATAAAGGTTTTCTTGGTGGAAGGTGGTGCTGTGGATGCAGAACAGTTACAGGAAAAACTCTGAACGGGAGCTTATCTTCTGTGATGTATAACATAGAAATAAGGCAAGTCAAAAAATACTGTAGAGGCTATAAACTGAAAAATGGGAATGAACAGCAAAGCCTGGGAATAGGTTTCAGGTAGTCCAGGTCTTTCTGGGACTTAGGACAGATTTTGTTTTGGACTTTTCTCTTGTGCATTGAGGGAATAAGCATTAATATCAGGCCAACTGCAAGTATCAAGGGCTTAATAGCCACAAAGGATGTATATTTTAAGTTCTGGGGACTGAATTTTTTCCTCTTCACCTTGTAGTACACTTTCATACCTATTAAGTTCAGGTCAGTGCATGTATAAAACGCCCTTAATCAGCATCCCCTATTTTTCCACTGCAGGCATTTTACAGCTGCTTTTGATACTCACTGTGTGAGTGCAAATCATTATACAAGACAATCAAGCCCTGTATGGATTGAGAATTACTTCGGTAATTCATGGTTTATTTCAGTTGCATTCATGGAAGTGTACTGGTTTTTACTTAACACATTAAGATCCTCCAATCAGAATGTGCAACTTCCTGGATGAATTGCCAGATTTTAATCTCTAGATGCTGTGAGTTCACATCCTTCTGTGGGGTAGTCTTTCAGCGAGAAAATGCCACTAAGTCTGCCTTCCTCTGTGAGAAATGAAGGACTAAATTCCCCCACACACTGTTATTCTTATCAGCCCCAAACATGCTGCATAGGACTGCAGCAGTTCAGTGGCACTTTATACTGAGGAATAAAAACATATGAAGTCAAATCTGATTTCCCAGAAATGGTGCATGCATGAAGAGAGCTTTGCTCCACATGAAGGAAAGGGATACACTTTGAACTCTCTATCCCTTTGCTTGTGGAGCACTCATCCCCTCATACTGATGTTCCTCTGTGCATCTGTGCAGACCTTTTCAGCAGCTGTTGTGCTGAGCTCCATGGAATAAGGGTATTTGCTGGCGTGCCTGCAGCAGACCAGGAGGTGCTAAGCACGGTGTGCACAGTGTGCAACTGGCAGAAAGGAAGCAGTTAATTAGCCTTTTTTATGTCAATATGTTTCTATTGCAATCACGGGTCCGTGTTGATACCCTCAGGTGGCTAATTTATGTGGAATTTCTTGTGTGCGTTGGGCTTTAAACAATGTCTCAGGTAGCCCAGTGAAAAAAGGTTGTTGATGGCTTTTATACACAAGATTGGAAATTCAGCTCCTGTTGGGACTGTGCTTTCAGCCACAGCACAAAAATATTAATACCTGTCTTTCTTTCCCTGTTCATAAACAAATTCTTATCGCTTTTTCCTCCCTAAACAAAAGAAATGGTCCAAAGCATTTAAGACATACAAAGCCAAGACGTGATATTTATAAAAAGAGCCAAGGCAGATAAAGAATGATTTATGATACTCATAGAGCACCTTTCAGCCAGCTAGGTCACATGACATTTTAAAACTGATTGTCTACACTGAGTGTCTATGTGTGTTGTGAGATAAATGAAAAAAGTGTAACTTTTTCCAGAAATAAGTAAAAGTAAGGTGAATTACTACAACAATAGCTTAACAAATCTGCACATTAATTTCAAGGAGACAGAGAACAAGTGAACAGCAGGAAAGATAAATGTACTGTTGCTGGGTGGGTCTTGAAGCAGCACTAAAGCCTTTACTTCACTGAGCAGTGATGTGTTACGGCATTACTGATGGATGTTTGGCACTTTGGGTTTTGGTACCCAGAAATCAGGGGAACTGCACCAATTTATGCTGACCCAAGCATCTGACCAATTCTGCATTAACTTTATTCAGACTAAATGAGTTCCTGAAAAACACAACACATCACTGTTTTGGCAGGAGTAGGAGAGTTTCACTGGAGAGGATGCCTTTGCTGTCCTTTCTGTTCTGTGTTTATAACACAACTCTCCTAGAAATCAACCACACTACTTTAACTCTTTCTTGTGGTGTCTCACCTGCCTGACCTTAGCGTCAAGATGAGATCCCTGCTTAAAGAGTTAGCAGTTTCTGTTGTATGGATCCTTGTTACTGAATGTTTTCACTTGAAACATCGTAAGCTTTTTTTACCAGGGACCCTCTGCTCTGTGTGGCTAGAAATCCAGATATGATGGATGGACCTGCCATCACTTCTTCATGTTTCAGTTTTCTTCTGGCACTGGAGAAATGTCAGCCTCTGCTCTAAGCACTCTTTCACTGTGAATTAAGGATCTTATATCACTGTCTGTGATATCAGCTCCTGCTGCTTTGAACCCTTGCCCTCTGCAGATCTTCCTCTTTCCTGACTGTGAGCTTCTCCAGAGCATGACTTGCCTTTGGAAAGGGGTCTTCAAATTGTCCTTTTTGTTTTGTCATCCCTACATTGCTATTTTCCAGGGCCAGGATCCTTTACAGGTACAGAGCTTTGACTTTTCTGTGCCATGGGCATCATGTATGGGCTGCACTCTGTACCTCCTCCTTTAGGTGAGATGGCAGTATAGGTAACCTCTCTTCTTCCTGAAGTTGGAAGGATTAGTGCCTTCAGTAGTTGCAAGAGCCTTGCTCAGTTTCTCCTGTAAGCCAGACATGAGGTTTCACATGCAGCTTCACTGATGCTGGTTAGCAATGCCTGCCATGCCTAGTGTGCTTTAACACATCCATTCCATAAGATGACTGATGGGGACAGAGAAAGGCTGTGTATTTTTTTCAATTTCTATGGCAAGAAATTGCATAAAAAATAGGAGAACCTGAGAATCTAGATTCTATTGCTGTAACTGCCGGACTGACTCGTGTTTGGAGTGATGTGAGGTAATTTAGAAAGAACCAGTGTTCAATGATTGCATTCTGGTCAGCTAATCCAACCAAAGAACTCAGTTTACCACAGGAACTACAATAAAAAGCAATAAAACATGGGTTGAGCATCATTCATGGACTTAACTGTGGCTTCATTCAAATCCTTTGTGTTTGTAGCAAACAATGTGAATGCATCTATTTCCATGCAGCAACTGAATGCTGCTAGAAATCAAAAGATGCAGAAGACAAGTAGAAGCTTACAAGGATCCTGTGGTTGTTAATACTGATTTAGTCCAGAGAAACAGCTGATACATCTGCTTTTTTGTAAAGCGTTTGAAAGAACTCTCTTTTGTCTTAAGAGATATAATCCTGAAAGAATTAAAGGTGACAGATGATCAGTTGAGCTATTGATCTGTCGATTGATCAAGCGATCACATGAATGCTTATATGTCCTCATACATCAGGTGTGTGAACTTCTGCTAAGGCATTAAGAGTGAAATAATATTAGTAATCATTTTTACCATTCCACAGACTGTGCATGTACATGCATAGGTATCTGGTATGTTGCAGCAGGTGAAAGCCCAACTTGCAATTCCGTAGAGAGACAGGCAGTAACAGGGATGTGGTTTGTGTTCAGCTCTAAATGTGGGCAGACCTGCAGTTCTAACAAATATGTGAGTGATGGCTCTGGTGTGCAGAAGTTGCATCCTGTGAGCCTCCCGCTGCTACTCAGTGGTGTAATTGCGTAGGTGTGGTGCTGTTATCTTGGAGATTACAGTGAGGTCCCTTGAGTAGCTGCTGTCAGTACTGTGAAAAAAAAAACTTGAGTGGAGGACAGAGAAATTGAAATGGTCTCAAACTTAATGAGGAGTCTCTGATGTGTACAATGACCTGATATAGCTACTAATAAGTAAGCAGGTTCATTTTACATCTGCTGAAGCTTGTTCTAATTATGTGGCTGGATAACTAAAAACCACTAATTGTCACAGCCNCTTTGCTTGTGTGTGCGGCTTTTTGCTTTCCCTATTAAACTGTTTTTATCTCAACCCATGTGTTTTCCAGCTTTTATCCTTCCAATTCTCTTCCCAATCCCACTGGTGGGAGAGTGAATGAGTGGCTGCATGGGGCTGGGCTGCCAGCTGGGTTTAACCACGACACAGGCAAATATTGACATCATGGGTAACAGCACCACAATAGTCAGATATGTCTGATGGGATATAATCTGTACTGCAGCAAATGAATATAGGTACCATTTTTTCTGACTTCATTATTTTGGTATTTGGTGACCCTAAGATATGCTAAATACACATGGTTTTGGTTCTCAGTCTTGTCTCCTGCCATCAGCAAGAGGACAATGAAGGCAATGAATGGCTGGGCAAGGCAAGGATATCTGTTATGGCAGTGGGTTGCAAGATCATGTGGGATTAGCATGTTGGTGGAAGACTTGCTGTGCTAATGGGAGGTCTTTGATATGTTCCCTTCCTTCTGCAAGCCTATGTTCAAAAACCTGGGAACAATGCTATTTATTTTGGTTGTAAGGAAGATAATACATAGTGGCTTCATCTGCATGCTGTATGATGTTATCACTAACACCAACAGCCTGGATAGGAGGAATGGACCCACACAGTCTGTGGAGGTTGAAGAAAAAATTACCCTCTCAGACCAGAGAGGAAGGACCCTGGGCCATTTCAGAGTGGTTAAAATAAACAGTGGTAGGATTTCAGTAGTCATGATTGTCTAAAACACATAAGTAAGGCAAGTTTTATAGGGAGAGCGTATCTTTTATTAGATCAACTGGCATAGCTGGAAAGCAAAACAAAAAGGTTTTTCAAGCTCAAAGCTGATCTCTGTTTCTTCGAACTGTATCAGTTAGTCTAAATAAAAGATATTATCTCTCTATGTAAACCTTGCTTCAAGGAAGTCCCTGTACAGTTCTGCAACCTTAGAGGACAATGAAAACCAGAAGAACAGCGATACCCTATGCCTGTCCTTCCTCCCAGTGTACAGCAGGTCCTGACTTTGGGCTATGCATTGGTCCAAAGGGCACCAAAGAGCATCCAGCACCCTGCCATGAGTCTGGATTTATGCCAGATTCTCAGCTGACTTGCTTTGAAAAGGGAAGCTGGCTTGAGAGGTCACCAGTGTGGGCTGTGATTTCTGTTGCCCAGCTGCCTAATGGTTGATGTGAGATTCTTCACTTCCTAAATCATGTATCTGTCATCTCTGCTGGGAGGAATCTCTACTACAGTCCCCATCAGGAGTTAGGGGAGGTCACAGATGGTGATTGTGGTTAGCCACCCTCTCCTGCACTGGCCTGTAAAGCCCTTTCAGGTGCCATGACCCTCTTCATGAAATACAACAGCTACTGGCAATGGCACTTTTGAGCTTCTGGAGCCGAAAGGTGTCAGGTCAGGTTTATAAAAGGGTTTGCGA
>VZTN01029903.1:621909-739939 GCA_013400515.1 Erpornis zantholeuca | reverse complement strand
GTAGTTAGAAGTGTCCACTGGAGAGAAACCCAAGCAAATAATGTTTCAGCCTCCTGCAGTGTCGAGCTTGGAGCTAAAGAAGTCAGTGAGGAGCTTTCCCTTGACTGAGCAATGTGTCTGTGGGCACCAAGGTTTTGGGAGCTTTTGAAGGCTTGGTGTTTGGGGGAGCTGCCAGGCTGTGTCAGTACACTGTGTGCTCTGAAAAAATCAGTGTCTTCTCAAGCTGCCATTTCAGACCTTCTGCATCACTGACACACCTGTCTAGGCAGCAGTCTCTGGGGAAATGGGCATAAATATTCCCACTTTGACTTCATCATGGTAACCGAGACACTGAAAAACACCAGGAGACAAGATGCTATGCTCTTTTTCCCCTTTGCTGTCTTCTGTGTTGCTTTTTTTCATAGAACAGAGTTGGTAGGACTAACTAACAGTGCTGGGCCAGGATATGGGGATTTTATATGGTTGCTATCAAGGGGCTTAGTTTGAGAGCCTCCCAACTCAGCACATTCTAAAATTTAAAAGTCTGGAATCAGACCCAACTAAGACTTACTTTCAAAGCTCAAGATAAAGAGGCTTTTCATACTGTTAAATGTTCCCTGTTTGATCCTTAGGGCTTGCAAGGACATAGCGGGGCATATAGAGCTTGTGTTACCCTCATCCTCCCACAGGTTTTCAGGATCAAGACTGCATGGGAGGCAGAGAAGGGCTGGTTAGAGCCTTCATTTCCCAAGGTCTTGGGATTGAACTTCAGCCTAAGGGAATGTTCTCTGTATCAATTAGGTTTTGATTAGTGTGTCTGAGTATTGTTCTTTGAGGTTTTGCAAAAGTTTGTTTTTGCAGAGCCATTCCTCTGTTGAGTGTGCAGCTGGGAGCAGCAGAGAGGACAAGATGCACTGCAGTTACAACCATAACCCACCTCTGTGTGATGTGGTTTGAATTTAGGTACCTTTCTGTATCTTGTGGTGGAATATGGAGTGTGTTTTCTGCTTGTACACTTCTCTTCAAGTCTGTGGCATGCCTGCTAGAGCTGCAGTGTGGGTCCTGCAGATCTGGGCAGCAGCTCAGAGCTTCATGCCTGGTTTGATGTGTTTGCAGTTTCTGGCAGTGTTCTGTGGTGAACTACGACAGTGCTGTGAAGAAACATGGCACACAGAGGGTCTGTACACTCCTATACCCATCACTTTCTGCCTTCCAGCATGCTGATGGCTGCCTGGCATGATACCTAGGTGAAGGGAGTCCTCCTGTAACCTGTGACATTCAGGGGCTGTACCAAATTAAGAAAGTCCAGCTGTACAACTGCTTTCTGGTGTTAGCCTGTTGCTTCAGACAAGCCAGGCTGGTATTATTCCAGGCAACTCCAGCCTGCTTGGAGTAAATGTAATAAGGGCTGGTAGGCCTTGATCTCCCTAAATTTTTACATGCACATCCAGGCCTATTCCCATCAGTTTTCTCACCAGAACTGTTAAGGAGTAACCAAGGCTGACAAGGAATTAGCCTTCTGTTAGAAGTTAGCCATGCTGCCCAAGGGCATGGACATAAGCCATGTTAGTGAAGCCTTTCCAGACTACCACTGGTTTGAGGATGAAGGGGGTAATCCTGCCAACTGCTGAACATCTTTCAGGAAAGCTCAGCAACTCATCTTCTCTTCATGGCTCTGAGAGGGCTCAAGTGTTTTCAGGAGGCACTCATCAACTTGTAGAATGAGGCACAGAAGAAGGCTGTCTGTCAATCTGGTCCTGTCCTCAAGCAACAAAATAGTTTAAAAACAATAGAGTGTGTCTGATTTTTCTTGTTTCCATTTGTAGTTATAAATGTGTGTATGTTTAAATGATTTTGTGAGTCTGATTGTGAGTGGCAGTTGAAAAACACTCAAATGCCTGGATTTTAATACTGTTACCTCATCCGGAGAGTGAAAGAAGTAATGAAGCCTGTTAAAAGGGAATATCTTGGCTGCTTATTTTGCTTCATAAATATTAATGAACGCCCCTTCTCCTTTCTTTGCCCTTTGACTGCTTCTGTTAACTGGGAGCCATTAGCTGTGGATGAGGCTTGAACCTCATAAAACATTTTGTGGTCATCAGACGCATTATTGGAAGAATTTGCAGACACAGATACTCTTGACATTCACATCTGTTCCATCTAATTATTCCTAAATTGAAATTGTAAGCCCCTCTTTGTGATAATGCAATATATTTCTGTGGAGTTGATTGCATTATTAGAAGCAGTGGTTCACAACTTCAGCCAGGGAATATGTGAGACATAGATGAAATTTCAGTTTTTCTTTGCAATCCTAACAACATCAAAGTTTGAGAGAGCATGTATGATGTATGTGCAAGCCTATCTATCATGTAAAAACACGTTCTTTTTTATGCAAATATTTTAGGAAGGCCAGAAGGCAGTAGTGATGCCTTAAATGGCTTCCTAGAAACAGAGATTAGACAGGAATGAGGGAATAAAGGAGGCATTTATTTGAAAGGCCTTCAAAGGTACACTCTGGGGGTCCAGAGGCTCCTGCCTCAGTGGATTCCAAGATGGATCCCAGGTCATGAGTTCTCCACACCTTTATAGATTTGGCCCATTTGCATATCAGCATAAATTTGCCAATTAAAACTTCAGCTAATGATGTAATTTCCCCAAGCTTGTTCCCCCCTCCCCAAGATGAAGGTTTATGCTTTTGGACCTAGGATGGTCTGGGTGTCCTTGGAGAGCAAGCTGGAGAGGCTTTGTTATGTCTATCTTAGCATAAGAGAACAGCACTTAACAAGCTACAGGAAACTTCAGAGTTACACTAACAGTACAGGATTTGAAAAAATAGAAAAGTTAAAACCTAAGGCATCAGTAGTAGAGAGCTTACTGATTGCTTGAATAAGGGGTGAATATTCTTCAGTACAAAGTATTGGTAATAGAAACTATTCTTCTCTCAGGACTGAGTATGCCATGGGGAAGGTTTAGGTTTTGAAGTAGCTCCGTGCTTGGAGATTCCCAGGAAGGTCTGCCAGACCACACAGTCTTCACTCCCTTGGAGCCTTCTCAGAGGAGACTGCACCAGTGTCCAGGACTCCATGTTCTGGGTGGCCACGTAGTCATGAGAACGGCAGGGACACAACCATAAGCATTTTAGCTGTGCAGGTCTTTGGTGGGAAAAGCAGTCATTTGAATCACTAGATCTGTTTTTTCCCTTTTCTCCCCTATCCCACTACTCCTGCCCCTTCCCCTTTCATTGTGGGGTTTTTTTTTTTGTAGCTCCTTTTTTATTTTGTCATGTCTCTATGGCCTGATAAGTAATACCCACTGTAAAGATTGCTTTTGTGAGGTAAATGTCTGTCCAAAGGGAACCAGATGAAATCAGCAGCACATTTCACAAAGGATGCTAGATGACTGGTAAATGCTAACAAATTTTGATCAGTTCTTGACTGGAGAAGAAACTCCAAATTGGAGATGCATGTTTTCCTAAATGGCACATTATTTTATTCTGCTCTCACTTTCTTTGCATCCATTTTTTGCTTCACCCCCAGGCTGTGGGATGGACCTCCAGAATGGGACTTGTCATTCCATAATGTTGAGAATAGGTGAAAACTGATGTTGTTCTTTGTTACAGCAGATTGGCTTGGGGATTTAAGGATGAAGGAATAAAATGGCCAAGTGCTTGCCTGAAAGGAAGGTCTAGTCCATATCTCATTAACAAAAAATTTAAAAATTTGTTCATTTATTGCAATTATTTACAAACTGCCCGTTCACTGACATGTTTTAATTTTTATTCTCTATGCACACATCCACCCACCCCACTGCAAATGTGTTATAGAAAAGCTGCAAATTACAGGATGTCTAATTAGAAAGCTTTGAGGAGAAGATGACAAAGAATCATTCACCATGGAGACAGAACTTGCTTGCTGGTTTATAGCCAGCTAAACAATGCTGGAGACTCTGATAAGCTATTCCTGGGGAGAGTAGGAGTTAGCCTGTGCGAAAAGCAGGGAGCTGGTATGCAGTTTGTTATGGAAGAGCAAAGCTCTCTTCTCTTTTAGAGGGACCAGAGACAAGGATACATGAATACAGTGGTAAATACACTGGCTACATCTTAAATCTCTTTCATAAGCTGATGTAGTGCCTGATTCAGGCCTCTCAATGCAGCAAAACCCCCACTCTTTTCTTTCAGTGACAAGCAAAAAAAATGTGTGGTTTCTCTCTAAACCTGGTCATTAGAGGTGATCTAGAGACTACAGGTCTGAATGTAGCTTATAAGAGTACTAGATTTATACAGTGCACAGATTAGGAGGATTTTTAACTTCAGCTGTGAAATCCAAATGTTTGTTCTCTATTTGTATTCTCTCAGCCCTGTGGAATTGGCCAGAAAAAGATATTTGGTTCAGGGCTATTTTTACATGTGAGATGTTTGTCACTAGCAGAAAATTTGGCATGATAGGCAGCCTCTGCGTAAGGCTGTCTGGGGACAAGAATAGCAGAAAGCACTGCAGATGAAGACTGAGGTGCACTGTCGAGAGTGATCTATTATTATGTGTAGAGAAATTGCATGGTGCATGACTGGATCGAGCATGTAACATAAGCTTCTCTCTCCTTTCCAGAGATATGCCATTCTGAAGGTTTCAGATTGTTTTTAGCAGAGGAGGTTCCAAATTCTTTCATATTCCCTGCGTTTCAAGAGCTATGTAGTGACTTCTGTTCACAGCTTTGTGAGCTGTGGGCACACACGTTGTTGCCATCATGGGATGTCACTTTTGACAGCATTACACCCAACGCAACATGAGGTGGCAGGTCCACCACAGCTCTGTGCCACTCTGCTTTACTCCGAGGAAAGGGAGGAAGGGACACTTCCAGTTTGGTTTAGGCTCTGTTCAAGCTAATAACCAATCTGACCAACCGAGACCAGCCTTGGTGCCAAAACTTCAAAATCAACCAACCAACCAAAAAAAATCAAACATTGCTGGGAATATAGCTGCATTATTGAGAGAGGGAGCAAATCTGTCAGCAAATCTGACAAAGCTCCTACTGCAAAAACATTTGGGGTCTAAATTTATACCTTTCTGCTCAAAGTACATGTCTGCTACTTCTGAAGTATGTTTTGATTTGCATTTGGAAGTGATCACCAAGCTCTAACAGAGATTAGAAGTCACTGAGGTTGTGACTCAACCTGAACCTGTAGTTCAAAGGATTCTTATGAGAACTAGATGAAATTTGGATTCTGTTTCGAATAAGGAATTGTAGTGGATTAACACCAGCCAGAAATTAAACTCCAAATAAGCCACTCCTCTTCCCCCCACCTCCTTTGGCAAGAGAGGGACAAAGGCACAGACTGTGGGTTGAGATAACAATTTACCGAAAGACGACAGCAATGGAATAAGAAATGCACAGTAACAGCAGCAATATTAATAATAAAAGTATACAAAAAGAGAAGCTGCTTCACCCACACCTTGATCACTTGGACCGCCTAATGAAAATGTGAGAGAACTGGGATATACGTATTTCCCAAGAAAACTTTGCTGACATGTATCATGCAGGAAAAAAAGGTCATCTTCTCTTAATGTACTAAAAAAAAGTTGGCTTTGTTTCTGGCTTTTGATGCAGAGCTGCCATTTCACCTGGTCATCAAAGGGAAACAGTTGGCAGAGGTCACTAGGAACTTCTCAGCAGCATATGCAAAATGGGATATTTTCATTTCCACAAATGTGAATGTGAGAGAATTTATATCTGTGTGCACTGCTGAGTTTTCCTAAGTTTTTTGGAGCTTCTGGATATTCAGAAGTAAAAGTGTGCAAAAGCATGTGTGAACTGTATTTGTTGAGGCTCCTACAAGTGTTCTCACATGCAACCTTCTCTTCCTTAACCTATATTCAGCAGTCCGTACCTCGTTCCTCCCATGCCTTCTGAGTGTGATTCACTCAGATTATGCAATTTAGAGCAGGCAGCATGGGATAAGTGATCAAAGAACCTGATCTTGAAATTAAAACTCCCCAGCTGGGTTGTTTGTTCATAAGGAGACTGCAGAAGGGACTGCTGGCCACAGTTGCTGGTGGTAGTCTCTTGGTTTGCATCTTAAGTGTGGGAGGGAAGGCATTGCATTTGACAAAGATGCCACATTTGGCAAATAGCAGTATGTACATGATGAGATGGAAGATAAAAACAAAGGGAAAATGAGCGTTTAAATGTCAAAAAATAAAGCAGAACTACAGTCTAAAAGTTGTGAGTAAAAAGTGGTGGATTTCTTCTGTGTGATTAGGCTGGCCCATCAACAGGGCTCCTGGATACTTGAAGCGAAGTAGTAGTGGCTCATATACAACTCTGCCAGTGCTTTTCAGGTAAGAAGTCCCTCCAGTGTAAGTGGTCATACCATCAAATCAATGACAACCATGATCTGCTGAGCTGATTAAGATATGAGCTTTCTTTTTAGCACCTTTTCCCTACCTGAAAACCCTTCAGGTGTTGTCAAGCCTGTTCCAGCTTTGTGGGCAGGATGCTGCTCTCTCCTCAGGCCAAATCCAAATGCACCTTAGGAGGGGTGGACACTGTTAGAGGAGAGTCTAGGCTGAAATTTCTCTCTCCCCAAGCTCACAACAGATTAAAAATTTGCTATGTGTTTGTCCATGTTCCTGGCTGGGTGTACAGTATTCTGTAGAAGAAAAACACTTGAGCCAGTAATTAAACATGTCATCTCTTTATCCAGGAGAGTATTATATTAAATTATGTACAGTAAATATTTTTGGAAGGTAGAATTCTAAAGAGAACTTATTGATTTATGGCAAAAGGCCAAGTTGCTGATGGGTTTGGCAGACGTGTTCAGCATCCAGGGCCAGCCTGGGTATGGTGTGTGCTCAGGAGATGCAGGGAGCCAGGCATATGGGCACAGAGGGAGGTGGCTCAGTGCTCTGCAACTCTCCCTCCTCCTTGCAAGTACACAGACAAATTGTGAGCACCCCCTGGCTTTCTGTATGCCTGTTGAATCGATAATGGCGATTTAGGAATGCTTTATCAGCACTACTGTCTCAGCTGTTCTTGTAAATGGCAACATTAGCAGGACTACCCAGCCATAGCAAGCAAGGGTGGCAGTGAGGTGAGGGCGGAGGAAAGTGTCAGCAATATGGATGGCCTTGCCAGTACTGTCAAGGACTGGAGGTGATAAACAGGCCACTAGAGATGTCATTTCAGCTCCCCAGGGAGACCAGGGTCAGACATTCATCATATCTCTTTATTCTTGGGGGAAATGGTTTATGTGAGACAATACATGGTGTACTTCTGTATGTTGCCTTCTCTGAAGACTGATATGTGCACTTGGCTTTTTGATGTGTTTGAGCCCTCAGTGCTCCTCAGAAATGCTTTGCATCTCTGTGTACAATCAGATGTGCCTTTGTCATCTACAATGTAAATAGGAAGCAATCTCGAGGGAGTTATGCCATACTAGCAGAGAACGAGTTAGGTAACCTGAAGAGATTTCTTATTTATAATGCATTTCTTTGATTCCCTGGGGATTATTTGCACGTGCATGTTTTAGCAAAGGGTGCAGGACCCTTGCACAACATTACAGAAATATAATGTTCCATCTGCACGTGGCTGTGGCTCACACAGCATGATGCTAGCTCACCTTACAGCTATGGGATCACAGCCAACTGCTCCAGGTGTGTGCATAGGGGGATAAGCAGGAATGAAAATGTCTAACTGAATAAGGATGGTGAACATTTACCATGATTATTTACTGCTTGTTAAAGTAAGGTGTACTTTTCAGAAGTGGAAATGCATGTTAGATATGCCCAAGTCTGTGCATGTAGATGCCTGAGTTATAGGTAAAACTTTTGGGTGTAAAATTTGCATATTTACTCTACGCTTTGTGTGTCTTTATGTATTCTTGTTTTTCAAAGATAAGTATAATGTGGATTTATTGGAGAAGTCATGCATACAGATGTATTTTTATTGTAAAATATAGAGAAATATAAATGTAGTTTCCTAAGGCCATTTTCTTTTCTGCTGGGAAGCTGATAATGTTTGTGATAGTTTCTCAAAGGAAGAGGAAGATCTGGTGTAGTACAGGGTATGGCATTATGTTCTCTGCAGGGAGCCATCAGTTCATTAGTTAAAGATGGCTCTTCATTTTGCAGTATAAGGTCATTCCACGTCTAAGTGATGAAAGTCCATTTCACTCATAAAAAATTTAATTTAAAGTGCCCAGTTCCTTTCCTCAGCTGGAAAAGAGCTATCACTGGATCTTTCTGTAGCTATCATAAGAAAAAAAATTAACCAAGGCAAGCAAACCATTTTATGTAGTGCCCCTTTCGTGGTTATCATGTGTCTCCAAGGGTGCTCCTCACTTGAAATGTTCAGAGATTTGGTGCAACATCCTGCTGTTTTTTGCAATATTTTAAAATTTTGCCATAACTAAGGTGAAGTTTCACAAAGACAATGCTTTTGAAGAGTTTCTTAGTATTGTCTGCTTGTGGCTGAAGAAAACCACAATAGCAATCTAAAGCTTGAAAGGTAATGAATGTAAATTTGTAGCATGTTTCACTTACATAAATAAATGATGGCTGAATATGCAATCAATATGCATCCAAAGTTGGGCTGCAGCAGTAAAGAAACCTGCATGAGAACTCTGCAGTTTGGAGCATAGCATGAAATTTTCATGTCATGAAGCTTGAGCTGTTGCCTTGCAGAGTATGTCCTGTTCTCCTATCTCACAGCATAAGTGTATGACTTACTGAGCATCTTTTCCCAAAATAATTGCTGAAATCCTTTCTGAGGTTTGATTGAACGTTCTCGGATGCTGCCAAACAACCCAGATAAGATTTGCATTTCCACTCTTCCACAGCACAGTAGGCGAATGAGTCTTCGGTCGTATTTAATCTGCTGACTTCACTGGAGTCATGCCAGGTTAGGCCAGCTGTGAAAATTTAGCCCCAGGTCACTAATGAGAGCTCTGTCTCTGGAGCTCCAACCTTGCAGTGGTTTTCTGGACACTGCTGGCACTTCTCTAATGCAAAAAAAGCATAAGAAAAATTTTGGTTATGATGCAGTTAAATCCTCTTTAATTTGAAAGTGATTATAATCAGTGGAGAAAATCCTGTTAATTAGGCAATTATGTACTCCACTTCTCTTCCAGCCTCTCTCTTTCTTCATACTCCACCTTGTTTTCTACTTTGAAAATCAGAAGAACAGACATATTATTCTTGGCTTCTAATTCTAAATTCATCTCCTGGGTCAACCTCATTCCAGTCAGTGCACCTCTCCCTTCAGCAGCAGGATGATTTAAAAACCTCCACCATACCACTGTGATTATTTAAAAGCAGAAGGTGACAGTGTATGTGTTTGTTTGCATTCCTGTCTTTCAGTACACCCTCTCAGGACATCTCAAGTGTCTCTTTCAATGAAACCTCCCAAGGTAAATTGACATTTGTTTCTATTATAGCTTGAGGATGCCTGTGAGTGAAAGTTTTACTGACCAAACATCCAAGGCTTTGCTATTCTGGAGATTATTAACTGGTGTGCTGGATGTCAGTCAAAATCCACAGATGTGAAAAGTTGTACCTCAGTGTAGCTATATAGGGAAGGAATAAGGTCCTGTCAGCTCATCACAATCCTTCTTATCCTTTGTGTTTCCTTTCATCCCACCTTGGCTTTTTTTGATATTGTTTATCTTGAGGAAACAAAGCTATGTTTTACTTTCTCTGGCAGCACCACAGTCCTTTCCAAAACCTGAAAACTCTTGCTAGCTCTGGGGTTGTCTGTCTTTAATGATGTAAAGGTAACCCTAGGGCTGCACCCAGTGGTGACCTCTGGTCTAAAGAAATATCGGCTTTTTTAAAGCTTTTCCAAAATGTTCTCACAGTTTCTGCCATGAGGGTTGCTTCTGAAACATAGACCAGATGGGCAATCAAAATTAGTAGTTAGGTTTTTTTAGAGAAACAGGCTATCAGGGCAGTACTGAAGGGGAGATAGAAGTTTATCATCAATATAAATAGGTGCAAGGTTGGGAAGAGAGAAGGGAAGGGAGTGGGGAGAGTCTGTAATAGCTCAGCACTAAGGCTGTCAACCCTTCCCCATGCCAGAAGTGGGATGACGCATGGAAACGGAACAGGAGTGGGTCGAGTGAGTGGAGATGGAAAGGAAGCAAGGGGGAGGCAGGTGGAAGCTGAGGAAGACTACATGGGACCTGCGGAAGTAGAGTAGGAGTGGTTGTGACATGTGAAAATGAGTTTGGGAGCGGGTGGAATGAGTGGGAATGGAGCAAGTGTGGGTAGGGCCCACAGCCACCTAGAGACCACATTTGTACTTCTGACAATTTTCTTCTCTTTTTCGTGTTGGAGAGCAGTGTCCTCTCTGAGGCACATCAGAAGGTAGTGAGAGGATGGAGAGAGGCAGCTGGTGGCACCTCCCAGCCTGGAGAGAGGACAGGAGACATTTCAGAAACATTTAAGTGCTTTGCTCTCCAGCAAGGAGCCAGACCCCAGGATGCTGTCAGGTACCACACTTCTTGGCAGCAGAGCCTCACAGCATCACGTGTGGTGACAGTGTTAAAAATGTTTGTCTGACAGTTTTTGGTTTCCCACTGCCCAGGGTGGTTCTCCATCACACAGATGGGTGACACTTCATTGGCCTGAAGTGCTCCTGACTGGCAGCAGCAACACCAGCTCCTCCTGCCTACCCCTGCAATGGGAGCAAGGATTGAAGGTGGGACAGCAAACAGCTTGGCCTCTGAGCCAGAGCAGATCTGGACGTATCTCCTGGTGTTAGCCTTGTCTAAAATTTGCAAGAGGCTGTGGTAGGGATTGAGAGGGCTTGAGAATTTGTAAAAGCCAAAGTGAGAGGGAAGGGGTAGAGAAGCAAAGGTACACCTTTAGCACCCTCCTGTCTCCCAGGACTTGTTCAGATTAAGCACAATGTTGAACACCACTCAGCACAGGGTGATATGTTTTGCATGTAGGACTAATGTTGTTCCCTTGTATTTATATTCATGAGTGCCCTGTGGTAACAGATGTGTTCAGAAAATACTGAGCCACTTAACAATTTATCTTTATGTCTCTGTAGCCTTACACAAAGCTTATTGTCAAACACAAAAAAATCAGAAAAATAATTGGGAGAATTTTCAGATCCACATAAAATTTTCAGTGAAAGTGGTTCATTTCTGTCTGCAAACTAATTCTGGTTTTGGCTAATGCTTTCTTTCTGATTATTGTCCAAGTAGTGTAGGACTTCTCTCAGTGAAGGTCTCTGCTCTTTGCTGCACAACTAACTTGTCCATGGAGTAGGTTTTCTGGTGGTGCTTTTGCTCTTTAACCAGATATCTAAAACATTTTAAACAGAAGAAATGCAGAGGAAGAGTAGAGAGTAATAAATTTCTCTTGTCAATTTGGATGATGTCAATTGAACTTCCTGGATTCTCAAACAAGATTTTTAAGGAACAGGGCAACAAATAACAATGCAGCAGGAGTGCAGCCCCTGCTTTTATTCATGAATCCAATGTGGGGGCTGCCTGGGCAGCCCTCCCACAGCATGTCTCATGACATGTGTGTCCAAGCATCTCTATCCCAGCCTGGCTTCCTGTTGGCATGTCTGTGTCCCGAGCATCCTGACCCACATGCAGTATGGCCGATCAGGCTGTCTGGAGAGATGACTGAAAAGAAAACACATTTCTTTCTGTTGTTTTCTGAAGAAAAACAAGTGTGACAGGCTAGCCCCCATCACAGTGCACAAAAGAGAAAAAAACAGTCACAAATGAGGCTGGCAGTGGAAAGGAAGGAAGACAGCACATTTTCTTGCTTCCCTGAAAGCCAGGATGCTTTTGACCCCTGGTTGAATTCATCTGTGTTGGAGCTGGCAGGAGAAAGATGCTTCTGCTGGGCTGCTGTTGCCATGGAGACCAGCAGAGACACGAGAGGCAAAAGACTGCCAGAGACGACTTCTGAATTAAAAACAGGGTATTCCTGCTCTTCCCACTCCCATATCCCAATTCCCACTGGTTTCTGTTCTTCATGGGCTGTGGGTGTAGTAGCTTTGATGGAAAGGGGGAAGCAGCTCTTTACTTATCTCATGGAATGGTTATTTTCACACCTTTCACAACCCAACAAAACAAATACAGCACTTTCGTTTTTTTGTCTCCACTTGGTCCAAAAAAAAAAAAAGAAAAAGAAAGAAAAAGAAAAAGGAAAAAAAAAGTTAAAATAATTAAAAGACTATGTAAAATATCTCTTCCCACCCACAAAACTCTCCACTCCCCTGGAGACTAAAAGGGAAATATCATCGTTTTAATTTGAGCTATCGTTTTCAGCTCCGGTGGGTGGTGGAGGTGGGTGAGAACTGAATTTCTAATTTCTCTCCATCAAAAATGAGCGTGTGGATCAGGAACTGACAATGTCTGTTACCTGTACCTTCTTGTCGGATGTGTTTGGGGAAGGAGGAGGGAGGGAGGTGGAACAGGTTCATCCTTTTTTCTGGTTTTCCAACTAGAAATTTTCTAGAGGTGTTCAGTTTGTTTGGGGTTGTTTGGGAGGTTTTGTAAACTACATGTATTTTTCATGTATGGTTCTATTTTGTGCTGTCAGGGTTAGGAGGAACTAGGAGTTGCAAAAACAACACACAAAAGGGCAAAGTGACTTTTCAGTGTTCTGTAAAAAAGGTTTCTTATTGTTCCATTTAGGCTTCTCTACTGTTACATTTTTCTATATTTACTCTTTTGCCATAGAATCCCCCAGGCTTGCTCTTGGTGCTTGAAAACCACGGATGGGTGTAGAGACCCAGTTACTGACTTGTGACCAGAGTCCCTCCAAATAACACACTCTGCCATCCTTTCTTTAGCATGCAGCATCCCATAGAAAAGGAGTTTTAGTCTCAGCCTTCAGCCCTCCTGAAGCTGCACTCTGCTGAGAGCCAGGCCCAGACTCCACACCCACTGTTTCAGCCAAATGCTTCCTCCAAACCTGCTTCTCCTGTTTTGCTCTCCACAGCTGCACATCTGTGAGAGGGTATATAAATAGCTCATTGGTAGCACACAGAGTGAATGCTGCATTAATAGACATTGTTTAAATCACTCTGTAGGCCCTGGCTCTAAAAGACCAAAGAGAGAAGAAGATTGTTCTGCAAGAAGGTGAAATACAGATGGTCAGAAAGAGAAGTCTTCAAAGTTTTTCTCTTTTTACCATTACCTCAAATGACTTAAATTTTCCTCTTTCACCAGTTTTGATGGGACTAGCTCCATCCCTAACAAAATTTAGGTTGAGGAAAGATTTTCCTGATGTGTTTGAAATCTTTGTTTTTGCATTCCCTATTCTGCCTTTTCCTACCCACCCTTGGGAATCCCAGTCCCAACTCTCTGTGGCAGTTGGTGGCGGGGAGATATCAGGAGATAACAGTAACATTTGGTGTCTAATCCTCCCCAAGGCCTTCCTCCTAGCTTTGCTGTCCGGTAACAGTGGAGAACATTTGTTATCTCCCAGGCTTGGGGCCCAAGCTGGAAATAAGTAATTTTTAAGAGTCAGACATGAATTTGTTCTTGACATCTGTTCTTGTTTTAATGAGGAGAATTAGAAAGAAGGAAGTCTGGTTTGAGATGGAATTAAGTTTACTTTTTCTCCAGCAGGAGACCCTTTTACAAGTCCTTCCAAAGACACTGAGGAGCCTTTACTAAAGTAAAAGGAAATAATTTATTCATCAATAAAAATCCAAAGAGCAATTAAACACTGGTCTCCTTGCCACCCCAATCTCCTGCCTAGGTTAGTCAGTAATTCCTCCTGACTGAAAAGAGCAGTTTTCTTCTCTGGTGAATCACAGGTATAATTTTTCCACCTTGACTCACTCACTTCTTTGAAATGCAGGTCTTTCTCTGGCTTCTTCACAGAGGTCCTTCTATAACTGTTTCTATGTAATAAAGACTGACTGAGGAGCGAGATTGATGTCTGATGCGAAAATTCAATCACTGGCCTTCGATGATCTATTAAATCAGCCTGTGATGTCTCCTGATCTGCCTCTTGCTGGAAAGGGCCCTTGCAGCAGTGGAATTGCTTGCTGCCTCCATTAGTTTGTAAATAACCTGTACATTTGGAGGTCAGTTTGGCATGATGGTCTCTGGCTCAGCAGATGTCCTGCACCATTGAGCCCATTCGATTTTTGACTTTTGAAGGCTCTAAGTCAGAAAGAATAATTGATAGAAGACTTTAAAAAAAAAATTTCCTCTCCACTTTTTTGTCCTTCCAAATGGAAATTGTGGTAGTGAAACAATGAGTCCCTGTTCTATCCTTGCACATTCACTTGCCTTTTTTGCTGTTTCTCCTGTTCATTTACTTTCTTTAGAATGGGACATTTTATTGTTTTTTGTAAAAAACTCATCCAAAAAACTCATAGGCTACTGGATTTTAGTCATAACTGTGAGATAAATGCCTTTGGGTAGCAACTCTGGAACAGATACCTTTCCAGTGCTGATGAGCTTGACAGCAAGGAATGTGTTGTTCCGTGCTGACTTTTTCCGCTTTCCACGAGATAAATTCCTCCTTTACTTCAGTGTCACACTTACTCCTGTCTTTCACTTCCAAGAGAAGTTTGGACTTAGATTTGCAGTTGGTTGATGTCATTTGGGGTCTGTCAGCATGGATGGAGCAGTTTGGGGAGGCTCCCTTTTTCCCTTGGGAGTTCAGTGGCTGAGGGAGTCCTTCCTTGCCTCTGTTGCCACATGATGCAGTGTGAACGTGTAGGAAGGTGTTTCCTGGCTTGCTAATTATCCATGGTTTGGGTGTAGGGGCAGCCTGAACCCAGAAGGGTTATTAAGTGAGGCACGATGCTGTGTGTGTGAAGCTGCTTTACATCCAGAGCCACATCACCTCCACCGGGAGCGCAACCTCTTGGGTCTCTGGGGTGTTCTTGTGCTTGGGAGTAGTGGGGGAGGGAGAAGTGTTAGGAGAGTGGTTCTGCAGGGAAAAGTTGTGGATCCAGCTGGTTTTAGAAACTTCAGACCCACTGGGGCTCCACACACAGCCAACACTTGAAGGCATGAAGTGTCTCTGTCTGATACAACCCAACCTGTCTCCCATTACTTCTAAAAGTAGAACATATAGTTCAATTTCCATGAGGGTTCATAGACACTGTGTGTTCTCGTGACCAATTAGGCATGAAAGGCTTTTCTTCTATGGCAAGTACGTCATGACTGTATTTAGCTCTCATTAAATTAGCACAGGAACAGAGGTGATACCACTGATATGCTGCCATGTGGTAGACAGATGAAAGACCCTGTTGCAAATACATTAAATCTGCCAAACTATTCCACTTGCAGTAACTGCTTCTGTGCTCCACTCCTAGATCTTGAGGAGAAGTTGCCATTCACATTGGATAAGGACGTGTGTTTGTGAAATGTATTGATGGGGTTTTTTGGCTGAGAATTAAATTATCAAACTCATTGTGCTCAGTTAAACTGTGAATTCAGGTTCCCAGAGGCCAGTGTCCTGACTCGCAGGGCCATCTCTTTTCTGTAAATAGCTGTTGATGAAAATCCCACACTAAAATCTGTCTTCAAAGAAATATAGTTCTCAAGTTGTATTGAAACATTTAACTTGTCAAGTAAATAGGTTGTATTGAATGAAAAATAGTTAGAGGCTGTTTTTTAGTGGCAGTGTTGTGCCATGAGAAATAACTTCCTTTCTACTTGTGATGTCTCCTGCAAAAGTACAAGAAATATGGAAGCCCCCATAATATTAATCCTGAAGATCTGAAAATGGCTGTACTGCAGAAGGAAAATAGTAAACTTCTAGGATTCTCCATGTGGTTCAAAAAGCCCTTTGCCTATACAGTATTGGGGTTTTTAGTCTTTCTGCACAAAACATTAATAAGATGAATTTTAAAACTACGCATTATGGACTTGCATCATCGCATATAGGACAGTTTGCTCTTTCTCCCCACCCCCCCTCCTGCTTCTTTCACTAGGTTGCCAATTAGAGCTAATTATAAGGGACTGACTCACCTCTCCATTATGGCTCAGATTTGTGCCACTGTAGATGCCATTTAAATGAATCAGTCTGTGTGGCTGCATCAGCCATGCCCTTTTCTTCCTGCCTCCTACCCAGCTCTTTTTTCTTCATTTTTAGCTGCCACATGCCTTCCTTTGCTCCTTCTACCTGAATCACCTGCCACATTCAGCTCTCTACCCATGGTCTTCTCTGTTTGCCTTCTTTTTGCAAATCCCTTTTCCCTGTTAGTGCTGCCCATCACATTTTGTTGGAATTCAGCATTTCACTGCTTCATCTGGGTTGCAGTTGTTTGTCATTATTTTTGCAAGACTATCATAAAGATCATTTTTCAGGCTCTAGGAGAGAGCTGTGCAGGTGATAGGATGGAAATTACCCAGCTTGGGTCAGTCCCTACTGAGCTCCCATTGCAGGGCAAAACAGGGAGACGTCTCACAGTGGGAAGCTGAAAACTTTTCTTATTTCAGACAGTCTTTCTGCATATTTTCAAAGAACCTTACCTTGCATAGCATCCTCTCATGTTTCCTTTTGATATTCTCACTTCCCACCTCATATTTTATTCTACCTTTATATCAAGGCTGTGTGTGGTATCAGCTCATTCTGAGCTGTCATCACAGTAGCTGGAGAGCTGACACCACAGGCCAGTGTTCACTGTTTTGATCATGGATTTTAGGTTACAGGGGTATGTTAACAGTATTGGGTAGTAGGCCTGCTGCTATT
Source organism: Erpornis zantholeuca (assembly GCA_013400515.1). Lineage (NCBI taxonomy): Eukaryota > Metazoa > Chordata > Aves > Passeriformes > Timaliidae > Erpornis > Erpornis zantholeuca. The sequence goes on along the minus strand of VZTN01029903.1, from coordinate 723,272 downwards.
CTGAGGTGTAGTTTCTTAAGGAAGTTTCTCAGGTGGGATCAGGTTGTCTTCAGGACAGCAGAAGAAAGGGGGAGGACATACTGCCTCTCTGCCTTGCCTCTTTTGGGGGCTGATTCTCAGGGTTGCAAGATGTGCATGCAAAGTGGAGCTGCTCATGGCTTCTTTGGCAAAGTCAAAACACGAAAACAGTTTAGTTCAGTTACATAAATACAAGGCAAGGGGAGAGCACAGAAAGCAGCATGGAAGTCACTTTGTATCACCTACCCACCAGCTGAGAAAGCACCCAGCATTATATTCTCATCCAGAAACTCAAATTGGAGTGGAAATGGCATTCAGGCTCTTGTGATACACATTCTGTTGTGGCCCACTTGAGCTGGACTACCACAGGACTTGTTTTTTGTCTTGGACGAGGTGTAATTCATAACACTGACCCTTTTTCAGCTACTGCACTACAGGTCTTTTTAGTCTCCTTCACAACTGCAAACCATATTTTAATATAAAGAGAGTTGCTTTCACACTTCTTCCAATTTGCCATCCTGCACAAGTGCCTACAGATGTTGAAAAACACATTATTTCCCTGTGACAGCAGTGGCAACTACCTACTGAGGAAAAAAGTAATTTTAAGGGGGCATGTAATATATTTTTAGGTGGGGAACTATGAACAGGCAGCTCTTTGGAAACAAAGAGCTGATGCACAGCAAGACACACATGGTTTGTGGCACATCTCTGGAGAACCTGTGTGCTGGATTTTGCCACCCTGTGCAGTAGTTTCACAGCTGGAATTCAGTGGTTTTGGGAGGCTCACTCAAAAGCCAGCAACAGAAGCAATATTCACTCCAGCACTGAGAAGTGGAGCACTGCAGTGCAAAGGGAGTCCCCACGCCAGAGTCAGAAATGCGACAACTGCTATTCTTAACCACTTAAACTCAACAAGATCCAAGGACCAGACTTCAAGAGAAATCCCCGCATTGAAGGGTCTGATTCTCTTTTGAATTGGTCTGGCCTGAAAAATAACAAGCTGTTTTGAGGTGGATGCAGCTAAAATAGTTACAAGAAGAGTACTTCTCATACTAGAAAAGCTTGTTCTTCTAATTGCACTGAAATATCAATGCTGACTGTATACTGAAAACTCCACGGAGTTTTCATTTTCATTCGTGATATTTCATTTAATGTGAATTCCAGGTATGGAAAACCACACACCATATTAATTTCTACTCTCAAAAGCAAACCTGCTGCAGAAGTAGCTTTGGTGCTTTGACAAAGCTTGTTGGTCTGTCCTGCTCAGTACCTGTTACTCAGGGGTGAGCCCATACTTGGAACTGCACAGACCCAGCAAAAGAGGAAGGGGCTTGAATACCCCACCCCTGGGCAGGATTTCCAGAACATATGGGCTGGAAGAGTTGCCTAGAAAGGGCATAGTGAGCCTTGGGAAGGCAGTCAAAGCTGGTCTTATCTGGCAGGGTGAACCTCTGTGCTTAAACATTTTTTGGCTTCTCCACCAGCAGACACATATCCTGCATGGAAAATGAGGATCCTCTACACAACCAACAGGGCAGAGGAAACCTTGCTTTGAGCTGCATAGGTAACAAATGGATGCTGAGATTCTTGGTCTGGAAGCAGGACTGTGTGTTTGAGTCATAGTTACCCCTCCTGGCTGCATCTACATAGAACTAGACTGAACTAACTTGCATCTCTGTGCCGTTGCCTGGTGTATTCACGAACCAAGTAGTCTACTTGCAGGTAATTAAAGGGGACCTGAAAGAGGAGGGGCTGGAACTCCTGCCCCAGTTGTATGGTGTAGTTAGGGCATTTAATAGTTAGTTCCCTCCTTCTGTAAGCAGGGAACACTGGGTAGCAGGGATCCTGACATTCATGCATGAAGGTAAGGGAATTCCTATTCTTTGCAAAAAATTAATGATGGCACATGTGGGCATAATATATGGCTATTCAGCAACTGAAAAATTGCTGATTTATAATTCACTCTCTTGCAGTTGTGTACAAAAAAAATTTCAGTTTGCATTTTAGGCAGTTTACAAAGTGCAGGACCAATCACTTGCATGGTGTCTTTTTCCCCACGCAAGTCACCGTAACTAACCAGATTATCATTTCGTGATAAAATGTATTTACATCACTGGAAAACCAAGGTAGCTGTAAACGTGTTAACGTTTTGTGAGAGCTAGGACATGCTGGATCTTTTCAGTATTATCTGAAGAAAATCACGAATGTGGTCTTTGCAGTTTGGTTCATCCTAATTAGATACAGCAGGATTACTTCAATGAGACTTCTGAGAGCTGTTTCGCAATCAGAGGCTTCAATCTCTGAAGACCCAAACTGAAGTGATAAAAGCAGTTGTTTTAATGCCCCCACAGGGTGTGATGCCATTATACTAATTTGCACCACAGTGCCAAAGACCCTGCTTTAATAACAATAATGTCTTCGTTAGACCAGTGGCTTAGTAGCTATCTTTTGAGATATAGTGGATGAATGAGGGATTTGGGAGCAAGTAAAGCAAATTAGCTTGGTCAGCATATCCTTGAATGGTTACCACTTTGCACTCACAGCTGCAGAGGTGGAGGAACTTGGAAGAGGAGAAACAGTCCAAATGGAAAATTGAGTGCTACTTACATCCTTTACAAACTCCTTTTGTCATCCTGTCAGTGACAGAAGACTGATTTATTCCCTCATCTGTTTAACTTCAGGCAATATAATCATCACTGTAGTCATGATGTGTCAATGCCATCTTTATTTTTCATCATTTGCAGCAAGGAGACCATTGTCACTGACATCAACATCTTTCTGTTTTTCTCCTGCTTCTCCCAACACATTGTGTTCAGAAGGCAGAACATGGTGTCTGAGAGCCAGAGGAATTTGGACCAGAGATCACAGAGATTATTCCACTCTGCTTCTGGAAGCACTGAATCCCAGTGGCAATCACAGCAGAGATTATGGTGACACTGGTGAAATTAGAGGCATTTTTTACTTTGTTGAGACTGATACAGCTTTTCTGGAATCAAATGGGAACTCTAACAAATTGGCTTTTTTGGTGTCCTCCTAATTTTCTTCCATTGCACACTCTACAATCCATGGATAGCTGTACCCAGTTTTTCCATTGCTGAATCTCTCCAACTACTTCTGTAGAGAATGGGCCAGCAAGTTTTTGCAACCAAGTGACCAGGATAAAGTCAAGTTGCTGGCTTTTAGGTACTTCCACCTTATATTTTAGGCACAAGAGACATAATCAAAAGGGAAGGACCATGGTCTATAGCCACCAAGTGCAGTTCAGGGCTACCTATAAAAGTCAGGATTATGAAAATGCTATAGCCATATTTGGAAAAGTTCAGGCAAGTTTCTTTTGCAGCAGTGCACAGCAATGCCCCTGGAGCCTAGGTGTCCTTTAATACTCCCTTATTACATCATTAGTTAGTTTTTGGCCTCTTCGATGGGCATGTCTGGACCATGTCCTTAAAACATAGAAACTGATGGAGGACTGCAGTGTGGATGTTGTTTATTTAGATTTTTGGAAGTGATCTCTTTTACTTGTGTTTTGTTTCAGTCTTTTCTTAATGATCACTTGAAATACCCTGCACTAGTTGATTTCAGTTCTTTTGGAAATAGACTGATGCCAGCAACACTAAAGTGCAAATCACTTTAGTGTGTAGCATTTCTGCTGGTGCTTTGAGCAGTACAACCATCCCCTGAATGGCATGGGCAGGGAGAGAGCCCATCAACTTGGTGTTGGCATCTCTAGTCGAGAGTACAAGCAGTACTCACACTGGCAGTGCAAATGTTATAATGCTGACATCTGAGAGTCACTGGAAAAAGGTCTGAGTCACATCTCTGCTGGCCAGGCCGGCTATTGCCTTGCATGGAGGTAGAACCAGCCACACTTGCACTTGTTCTTCCAGATGTTTGCATGTCTTGTTCTGCCCTGGAAGTTCTCAGTCAGCCTAGGCTGTCTGCTCCCATGGTGAACGCCCACTGGAGACAATTTCTTAAGGTCTAACCTGTGTCTTGCTCACTACAATCAATTTAAACTTGTTTCTTGACCTATTCCCTGTGAGCAAGGAGAACTGCTTATTGCTTGCCTTTCTACAGTTTCCTTTCACACCTCTCGAGATTGCTGTATCTCCTTTCAGCTTCCTGGAGCCTAAGCACCCTGAATTCCCCTCAAACTCTGACCCCCTTGGTCAGGTTTTTCAGATGTTTGATCACCACTCTCTAAGACGGTTAGCACAGTGCTTTTTAACAGCATTATCTCATTTGAAATAAAAGATGTGAGGAAAGCAATAGTCTGACCCACAGCATCTGTCTGCTTCTGTTGAAGGAGTGAGGGTCATTACTGTCACTTAATGAATATTGGTTTTAACCCAGATTGCATCAGCCCCTCCTTGCTCACAGTGTTAATCATCAGAACAGGAGATAAACAAGGTCTCAAGTGAATAAGCTTCTTGGCTCTGTTCATATGGACTCCTGGGAGATGATGATTTACCTTCTGTACGATATTGAGGACTGGGATCTGTGAAAGATGAAATGACAAGAACCACAAAAGGACACATTTGTAATTGCATAGTTGCCTCTTCCTATGTAAGGGCGTTTGGGAATATGGAGCCAGGTGGTTAGAAGGAAAGAAAGGAAATCTTAGTTGCAGGGCCACTAGATATACAAAGCTAATTAGTTTATAAAGGGGAATGAAGGCATGAAAACCAGAACCAGAATAAAACAGTGGGCATTTAGACCTTACCTAGGCTGTTGGTTTTTCCTTTGTCTCCTGGGCAAATGTTTCCTGTTATTTGAGGTTGTGCCTCCATAGCTTAATGCAAACACCAGTTTTAATAAAAGGTGCTCAAATGTTTCTTTGCAGAGACTAAGCTTTTGCTGAAATTTGTCTGAGTGTGACCTATGGTTGGCTGTCCCTTGTCAGCCATATGGTACAGTTAGGAAGTGTTGTTATTTTGGAACTACCTAGAGAAAAGCTACATGAAAGCTACACGATTTAGGACAAGAGAATAGTGTTAGGGTAAAAGCTGGAGTAGGAATTCTCTTAGAATTTAGGCTGCTTTAACAAAATGTTGCTTTCATACAGAAGGGTGCTGTGCCATGCTGTGTGCATGTGTGGAAGCAGGGAGCAAGAGCTTGACTCACAAAGAGAAAGAAATAGAGGAGGAAATGAGGGAATTGGCACTCAGTGACAGTTGTATTTCTGCTGCAACCTTCTGTTTTGCAGTAAAGGATTTTACAGTAGACAGAAATGTGGCCCACATGACGCACAATACCCACTGATGTGGAGAAAATGAGAAGTTGAAAGGAAGACAGAAAAGAAGAAAGACCTGTTTCCCACTGTGGAAAGTGGGAATGATAACCACACCTTCTCAGAAAATGATTCAGTCTGTGAAACAGTTCGTCTGCAGGACAGATTTTATTCCTTACATGCATGGATGATTTCTGCCACCTCCTTTACCATGTTCCAGTTGGCCATATGTGTAGTGTTGGGATAATGGTCGAATCCCAGGAAGCTATAGTTTATTTGGGCGGGGTACTCTGTTCTCACACATTAAGTGATCTACAGATCAGGATGGTTCTCCTTATTTGGTGTAAACTCAGTGCTTTTTATCATGGCTTCAGCTCTGGTTTGTGAGGAGGTAGGAGCTGTCAACATCCAGTTCAAAAGGCACTGCAGCAGCAATCACTATGGCAGTGAGCTCTGCCATAGTGCCTACATCGTTGCTCTGACAAGTCTGCTCACATTATCTGCTGGTCTGGGAGCAAGCAGAAGTGGCTTGGAGGCTGAATCCCTTGGGTGAGCATGGATAGTTTCAGTCTGATCAATTTTTATGTGTGGAAGCAGCAGCGGATCAATGCAGGGTACACAAGGCCAAGCTCCTCCATCGTGGGAAGTCTGAAGGACCTCAGGTTTCCTGGACTTGCACACGCATGTGTTGTAGCTGTCCCCCCTGACCTTCACCTTCCAAGAAAAACTTTCACTCTCATCCTGACAGATGCAAGGAAGGGCTAAGCATTATTGTAATTTTGTTTCTATTTTCTTTCTCTCTTTCACCCCTTCTCTTCCCCAGGGTTAAAAATAGAACAGAAGACATCTAAGAGATGGTTACTAACTAATTTCTGCCGGGTATTGTGTTCCTAAAATCCCTCCCTATTTCCAGGCTTGATTACTTTTTACTCAAGGGGGTGTTTTCCATTACTTAACCGCTATGCCTTGAAGAGAGCTCACAGAAGCCTTACTCAGTTTGTTTAACCTGGAAATAAATTGAAGTAACTGACCAAATTATTTTTGAAACAAATAGAACAATATTTTAAAATAAAATGTTTACTAGCTCTTTCGTTCTGGTGCTTTCTTTCTTCTCTTCATCTTATCAATTCTTGGTACCATCTCTTCTTTCCTGACTTTTTGTAGGCATGTGAGAGAGCCCCAACTACCCAGTGTTTTTATTTTCATTTGAAGGCCTCTCTAAAATTGCATGTTACAATATATGGTGTTGTTCTTCTGTAACTGTTTATAACCTACTTTATGGACCTTAACGCCTTCCAGTCCTCTTGTTCCCATTAGATAGGTGTTGAAATTAAACTGCCTGCAAAGGCTTCTTTATTTTTGATGTGTTTTTGGGGGAGAGACTGTTTATTTTTTGCATTTGCCTAATTTTTGGTTTGCTATTTCTTTTCCTTCATGTTTGGGTGGTGTAAACCAATTGGCAATTGCTGTCCAGCTTTCAGTCCCATCCAGGGGGAAGTGGAGGAGAGGGGGACAGCAGGATAAGTCAGAGGAGAATGTATGATTCTGGTTTTGTTTTCATGGACAATACCTTGCTGTACAAAGTCAGTAGCCCTGTACTCACTGAGAGTGATATGCAACCTCCTCACTGCATGAGACAGCTCCTATCACCCTATTCAGAGGGAACTAAACACTGTCTGGGCTCCAGATTGTGTCACACACTGCAAGCTACACCAAAGCTCTCTGGGTCCCAGCTATGCTAGAGATGGATCCATAATGACTTTTTGAGGATGCATAATGAATAGGAAAAAAATGGAAAATGGAAATCTGGTTAACTCCTTAGCTCCTGGGAATTTCTCTTATCTGGTTGTCTGCTGTCTTTTGAGCTGGTTTACATCGTGTGGGTCTAGAAGTCTTGCTGTTCTTGCTGCTGCTTGGGCAAGAAAATCATCCCTAGTTTATTGCAATCTAAACAGGAGGCAATATCTTCAAAGTCTTCTGAAAATGTACTCCTTTTTCTCTTCACTTCCCTAACTAGGTATGAGAGGCTCCAGCGGTTTTTACTAGCTTTGTATTTCCTCAAATATCTCTGTAGATAGGCTTGCAGATTTTTATTTAAAAACAGGAGGTTTTATTCTGAATTCCGAGTTTAGACAAGAGCATGCTTGGATATTGAAACACTGGGCTTGAGAGTAAGACAGTTGGATTTTGCTCCAGACTTCGCCCATGTTTTGTTCTTAAATGCATCGTTTGCTGTTTTTACAGGCACAGCTCAATGCTGCAGTATGTAACAGGAATTTAGCTGTGTTGAATACTCATACTGTAGCCAGGTTTAGTGCCGCCTTGTAATTTTCTGATCTTCCAGCTAGGGATAAGAGTGCTTGCCTGTTAATGGAGAAATGCTCCAATTTACCAGCCCAAGAATTAGAAATCAGAAGCCAGCCATGCAATAAGAGAATTTACTTAAGGAGCAAGACTATTTTTTTTTCCCCTCAAGTGGAAACTTTTTCAATTACTTTCAGATTTCTGAACCATAAGACTTGGGTTTTGCCAGCTGCTGCCCAATTATATAGCTATGGATCTCACACATAATTTGACTTCTGAGAGTTAGGGCTTCACATAAAATAGAGTAGGACAAGTAAAGTTGAGAGACTTATGATAAAATCAAGAGAGGTGATAACCTTGATGTTATAGAGACAGGGCTTCTTTTATTAGTATTTGTACAGTGTTTCTTGAGCCTTGTATGGCGTGAGCTGTAGAAAGAAGCATTTCTGTGCCTTGTGCATCACCAAATGATGCACCACGTGTCTCTTCAAAGTGCATGTGAAGTGAGAGTGTGGGACAGGGAAGGATTTCCATCTCCATTCACTAATGATCCCTGAGCAGGTGCTTGTCTTCCAGGCTGCACACACACTGCTTTGTTGACAGAGTAACTCTGGGTTCTGCTGTGTTTTTAATTCAGTAAGTGCAAGAAGACATAAGATTTCTATAAAAAAGGAGAAATATGTCAGAAATAAAGTCTTTTTTGCTGTTTCAAGTATTATATTCATATCTGAATCCAAGATATGTAACAGTGATTTTCAGCATTGTAGCACTCCAAAGGTGCAGACGGTAACCTGGGATGTATCTCCTCAGTTTCCACTACCACCAGTGAGATTTACAGAATTAAAACTTGAGTGTTCCCTGACCTGTAAGATCTGAATATTCTTTCCACTCACAGTGATGCTGTTTCCTGCAATGCTTAATGTGGAACAGTTTCCCAAAATGTTTGGCCCCTTTCATGCCTGAAGAATATGAGCTCACACCTCCTGTATGTGAATTTCATGATTGTCAGGGGGAAGGCTGTCTGTTACTTGCTGAGCAAAAGGAGGTGTGGAAGAGCAAGGAGTAACAGGCTTCAAAAGACTTTAGGTCAGGCATTTTTCTAGGCTGACACTGCTGCAGTTCAGACAGTTGTGGCCCTGCTAGTTTAAACATACCGAGCCAGGTGGGTTCTGAACACAGCATCCACCTGGACATCAGTGTGAGCTGCAGAGCTCAGCCAAGAGGCCGAGTCAACATTTTTTAGTTAACCTGCATTGAACCACTGTAGGTAGGTGCAAGCATTACCCATTAGATATAGACACACAAATATAGATATACCAGATCCTTAAGGAAGGAAATTGGCTTGTGTTGATGTGCACAGGTGGCTTCTGATAATTCCTTATATGACTGTACATTGGAATGTGGTATCAGCAGAGAAGATAAACCTCTTTTCCTCCATTCTTTTAAATGAGGAGCTTCAGGCAGTTCCCCCTCCCCTCTAGTACTCTTCTACTCTGTTCATTTTTGTGCCAGGTCATTTCTTGCCAAAAATCCCATCTGCTCATCAGTGGCATTCCAGAGCAGGAGGTGCTCTGGGGACTTGATGCTGATTAATGGCATCATTCATGAGCCTGTGTATGAAGGGAGGAGGAGGGGGAGATGGTGCCAACCAGATCTGAACTAGCAAGAGGTTGGGGGTTCCTCTCTAAGGTGCAGTGATCGCTCCATATCCCTTCCCTAGAGAATAAGTTTAACTACTGTTTCCTCAAATACAGTCTTCAGTCAAGTTTAATGCTCATGTGGAGGCAAGGGAGCTTTTGCCTGGGTCAGAGTCAGGCTACAGAATCAGAACAGCTTCCTTGGAAATCACTCTGTTATTTATTATGCTAATTTTCATCCCATTGTTCCTAAATATTTGCTTAAGTACACATAGTAGAAAAAAATCATGCAGATAGATGTGCACTCACTCGTTTTCCATCTGGAGAATTTCTCTTATCCTCTACCAACCACTACTTGCCTTTTGCACTCCCTATGTACTTTTTAGGTGGGCACCTTGTGTGTAGAGCATTTTGAGGTCCGTGTTTCACAATCACAGTCACAGAATGGTTTGGGCTGAAGAGGACCTTAAAAGTCTACTAGTTCTAACACCCCTGCCATGGGCAGGGACACCTGTCAGTAGACCAGGTTGCTGAGGCCCCCATCCAGCCTGGCCTCAAGCAGTTCCAGGGATGCAGTATCTTTGGACAACACGTTTTAGTGCCTCACCACCCCCACAGTACAGAATTTCTTCCTGATATCTAATCTAAATATCTCCTCTTTTACTTTAACCATATTTAATGATATTGTACAGGAGGCTCCAGGACTAGTGTCCTCTGTGATCCAGCTGTAGAAAGGATACCTTATGCACATATCTTCTTGATTTTCCTATTTAGCTTTTCAGGCTTGCCCCATAAAATAAGCTATATTAAGTAATAGTTCTTACCTTTCCTTAATCATTCTGTTGAAAAACCCCAAATTACCTAATTTCCTGAGAGTGAGGGCTCTCTGTAACTGAGTATAATATCTTTGTCACCCTATTAGCCTGTTTTCTATCTATGTCTTTTTCCCATCTCTGCTCCACTTTCTGTGTCATCTCTTCCCTTTCTGTCTCCTCACATTCTCCTCCCCCTTGATCTGAATGAGGGGTGGGGAGAGGTCTTGTTCAGCCATGTCAGTACATGTGTGACAAGAGGCTTGAGAATGTGCCCCCCAACTGGTAGTTTTTATTGGAAGCAAAGGTACAGTGGGATGTAGAGTCAAAGAGGCTTTGGTCTACTCAGCCTCTCTACTGACAACACCTTTTGTTGTTATCATAGCTGCTAGAGTGGATATCACCCCTCATCTTAAAATGGAGAGAGAAAAGGTAAAATGGGGGGGAAATTTGCCACAGAACACTAAACTATGTGCACACAAACAGTGTTTTTTCTCCTTTTGCTCAGTGAGGTGATCCAGCCCAAACACTTGCTCTTTTTTCCTCTTCCCTCTCATACTTGCTCATAGGTGTTGCCTGTTTTTTTGTTGTTGCTTTTTTTTTTCAGAAATCCATATTTAATAGTGAAATCACTGATATTGTTTGTATTTGCCACTTCCTCTGAAATAAAAATTAAATTAAATATAAAATAAATTGGAATAGATGTACTTTAAGTTCTATGAGTAGCAGCTGAGGGGACTCGGGTTGTTTAGCCTGGAGAAAAGAAGGCTCAAGGAAGACCTTATTGTTCTCTACAACTGCCTGAAAGGAGGATGTAGTGAGGTGAGGATCAGTCTCTTCTCCCAAGTAACGAGTGATAGGACAAGAGGAAACAGCCTCAAGTTGCACCTTGGGATTAGATTGGATATTAGGAAAAATTTCTTCACTCAAAGGGTTGTCCAGCACATGAACAGACTGTCCAGTGAAGGTATTTGAAAGCTGTGTAGACCTGGCACTTAGGGACATGATTTAGTGGTGGACTTGTCAGTGCTGGGTTAATGGTCAGACTTGATGATCTCCGAGGTCTTTTCTGATTCAAACTATTCTGTGATTCTTTGTGTCTCTTGGCTTGTGCACATGTGTACTTCTGTGCACACCCCTTACTTGTGAGGCAAATCTTTAATGTCCTATCCTTGTTCCTTCCTTTGGGGCATTTTCCAGACAGCATTTCCTTCAAACCCAGGTTCTTCCTAACCAAGACTAACATTTCATATTTAAACTTATTAACACTGAATTAAAAGAAAGAAATGCTAAATGAATCTTCCAAATGTCAATGGTAACATGTAAGGTTACGTGTTACCTTAATAGATTATATGTGACCATAGACTAAAAGCATCCATGACTCTCAAAGAGTGTAATTGTTTTGTTTTCTAAAGCCTCTCCAGTGTGAATTCTTTTATGGCAGGAGAAAAACAAGAATAGTCCCAGGACAAGACTAATAAAAAAATTACAGAAATTCACATGATTTTGATCATGAAAGCTAAGCTAGTAATAGCCCACAGTTCTACACACCAACTGATGTCAGAAAATGGAAAAAACCTTCTCATTAGGGTAAAATCAGATTTCCAGAATTCCTTCTAAATCATTTAAATAACTGTTTTTCAATTCCAGTTTGGGCAGGGCCAATGAAGAAAATGAACTCTGAGACTGAGGGTCTGTTATTGGGATGTCCTAAACTCAGCTCAAAAGTCCTGATGTTCTCACTTGTCAGAGACCAGTGCAAAGGCAGCATAGCTTGAACATTAGGCATGGCAACCAAACCAAAAGCATTCCTGGCTCTATTGGTATACTAGCTCATAGGCTATTTTGAAGCTACTTTACGCAAGTTAAGTGAAAAAAAAAAACCAAAACCACAAAAACCAAGATATGAAAAAACCCAGAAAAGTAAAAAAATCTTTATACTGTAGATATCCATTTGATATCCTTTTTATCTATGAATGCATTCTGCAAATTGCTTGCTTGTCTTTCTGTAGATACCTTTTTTTTACTTCACAAGAGGTTTGATTCTTAACACCTCAGGCACTGTGCAGCGAGTACTCTGTAGACCAAAACAGCTGAAGGAGTTTTCTCCATTGACCTCTCCTCCCAGCTATCCTCAAGCCAGGATCTGGAGTTTTAGAGGCTATAGGCCACACATATTTTGTGTCTATCTAGAAGTCTTGATACAGTCTGCATGCACTTATGCTGTTTCTAAGCCAGAATCAACATTTTTAACACCATATTACTTTTGTAGTGTATTGCGTGCCTTACTTCCGAAAGCAAGTGAAGATCCTAAGAGTTGGCTGGGGACTAAGCCATCTATAAAACCCACCAATTTGGCAGTGGTTTGGGACGCTGCACATAGAAAACTTTGATTATTCACATAATTATTATTAGTCTATGCTGCAGGTTTATATTTGCCTCCTTCTTTCTTAATTTCATTGAAATTTCCATCTCCTACCTTTCACCCTGTCTCCTACATGCTCCTTGTGCATGCTGCCTCACAGAGAAACTTTGAATAGGAACGTGAGCAGACAGTACCACTGGCTAAACAGCACTCCAGTCCATGTTTGATCATTTAAATCCTATGTCTTCATACAGAATGGATAAACACATGACATGGCCAATTCCCACCAGCTGCAGAAGGCAGCGCTGATTTAACCCTCCCCGAACAAGGCCCATGTGCTTCCCACTCTTGGCAAGAGGCAGTTTGCTGTGTACATCTCTGTAGAGCTGAGCCGCCGCTGCCTCAGCAGCCTGCGTGTGCACATGCACTCCCTCCCGGGACTTGACAGGCCCTGCTGTCAGGAGATTAAATCATACTGTGGAAAAGGGTGTGGGGAGACAGCCTGAGACAGATTTCTCAGCTATTGACCGCTCGCCTGCGAGACCTGCTAGCGTTAATTCTCTGTTCTCTCGCTCCGTTCTTCTCCGCAGTTGCAGCTCCGGGAGAAATGTAACCAAGTCAGTGTTTTGGGGGTGCCGTGGCCAGAGCAGTAGCTGTGAAAGGCAAGTCTCTTAGATTAGTCCCCAGCTCAGGAGAGGTGTTAGGGTTCTGCCTTCTAGGAATGCTGAGCAGTTGAAATGTGGGAGAAATCAATGGGAGCTCTTAAGCTTGTCTGCAACTCTGGCCCTCTATGTACTGCTGATTTAGCAAAGACTATTTTTTAGTCTGTCCCCTAGTAAACAATTTCTCATCTTTCTTGATTTTCCTCTACTTTCTACTATTTTTCTGCCCTCACACAGACTTCCTTTTCTATTTTCTCTTCTGTCTCAGGTGTTCCATGTTACATAGCTTTTTTACTTCCTGAAAGTTAGGCTGTTAATTTAGGCTAGTTTTAAGGCTATCTTTACAGACCGAGACAATTATTTATTATGGAATAATTTGTTCATTGGAACTGCTTCCCCCCCACTTCCAACTGATTATAGCAGGGTTAGACATGACAATTACTGAAGTTTGAAGGTAGTCTCCACACATCCACCTCAAAGCCTGTAGCACTATGTAGTCCCAGTCAGATTCTTGCATTAGGTTCCCAAAGATGCTGAACACCTGCTTCCAGAGGGTGCTGGCTTTTATTCTGATTCCCTTATGTCTGTGGGACCTGAAATTACCAGTCTACAGGATAGCATGTGATGCTGAAGACTCTATGGGAATGACTGGCTGGGTTTCTAAATAGGCTACCTGACTCATCTTATGTCTCTAGGGCTGCAGAATTACCTAGAACATTATTTTCTGGGTGCAGGCTGTGGGGAATGGGACAGGAGAGGGAGTAAGCAAAACTGACAAAATAGAAAAATACGGAAGAAGAAAAAAAAGGAAAGTATGGGAAAATCAGGGGAAAGAGGCAGAACGGAAGAAGGAAAAAAGAGTGGTGAAGAAAAATAAGTAAGGTAGGAATAAGAAAGATGAAAGTGGGATACAGCAATCAAGGAAAAGGATGAGGATGGCAGATGGAGGGAGTATATGAAGGCGACTGAAACAGAACAGGAACCTGGCAGAGTACAGGAGAAATGCATATTAAGAGTTAATATTCTTCCCAGTGGAATAGTTCTGTTAGGAAAAAACAGTAATCTAACAGACAGCATGTCAGCTTGAAGTGACACACAAAAATTAATATTACACTGCATATGATTTGTAAAATTCCATCCCCTGGGGAACATCTTCTAAAGGAAACAAATTTTGGGTGTGTCAGAATGAGACTTTCTGTTTGATGGTAAATTGTCCTGTCTTTGCATCATGTACCTGGCAGTGGTTCATAAGCTGACAAAAGCTCACACTGGGGAGAAGTAGAGGTGAGAGGTCTTCTCTCTTATCATCCTTGTGTGCTGGGGAGGGAGGGAAGCGGAGGGGCAGAGGTACAGTGAGGGAATCTGTGCAGATTAATGCTTCTAAAGAGAAACATCTATAAGGGACTGGTAAGAATAGAAGAAAGCATATGAGAGAGAATAAAAGACATGAGATAGAGAAGTATAACCAGTGAGCAGGGAGGGAAAAATGTCCTCTTCCCTTCCTATCTTTTAATCAGTGGATTCCCTTCTGATGTTTGTTATTTTACGTCTCTGGCATTTCATTATGTTCAGCTCCTTCTGTACTTTCCTTTTGCCTCTGTTTCCCCATGTTCTGCTTCAGCCAAAAGCCCTTTCCAAACCCTTTTTCCTTACATATCCTTCCTTCCTTTTCCCAGGCTCTCTGACACATAACCAGTGTCTCCCTTTTTCCCTTACTGCCTTTATCTCTTTCACACTTCTCTTTCTTAACCATTTTGTGTTTTTTCACAGACTTCTCTTCCTTGTCCCGAAATTAGAGGTTCTTGCTCTGGTGTTCTACATTGCCAGGGTCCTACTGTTACATGTATACCCATATATATTTATTTATATATACACACATACAATAATATAAATGTGCATATCATAATAACGTAATGCATGCGTGTATATGTATGTACACATAATATTCTAAATCAGAACTAGTTAATTTGGTCATAAGATGAAGCCTGGGTGTTATTCTTACTGTAGTTGACAAACTGCCTGCTTTGATGTGAGGATTCAGGCTCAAAGACATGATTACATTTCTCCAGTGTCTTCTCACAATACTCTTTTCATGGCCAGGAACAGCTCGTGACTTGGCAGAATGGAGTCATGGGAATGGCTTGGTTTACTTCAGCATTAACACCATGAGATAAGACTCATGCTGAAGAGTGCAATACCAGCCTAAGGGTTGTCAAGTGGATCTAGTGCAACAGGATATGGCAGTGCAAGTTGTTGTGGTAAACCATACCAGCTTCAGACACTCACTGCAGCCCCACCCCTCCCTCTTGCCACTCCTCTTCATACTGCCCTCTCTCTGCCCTCACACCTGACAACAGATAACTCTGTTATCTCTGTTGTCAGGTGTGAGGGCGAACAAGACATCCTTTTATTATGTCTGCCAAAGGTCTGCCTGTCTCAGTGCCTTATAGCTTGAATTCTGTGTGTCAAAACTGTATATAAATAGCTTAATTTGGTTTTGAGTGATTGTATTTACTGTGTGTTGATGGAGCTTCTTTCTAGGCATTTACAGTTCTTCCTCTTGGGGCACTATGCTTTTTTGGGGGGCTAAGTACAGGTATGAAGCAAGACTATAAACACTGAATTTTTTCTACTCTAATTTTCTAAGGAAACTGTTTGCATACTAACACTGAGAGAGAAAGAGAGTTAAAGCTACTTCTTCCTCTTAATTCAGTCTGAACCTCTGTGGCCAAATTGGTTAGAGAATTCCCTGCAGAAATCACTCCTTGAACATCAGCAGATCTGTTTAGGAAAGTTGCTCTGAGATGTACATCCACTGCTGCCCAGAGTCCATTAGTTCTTCTAGATATGGGACTATGCCTGGCAATCCTCCTGAGCTCTCTTTTGTGGGACAGATGTACTCTCCCAGTAGCCCTATGGCTCCTGTTTCCCGCTTAACTAACCATAGTCTCAGCACCCTTCCAAAGGCCAGGGAGCTGTGAGGGTACAGACTCAGTCATGAGAGTTGCAGTCCTTCTTTGCCTTCCCACTGTGCTCCTTTCTTGCCCAAAACAAAGCAACCAAACTCAAGTTCTCTTATGATTTGGCAAGGAATCTCAGTTTACCTCAGCCCTGAGTCATGGCAGGTTACAGAGGGTCAGGATTTGCACAGAGCCAGCAGATTTTTTGGAAGCCCAGACTGAGACCAGCAGTGATTTGCAGGTAGCATCCTTGCTGAGACCAAGAATGCAGCAGCTTACAGCATAGTCAGCCAACAAAGTGTGGGGAAAAAAGTTTCCATGTTCTGGGTGTGAAAATTGCTGCAATTTGCATTTTTTAATGTTGCTATCCTTTTGGTTCATTGAAAAGCCTCCTTTTGCAAAGACAAAGACCTCAAGACCAGAATATACGAGACATTGTAATGGTGGGACCTTTTATAGAACACAGACTATTTAATTTCATTGACTTCCATTTGTGTGGAGGCTGATAAACTGTGCTTGGTGAAAGCACATTTTCCAAGGAGGCATCAACTCTTGATGTGAGGAGTCTGAGAGATGGAGAAGTTACTGCTTCTCTTGGTAGTTTGTTCCAGTAGTTAAACACTTGCAGTGTAATTTGTGCCTCATTTCTCATTTGAAGGTGTTTCACTTTACAGGCTTGCATTCACCTATTTTTCTATAGTTCTACTTATCCACAGTGAACCTTAATCTTCCTCAAGGTCCCTGCTTTCCCAGTTTCAGTGTCTTGCTTTGTAGATATGGTTTGCATTCCTTGGTCCTTAACATATTACTCTCTATTTGGCTGAATTAAAATGTATTCAGTTTGAACAGGTATAATTTAGAAGGGATCCACTTTATTTAATATTTCTGCTTCTCTACCAGTCTTTGCAAAGTTCACCTCAAGTATTTTGCATTTATTTCTACATCAATGATGAGATGTAAAATCACGTTCTGTTTACTCATGATCTGTGCAGAACCTCACACCAAATCCTCCTACTGAATGATGATTCTGTTCTTTGTTCCTTTTTGAGATTCTTCATACAGTCCTCAATTTGTTGAATAGGTACTTTATTGTTAATATATAATGCAATTTAAATCACAGTGCTATGAGATAGTAAGTCAAAAACTCTACAAAAGCCAAATTTCTGTAGGATATTCACATACCTATGTCAATGGAGTTTGTAATTTAATTAGAGTATGAAACTCTATTGCTTTAAAAATAAAAATTCTGTACTTCTTGGCATGAATTTTATTCACAATGTTTTATATATTTAATACTGATTCAGCATTTCTGTGATCTTTCCTGAGAATATTGTCAGGCTGTGAACCCTCCCTTCTTCCCTTGCCCTTTTTGGCTATTGGCTCAACATTAAGATTCCCCCAGTCCTACCAAATTCCTCAGCATCCTACCATGTATTAGAAATTAACATCACGGTGCTGAGGGGTGTCTGTAAGCCAGCTTTTCAAGAACTGTAGGTATTGGCTGTTTGGCCTACAGAACTTGTCCCTGGTTCCCAATATGTTTGGAATTAATTACTGCCAGCCCAGTAAATATTAAATATATACATAGTGTGTTAAATAGTCATAGTAATAGTTATAAGACATTTTGTTACCTTAGCATTTACGATTTTGCCACTTTTATCCAGTATCATACTTCCACTTACCTGCGGATTTCTTTTGTTCCCAGAGTGTTTTCAGATACCCTCAGCATTCTCTTGCAGGAACTGACAGCCTGTGGCTTGGTCAGGTGCACTCTTTGGGGGTAAAAACCTGGATGGGTGACTGGGCCCAGAGAATGAGGTGATGGAGAATGGAGTTACATCCTGTTGGCCTGGTCACTGGGCTCAGTGTTGGGGCCACTCCTGTTTACTGATGACCAGGATGTGGGGATCAAGTGCTCTCTCAGTCAGTTTGCCAATGGCATCAAGCTGAGTGGGAGTGTTGATCTGCTGCAGGGTAGGAAGGCTCTGCAGAGGGATCAGGACAGGCTGAATTGATGGGCCAAAGCCAACTGTGTGAGATTCAACAAGGCTAAGGGCCAGGTCCTGCCCTTGGGTCACAAAAATGCCCTGGAGTGCTACAGGCTGGGGGAAGAGTGGCTGGAAAGCCACCCAAAGGAAAAGGATCTGGGAATGCTGGTGACAGCAGCTGTACAGGAGCCAGCTTGTGCCCAGGTAGCCAAGAAGGCCAGGGGACATCCTGGCCTGTATCAGCAATAGGATGGCCAGCAGGACCAAGGAATACTGGGGCCAGCCTCTTCTCCCTTACAGCTAGTGACAGAACAAGAGGACATACCTTCAAACTGCACCAGGGAAGTTTTAGATTGGACATTGGAAAAAAGCTTTTGCTGACAGGGTAGTTAGGCACTGGAATAGGCTGCCCAGGGAGGTGGTGGAGTCAGCAGCCCTGGAAGTGTTCAAGAAACGACTGGACTTAGTGCTATGGTGTAGTTGGTATGGTGGGGTTCAGTCAAGGGTTGGAGTCGATGACCTTGGAGATCTTCTCCAACATGAATAATTCTATGATATTGTTATTCTTAACTCTGTCAGCCAGGCATTTTTGCCCAATTTCTTCAGCTTCCCTCATCAGTTACTTACACACCATAATTTCACTTATATTGACTGCCACCTGTAACTGCTGCCTTACATTTTGCCATATGCTGCTTTAATTTCTAATTACTGCTTTATTTGCCGTCAAACCCAACATTGTTTTCTTATCCAATGTTGTAAGCTTTTTACTGTGATTCCAGCATTTTGAGTAGTTAATTAACTCTTCTTATATAAAGTTCTTCCAATTTTCAGTCATGTCAGCTCTCTAATCTTTGATCCCTTCTCAGTTTCACTCAAATTTTCTTCAAATACTTTCTCTTGTAGCCTTAAGACCATTTGTTGGTACCTGTGTACTTTGTATGCAGGTGGGTAGGGGTGTGTAAGTATTGCTTACAGATGCTGAACTTTTGATGACCCTTATTGATTGTAATTTGATCGTGATAGTTGGTTTCCAGGCAACTGTCATTTTTCAATCCAACAAATAATTTATCTTCTCATAGGAAGAAGAGAGAAATAGAATCTCTTAATTTAACTTTCCTTGCCATTTCTTATTTTCATGCAATTCTTCCCTATGGAATGGGGTTTGCTCTTCTGAACAGTCATTATAGTCTTTTTTCCCCTCAGTGTTTCCAGACTTCTAACAGTTGCTCTTTCTGTAACTGACTTCCCTGTTTTTTTTCCTTCCAGTCATACCCTTAAAATTTATTAACTGAATTCTTTCCCTACATGGATATCATGGATTACTACAAAGAAATTATAATGTTTAAATGTCCTTTCCTCTTTTCTTCATACAGCTTGATATTTAATTTGTCCTGAAGATTGCCTTTGTCACATGACACTGAACTGCCCATGGAGTTCATAGATAATTTAGAAGTCAGTAATGTGTGCAATGAGTTCAAATTATTCCTTCTGGTACCTTACATTTTTCAGCACCAAATTTCATTTCTTGTCTTTGTGCTCATTGACAAATTCACCAGATTCAGCTGAAAGTCTTTATCAACTTCTTCACTCTTGATCAAACAAAATAAATGGCATTGCTTGGAGGTTTAATCACCTCCTCTTCACTCATTTTCAGAGATTCCTTCTAAACATGTTTATATGAAGTACTAAACAAATACCAGAAACATCAGATCTTTTACCATGCAATTTTCCTGCTACTTCAAAGACAGAAGAGAATTTTTTAAAGATCCCAAATGCATTTTGGAGTAAACTCTGTTTTAAAACCCAGTGTTAGGAACCATTCCAGTGACCTGCTGTTACCTGGCTGGGTAGTGTTGAAATCCCCTTCTCAGCCACCAAAGTCTTCTCTCTTCTACTTCATTTTCTCTTTGGAGAGATGTCCTCATTTTTCCTAACAGTTAATTTTGGAGGAATTTTGATAATAACTAGATAAACAGTGTCAGGTCAACCAAAAGCATTTTCCTGTTAATAAACTGAATGGACATTGTCACAGGAGGTCAGCAAATATTGATTTGTCATTATGGACAATAGAGAAAAATTCAGTTCTCAGTTACCTGACTTCAGTAAAGCTGTATTAAGGTAATGGGAGTAGAATTTAGATAAATGTGCAGTTTCTATTTTTCCATGTGGCTGTCTTCAGCTAAGTGATAAGTAAGAAGTCTACATGAAAAAAAATCCTGATTATTCATGGTTTCGAGTGCTCTTTCCTGCCCTGCTCTTCCCTTCTAACTGTGGCTGTGGTGATCAGCTAAGTGGAGCTAAAGTGATGGATGTCATCTTCTGCTGGGAGTGGAAATTGTCATTCAGACAGGAAAGCACTTGGTTTTCATTTTTTCCGTGCTTGGATTTATGTGGGCAATCATCAGCAGGACACTTTTTGGTTCTGAAATTGGATCTGCGGAGGACTTTCTCTCCTGAAATCTGTGATGTGTATTCAGTCACTGCAAAAAACAAAGGACATTATATAAGCTAGATATTATCTATATTAGCTCAGTATACTGGACATTAAAAGGAGGTTCCAGAATGTTTAATTTGTGAGGAGTGGGCTGTTTATTGGAATGAAACCTGAATGCAAACTAATGCTTCCTGGAGTATCACTCTTGTTTTCTCCCCACACTGGATGGAGGAAGATAAGGAGAGGAAAGTGAGAAAAGTACTCCCTGTCACATCTCTGCCAGCTTTCAATTGCAGTCAGGCAGTAAGTCCATGCACGCATCAGTTCTGATGAGCTGATAAACAAATCTATCAAATTTGCCAAGTCTGTGGGAATCCTAGGCTGTCTAATGGTAGATGGAGGTAGGGGTTACAGCAGGATGGAATTTACTATAGCTGGGGGCTGGAATACAATAATAATATAGTAATAAATATATTGCTGCTCCAGCAGAGAGAGCAGAACTACTGGGGCTGTGTGAAATTTGGGTATAAAAGTGGCAGCAGTGGGAGACCTGGAGGATATTTATCATAAGGCAGCAGGAGATATCCAGGGGCTTAGGAGATGGAGGAGGTCGCAGTCTGTGAAGCACAGTAGTCCAAAACTCAGATCATCTGTTGTATTTAAAATGAAAATGATCCACATTTTGGATAATGTTATAATTTTATCATGGTGTTTAGTAACTGGATGAAATAATTAGTTTCTCTGTGGACTAATACCCTCTTTAATTTACCGTATGCTGAACATACAAGCACACACACATTTTACCAATAGTTCTCTTGTTGCTTCCAAAGGGAATTAATTTTGCGTCAGGGACATTTTAGGTGATATTGTATCACCTTAACATTTTGGTAAGATGTGCTATAAGTTATGAATTATTAGTGCATCCAGTCTGTGTGGCAAAACCTGAACTTACAAGCTTATCTGTGTGAGAACTAAAATCACATTGTACAGAGGCCAGGGTGAGAATCTTCAATTCAGTTAGAAGAATTGAGAAAGGCTGTGGATGTGGACTACCTAGACTTTAGCTGAAGCCTTTGATACCACTTCCACAACATTCTGGAGAAACTGGCTGCTAATAGCTTGGTCAGGTGCACTTTCTGGGGGGATAAAATACAGGCCAGACTATCATGCCCAGAGACTTGTGAATGGTGCTACATCCACCTGGTGGCTGGTCACTAGAGATGTTCCCCAGGGCTCAGTTGGGGCCAACCCTGTGTAATGTCATTATCATTTATCTGGATGAGGGTTCTCAGCCAGTTTGCAGGTGACAGCAAGATGAACAGGTATGCTGATCTGCTGGAGGGTAGGAAGGCTCTGGAGAAAGATCTGGACAGGCTGGATCGATGGGCTGAGGCTGAAGGTATGAGGCTCATGGGGGACCTTATCGCTCTCTACCACTGCCTGAAAGGAGCACAAAGCCTGGGATTTTCTCCCAAAGAGCAAGTGATAGGACAAAAGGAAATGGCCTCAAGTTGTTCCAGAGGAGGATTTAGAGTGGATATAAGAAAAATGTCTTTACTGAAATAGTTGTCAAATACTGGAATGAGCTGCCCAGGGAAGCAGTGGAGTCACCATTCCTGGTGCTATGTAAAGGTGGTACCTAAGGACCTGGTTTAATGCTGGGCTTGGTGGTGCCAGGCTAAGATTTGGGCTCAATGATCCTGGAGGTCTTTTTCAAGACTATTCCTAAACTATTCCATGATTCTAAGAGCATTTGGCCCCGAAGTGTTTTTGACCTTCTCTCTAAGTACATATTAACTTAAACACAGGCACAAACAGCTGAGGAGAGATGCCACGTGAGCTTTCAACGCTCAGTAAGTCTGCCAGGAGGGATCAGCAGCAGCTCCAGTGCACACAGAATTGCAGAGACAATTTTACTGATACGAGCAAACTCTCGTTGATGACTTGGGTGAGAAGACGGAGAAAGAGAGGAACGGACAATGTGACATTTCAATTAAATCAGTGTTTAAGAAAAATATTTGAGGAAGTGGATGGAAAAGGATAGGGAAAACATAAACAAAACAAACAAAAGTCCCCAGGAGCTCTGTGGCGTTAATCTAACCTTCAGCATGACTGAAAACTGCACAGGCAGGTGAGCAGCATTATTGATGTTTGAAGTAATTACTTCAGCAGGCGTTGCTATCAAAATTCATAGTGATTGATTTCCCACTAGTCAGCTTATCTGTCTGAGAACAAGTTCACTGGAAAGCAGCTTATAACCCCTTCCTAATAAGCCATGGCACATCACTGGAGAAAATGGCGTCAGGCTCGTTTTGTTCTGCATCCACTGCTGTTAAAGGTTGAATCATTCAAAATTTTAAGACACCAGGCAGTTTTCTTCTCCAGACAGCCTAGGAGATCTCCACTTCCCAAGCAACCTGTCCTTGTCCTACTAGGTACAGTGTGAATTGAGGGAGACTTTCAAACTGAATTTCTTTCAATAAAAACAGGGGAAAGTTGTATCTGAACACACACACCACACACACTTTTAAAGGTGGTTTTCAAATGTGGAATATTTTCCATAGGCTGACTGAGAGCTGGTTAAATCACAATAGTGGAGGGTATAATTGAGGTGCCTTAGGCCACAGCAGTAATATTGCTGTATATGCATTCGTCAGCATCAGGTTAAATCCATGTTCCCTCAAGGTGCAGATTCAGGTCTGAATCTGAGGTGAAGTCTTTAAGGTCAGGTTGGATGAAGATACAGGCAGCTCTGGGGCTGTTTTCCCTGAAAGACTTAGAAGACATGATCCATGTCATCACAGCCTCAGTAAAGAACAGCAGTGTTGTGACAAGAACATGATTCAACATCTCTCATGTCCCAGATAGCCTGATTGAACTTAGTGAACAGGGAATTACTGTCCATGACATTGCAACAATTATCTAGGCAAACGCAACCTCCATCCCACCTCTGGACAGGGCTGCGTGACTTATACAGAAAGCCTATCAAGCTGGAGTGGGAAAGGCTTTCTCTTTCCCCGTCCATTTTTTGTTAAAAACAGCCATGGACTGGAAAACAGCAGCCAAGACATGGAGCTCTAATACTAGTTCAGCATCTGTAAGAGCTTGGACCTTTACTTCTCTCCAGCCTCTGTTGGTTGGCAATCATCTATCCCCACAGATCAAAGTACAGGAAAAAATGAAATGAAGGACAAGTGAAAGAGGCTTAACTATCAGTCTCCTGGATTTGTATCAGCCTATGTTAGGAGGCACATCATCTGCAAGTGTTTTTCTTTTTCCTTTTGGCTGGTTCCTGTGCACAGAGAGCCAGAACACTTCCTTGTGCAGATAGTTGTTTCCCCTGCCATCTGGCAGGGTGCTCACACACAGGAGGCAATGGTGCTGTTTGTCGGGAAGGAAAAGGACTATTCTCTGCATCAGTTTTATGGAGGAAAAGAGAGGGAAGAAGAGCATGCAGGAAAACAATTTTGTACTGTTGACAGGAGAAAGAGAGGAGCTGAGTGAGATCATTTTTCAGGCCAGAGATAGGCTGCTCCTTCCAGGACCCAACAGCTGCCTGCTTAGAATCTGTGCATGTGAGAGGGAGGCAAAGGCAGGAGGGCAATTATGAGCTAAACTTTCACAGAGGATTCAAATCACAACTTTTTTAAAGCTGTGGGAAGATGTGTGCAGCAGTGTCCAGGGCTCCTTCTGCTGCCCATCTACACTGTTCAGGAAAAGTTCTGTAACAAAAGTTACTAGAAAAGCCCTAAGCATGTGGCAGCCCTAGTATGGGAGCTCTGGGTTGTACAAACAACACATCCCAGCAGTCCCAGGGGACCTGTGACACTTCAAATGGTGTGACAAAGTGGCAGGCATGGCAACCCTTTCTTCTCCCCTCTGTAACCAGCAGGCTCTGGAGATATCAGAGGCTCCACAGATTCTCACCATGGTCTGCAAACCAATATGTCAACCCTGGGTTTTGGCCCACTTTACCAATAAGCCTCTATGCACTTTTTATCCTTCTGTGTTTCCAGTGCACTGAGTTACAGCAGGACCCAAATTTCTGCATCACCCTTCTGGCTTGTAACATTGTCTTCTATTCCAGTGCCTGACTCCCTGGTCAGTACAGTGATCCTCTTGGTCCATGGGAGTCTGGCAAGGATGGGGAAGCAGATGGCCACAATAACACAGTGAGGTTATATGAAAACTGTCTCTGCTGGGGACACATTTGTCTCAGATGCACAGGGATGACTGCATCTTGTCACAGCTAAAGAGGAAGGTAGATGAGGATCCAACTGGTTTCCCTTGCAGGACACACACCCCTTTATCCTTCCAAACCTTTAACATCTTCCCTGCATGTTTGTGTCTCTTGCCATTCGTCTCTCTAGATGGGTGCTGCGGCAGCTCAGTGCTCTGATTCCCGCAGAGTCAGGAGGCAAAGCACAGGATGCAGACCGGATGGCTCCCCGGGGGCTGAAAGTCTCTCTCCTTCTCTAATTGTTTCTGACGTTTCACCTGACACATCCTGAGTGAGCGCATCACCCCTGCCTCTGGGGGGTGATAAAATGTTTGGATCTCTGAACGTGGAGCTGTGTTCTTTGTCGACAAGAGATCAAAGTTGTCAGAACTCCGAAAAAAAAAATCCCACAAAAAAGAGAGACTGAAAAGCAAAATAAATGACAGGGATGGAGAAGAAAGTCAAGTAGAAATAGGAACAATTGCCTAGAGACAGGTGGACAGATGCCTAGCAAACCAGATAGACAGACGGCTGTGGCAGAAAGACAGCATGCTCCTTACCGTTCTTGGGCTGTAATTATCAGCTATTTAGGCACTAAGCCCAGACAAACCAGTTATTATCAGTATTCAACGGCTCTGAGGTGAAGCCCAAAGCAATTAATGCCCTTTGAGATCTCGGGACTAACTACAATGAGCACTGATTTTAAGCAGAGTGTTTGCGGGGAGGGAGGGATTAGGACTTTTTCATTATGTAAGAAAGTGAGGGAGGAGGAATCTCCTGAAGGGAAGGTCCCTGCGGATAAGCGAAACAAGTAGGAACTCCAAGAGAGCTAAAACCTGCAAGCAGGGAGTGACTGTTGATCACATCTTCTCTACAAGCAACCCCTATTCTTAAAAGGAGAAATTGCTTTCTGAACTCACAGAGTTCTTCTGAGATATACATTTCTTCTCAGAAATACACCATGAGGAGAGCAGAAAAAAGCCATGGTCTGTGAAAGGCAGGAGCACTTCACTCCTGTTGTTTTCATTCGGTCTGTTGTAACTAGCATCTGAAAAGGTGACAAGACTCATACTATGGCATGGAGGGAAGGAAAGAAGGAGTGATGTACACTTTCCTGAGTGAAGGGCCTAAGTCCAGGAGCAGGACTTGCCTCGCCTTGGTATTCATATTTTGCCATGACTAGAAAACCATCCTCCTCCTGATTTGGTCCTGTAGCGATAGAGGGCACTTAGTGCAGTGTTACAGGACTCTGGCCTCTTAGGTTTTTCAAGGAAATACAGAAGAGTATCCTAAAGGAATCCTTTAAAAGAAACTTTCAAAGACCGTGTAGTGTGCATTTTAGCATTAATAGCCATATGTGAGCAGTTGCCATATGCACACAGGCACAGATGTAGCTGTTGTAAATCACCCCAGCTCTGCTGAGTCAGTGGAGCTGTGCTGATGTGCTCTCACACAGGGTCTAACCACTCATGGTGTTAGTAACCAGCCACGTGCAGCAGCCTGGCTTGTGTGGTGGCTCAACAGCTAGTGCTGGGCGCTCCTGAGTCAGAAACCTTGAGAAAACGTGAAGTCCCAGGCACAAGAAATTCTGTTTGTCAAGGCAGCCCAAAGCTTAGATTTTCTCCTGACCCTGAGTGGCTGCTCACTGCTTTTTGGCTTGGAAAATGAAGTGTGAGTAACCAAGAACTTGGTGGAGTTATGTTGTGATATTTTCCTCTAGATCTTAAGCATGCTTGGGGATGAACAGCAGAGCCAGCAGTTTATGACTCAGGATGCACAAATTAATAGTATATTTTGGTGCTTCTAATTAGCCCCTCGAGCACAGCACAGAACCTGCTTGGAAAACCTAAGCTTGTGAACGCATACTTCGCTGTAAAGCCTGTTCTAATAGTGAGAATAAAGTCTTTTGAAGAAGGCACATATGTGAAATGGCTGTTAATCCTCCTTAGAACCTTTTTTTTTTTTTTTTTGTTATATGCTCCTGGAAAACACCTTCCTTTATTCTTTCAGCTGTGTTTCTTATATAAACTTGCTCTTCAGAATTTTCCAGTACAGGAACAGCTGGAACACAGTAAGAGTGGCAGGGGAGAGGGAAAAGAGGCAAGAGAGAAAATCCATTTCCCTGGGCTCTGAAAAGATTCATAAGTGAGAAAAGCTGGTTTGAGTGAAAGGGAGCTGGTGGCCACAGCTATGCTGAAGGAGGCTCTTTCATCCCACAGTGGTGAAGCTGTGCAGAGAGGGGCCTCATGATAGCAGATATTGTGGGGCAAAAGGCATCAAGGAAATTATTTCTTTCATCAATGCAAGTTTCAAAAGTTCTTCCACCATTGCAAGCAAAGCACCCATGCCCAGGAGGTCCACTTCTGGTTTGTGGCAGCTCCCCTTGGCCTCAAGAAGTGGATGTTCTGCAGCTGCTGCACAGCTGACCATACCTTACTTAGCTAATGTGGTAACTGACACTTACCGATGGGGCATTATGGGAGACACCCACATGTCTAAGTAGGGTAATTAAGGTAAATGTTTGAGTTCTCTGAACCACTTATTTATTTGTTCAACCTGCAGCTTTTCTTGAGGGCTACACGGTCCTGAAGCAGAGCTTTAGAGCTGACTCAGGGAATGATGCTGAGATTTGTTTTCCTTGAAGATCTAACAGCATCAGTAAAAACCAAGAAAACTGGGGAGCAGTGGAAGTGATGCCTGAGGTGGCCACCTAAAAAACAGAGACTAGACAGGAATAAGGGAATAAAGGTAGGTAATTATTTAAAGGGCCTTCAAAGGTGCACCATGGGCAGGCCAAAGGTGGCAGTCAAGATGGATCCCGAGTCATGAGTTCTTCACATATTTATAAGTTTGGTTCATTTGCATATCAGGGTTGACTGTCCAATTATAACCTCAGTTAATGATGTAACTACCCCAAGTTTGCCATCCTCTCAGAGGCTTTTAGTTTACACATTTTGGGGCCTGGTGTCCCTGAGGTGGAAACCTAGAGAGGTCTGTTATGCCTGACCAGCATGAGAGAACAGCAGCTAACAGGCCACAAGGAACTTCAGAGTTACACAGTAGGCAGTACAGGATTTGAAGAACATAAAAGTTAAAACCTAAGGCATCAGAAGCACCATGTTCCTTATGCCAGGCTAGGATCAGAGCTGCTTTCTGTGCTGTGCAGCCACTTGTCAGAATCCCTTAGGCTTTTTGCTACACAAATGCTTGAGATGCTTGAAAATGGAGTGTTTTTTCTCACTGCTTTAATCTTTATTTTATTATTTTAAATTTACCACATCCATTGCTTTCTTCCAGATATTTTGAATGCAGCTAGAAATTCATAGGGCTTGATTGCTTATTTTCTCTTTTACTTTAGATCCTAACATGGCATCAGTATTACCAATTGAGATTTATTAGGTTCATGCTGTTGCCTGACCAGTAATACAGCCCGATGAGTTTGCTTGGGACTATTCTTCCATTGCATGGAGTCCTGTCCTGCACAGCAGGTGAATATGGGTGTTATATTTCTTCCTTTGAAGCCCTTGCTTTAGTCATTTTTTAGGAGGCTGGCATGCCAAGGTGACATGATATAGTGGTTTCTTTTTCTGATATACTAGTTTCTGTAATCACTACGTTGGGTTTTAGTCTGGCAATAAAAGAGCTTTTAAAAAAATACACATTTAAATGTCAGAGAAGAGAAGACCTGTGAAGATGTTCAGAAATATCACATCCCCTGGACACCTTGCTAGACTTTTGTAAACAGAGATGAAGTTTTTCTGGGTTAATTCCATGTAGTTTTGTACTGAGTCTGCTAAGTGAGGAGATGGGATTTGGAAAGTTTGATCACTGTGGGAATGCTTATGTGGTACACATATGATAAATGAAGCTGGTAGCTTGTGTCTCTTCTGTCAACTTTGTGTCTTGATTTACAGAGCTTTTAGTGTTTTAGGGCTCCACAGCATTATAATGCCAGATCGTGCAGGATTTGCCTACTTTGGGACTTGATCCAAAACTCTTTCCATGTATCCTGAAAAGCTTGATATCTTTTGGAGTAGATATTCTTATTGATTCATTCTTCTGCAAGAAAATAGAGGGATATGTGTTGCTGCAGAAAAACCCTCCCAAAACACAAGAGAAAGAGAAGAAAGTTAGGAATGTGTCTTTATTCAGTGGGCTGGGTAATGATTTTAGGTGCTGACTCTGCTGGTAGTTTGGCATCGTTTTTTCCCTAGCCTGCCCCTCTCTAGCTTTGTTTAGAGGGAGGGAATGGAGGCTCCCACTAGAACCCCTTGGAGCTCCAATCTGCTCCCCATCCCTCCCTACTTCCCTCTCTTCTTCCCTCTGCCTCCTCCCCTCTCGCTCTGCCTCTTTGTGCTGCATGTTCCCTTTTCAAAAAGTAATTTCATGGCTCATGCACTTAAGATTCCATCAGAAAGTCAAGTCTTTGATCAGGCAGACAGACGCCCTGCTGGGATTTCATTGGCAAATCACAACTCCCTTAATTAAGACTATGTGTCTTTATATCACTAAACTGATTCCAGCTGGGTCCCTGCTCGTTTTACATCCAGATTTACCTAGACTATGGATTCTCACCCCCTGTGACTCTGGAGGAACAAAAACTGTTTAAAGACTTTTCGTTCCCAGTCTCTTTTCCCAGCTGCTTCTCCCCACTGGTGCAGCAGTTGATGTGGGCTGGAAGCTAAACCTCTCCCTCAGTCTTGTTTGCAGTCTCTTCCCTTTTGGGAGATATGGTTGTACAAGGGATTTGCTCTGTTTCTTTCCAGTGCTTGGAAGCTGGGAATCAGTAGTAGAAAGGGAATTGAACTTGCCTGATGCTTTTAATTCTTTTCTTTCCAGAAGCCATGTTTTTACCAGGAGTCAGGAAGATGCTAAAATTCAGCATAGTTTTCTTCTTCTTCACATCTTTCCTTAGCTATCAACTAAAGGTGCCGCAGGTTAAGAATACTCACTTATGATAATCACGGGTCCTGTGTGGGAGGGACTTTGGTGACATTTCTGCCATGCTGGGTTTGCTTGTTGTATTAGTCATGCCAAGGCAAGCATTTCTCTGGAGACAAAATACACAGTCCTGACTACAAAGCATGTGGTCTGCTCTGGCCAAGGAAATAATACTCTGGGGGGAGTTTCAACAGACAGTGTTTTTCTACCAGTCATCTGCATTTTTCCTTCCTCCTCTTTAATTTCCTGTCTCCTCTGAGCGGTGCCCTGACACCTTCTCCAGGGAGAGGAAACTTCCATAGCAACCTGCTAATGGCCCTGATTACAGGGATGGCAACTGTCATGACTGCTGTGAGACAGTACCCCCAGAGCCCGTTTGGGGGGGAACTGAAGGAGAGTCAGGGTTGGGCTAAGCCCAGTGGTACAACTGTGTTTGCCATGTGCCAGAGAGAGAAATCTGGCTCCTCTGGAGCAAATCCCTTAGGCTTTTTCAGAATCATCTGTGGGGACAGGGGATGGACTTAGAAACGTGCCCCCTGCTTGAGAAATGTCCCCATTAATGTATTTGCAGGTGGGTGCAGTCAGATGCCACCCCTGGGCTCTGAGTGTCTGCAAGTGACAGCTCTGTGGCCAGGAAATCTGGCTGCTGGCTTGGCTTGGAGTGACTTTATGGTGTATCCTATATCATCTGCTCTATGCCCAGAAAATGAATTTTATGCCATTCTGTGCCTTTAAACTGAGCCTGAGAGGGGAGAGAAGAAAAAAACAGCCAGAGGAACTTTCTCAAAACAGTTCTGTACTTCAAGGTCGCTGCTCCTCTCTGTTCTGCTGCTGTTGGGGAGTGATAGCTGCTGCGGCAGAGAGGGGAGGAAGCACTTTCCTTGCTTTCCAGTGGACTCTCAGCTCTGTTTTCTTCGAAAGAAGAGAGACAGAGGTTTTTTTCTGGGACTTTGGTTTCTTCTTGTTTCTCTTCTGGACTTTTTCAGAACATCGGAACCTCACTGGGAGACTTTCCCCCGGCCTGCAGGGGGGTCCCCTGCACTGACCTAGCTCCAGAGAGGAGAGAGACCACACCCAGACTTTTCCAGGTTTCTCTCCACAGTCAGAGATTTTATTATTTAGCATTTTTATTCTTTTCCTGTGTGTTTGTTAAATAAATAAGGGGTTTTTTCTCTTCATTTTCCTCCGAGGAAATACTTCGTTTCCCGAACCTGGTGGGGTAGGGGTAAATACAACCTGCTACAACCAACTACATCGGGGATATTCTCCTCTGAATTTGTCTCAAACCAGGATGTGGTTCAACAGTGGCACATGGGAGGCTGTTGGCTGCTTATGCTGTCATGTTTAAAATTAATAGCCAGCAAACAGGGCAGCTTTAATGACCAGCAAACCCTGACCTGGCAATTCTGAAGCTGAGCTGCCCTCTTAATAAATGAATCCAAAGTCTCCACTCCGGTCACATCCAGTTCCACAGACTGATGCATCTTCAGATTTATCACGTGGAATTCTTTGCTTGAAAACGCCTACTTAATGATGTGCCTGCAGAGCTTCAAACCCTGTCCTGGGAATGTAGTCACTTCTTTTGGGCCAGAGCAGAGCTTGACTTTAAAGGAGCTTTATTTTAAGGGCATGGCATATTTCCAGCTGTTACTCCCAGCAAGGCGAGTTTTTGGTTCAGTTAAACAGGCTCCTGCCTGAGCTAAACGTTCTCTCCCTCTTCACATGATAATAGAAATGTTCACTGAAAACATTGATAGGACTTTGCACTTAGATGGGTTTTTGATTTGAGGGTTCCAAAGCTCTTTTTAATAAGAATTGCTGATTATGCTCCATGGTAAAACCAGATTAGATCAAAAGGGGTTGAGAATCTCTGTTTTGTTTGAGAGACAGAACAAACCTATCCCAAATGTACAGATAGTACATTCCGTGAGTAGAAAATTAATTTTATGAGCTTTATAAATAACTTGATAATTAATTTTTTTGGTTAAAATTAATTAAAAATCTCATGCTTTATAGAATGTTAACATCTATGTTTATCTTTGTCTTGTCCCAGATCATCTTAATGGAATGATAGAGACACGTTAAACTTATATATAGTTGAAGTTAATTGAAATCTTGCTCATAGGATCTTTATAGAGAAATTAGGATGTAATTAAGCTAAGTTGTTAATGATGTCTAGATGCTGTGGTTATCAGGGTCTGTGCCAGGCTTGGGTCACTTGGATTTGCAGACAAAGGAGCCCAAGCTGTTGCTGTGTTTCCTTTGTGGCTTCTTGAACACAGCAGGACAGTGGTCTGCAGGCACTTGCTGGCACTGGGGATGTCCCTTCCCTGAAGGAGATGTTTTGGCAGGGATATGCCAGGACCCAGAAAACCACCATGCCTTGGGGATGGCTGCCTGTGGCTTGAGCACGGCCCCTGGGAGAATGGAGCCTGCACAGAGACACTGAGACTCAGCTGAGCATCCTCTGCACCCCTTGTTTGAGTGATAGGCTCACGTGTAGGGCCCTAGATGAAAACATTGTTCAAAGGTGAAAAGTCAAATCATGAGCATGCTTTGGGTGTGTGACACCACAGCAACACAGTGAACAAGTCCTAAAAATGTTAAATTTGGAGGAGCGATGTATTAGTACTTCAGGACATCAAGCCACTAGAAATACCAGAAGGCAGGGTTCTCTTGGGCTTTCTTATGCCTCACTAGGTGTGACTTTAAAAAAATAATAAAAGCAAACACAGTAAAAAAATTGCTAAGCAAAGCATCAAGTGCTCTTACAGTTAAGAGTATCAGTAACTTAGCAATAAAAACAGTAGAGGACAATGTCTAACTACACGAATTCAGGATATTCATAGCTGACTTTATATATAAGAGAAAGCAACTTCACTGAGATAAGAAATGCAGAGATAAGGTACCCAAACTCTCTTACCTTAGCCCTGGAGAGATACCAGAAATGAGGAAGTGGAAAATCAATGATGATGCATTTTACCAACAATTTAAATCCCATCTGGGACCATAGAGACTGATGTCATTCTTGTCCACACTGAACCATAATCACTCTATCTGTCCACTGACTTCCCTAATATTCTCTTTTGACCTGATAAGGGATCTGACTACAGCTTTTCACATGTCTTGGAAGTCACAGGGAGGGTGTTAAGATGTGTCAGCCTAGTGAGAGAGGGAAAGGAGATTGGAGGAAATTATAGGGGGATGTTAGGAAGAAAAGGGAGGCGTGTGTGTTAAGAAAGGAGAAGTGAATGACAATGCAAAATGAAGACAAGCAGAGAAGAGCAGGTCAAGAAAAGGAGGGATTTGTACCAGAGATGGGGATAGAGGGACAGATAGAAAGGTGGGGAGATGGCTGGAGGGGGCAGGTTGGCAGCTGTGGAAGGAAAGGTGGTATATTTTCTTAAAATATAGATATTGGCATGCATTGGGCTTGTGTCTTGGCTTCCTAGAAAGACAGGTCTCAGTTAAAGGAAATGGGATTCTAGACCCTGATAAAGTGCATCTCATGTTTTCATGCCTGAGCATTTGGCAGAATAAGCTCTTTTAAGGTGCATGTCATTGTTGTCTGAGGCACAACTGTCTGCCCTGTGCTGTACTGCTAATTACTAAGGGAAAAAGGGAGATAAATCCCACTTGTAGCCTGGTAGAGTGCACCAGAAGTGAATCCTGGCCCCAGTGTGCATAGCTTCCTGAAAGAGTTTGATTTTTCTGTCTTGTTTTCCTATTGCACCTAGACGAGCACTACACAACCAGGAAAAAAGTACTTCTTTCCCAATCAAAAGCTGTTTTTCCATCTCTCACAAGTGTGTTTACTATATCTGTCTGCTGCTCTGTACCAGGTTGAGGTGTGTGTTTTGATGTGCAAATGTAGAAGGGATGCCTGAAATCTTTTATTTGCCTTTCAGCATCTCATACTGCATGATGAGATCAAAGAGGTTAAGTGAATTAGGGATCTCCTAACCACAGCTTTTTGGAAACGTGTGGCTGTTAGCAATGCACAGTGGGCCCTTCCCTCCATTTGTTCCCCCTCCTTCACATATGTGCCCACCACAGCTTCAAATGCTGTGTCAGATCTAGGGAGAGCCATTAGGAACCGAGCAAACCAGCTAATACAGATGAGCTAAGATGCTTCTTAAAAGTGAGAAAATGTGCTACAAGGATTTTAGATCCCAAATCAACTGAGTCACTCATGTGTAGGGGCAAAAATGGAACCGTATGTCATCTCAGAAACCAAATATTTGAGAATCGATTCTGGTTTCACCACTGCTGTCAAAGCTTCCCAGTTTAGCCTTCTCATTCTTGCCAGGGATATTATTAGCCCTCTGCCACTGCTCAGGTGCTGCACTGATGGACAGAGCTGTTGAAATAAAAGGGCTTTCTGGCTGGGAAGGCAAAGTGAATAAAACAGCATGGTGGAAGGGCTGCAGGTGGCTTTTAAAAGTTCTTCAGCAAAATGAACAACAGTTTATTTTGGAGTAGCCAATAGAGTCTTGGCTGAATTGAGGTGCTTTGGTTGTCTTAATGCTTTTGAATCCTTTTTCTTTTAAATGTAAGTGCAATTTTAAAAAAGGCTGTTTGAAATGAAAAGTCGGAAGCTTTATTATAAGAAAATGCCCTTATGAGACCTTTTGGATTTTTATATGGAGTATATCAACATTTTAAAGTGATACTTAACTTTCCCTCTTTTGTAACATCTCAAACCCAATAGAGAAGCAGAATCAATCAGATAACTACACAGACACATTGTTTCACTGCTTTTGGGGTGCTCTGCTGCCAAGGAGATGTGGGAGATGAGATGTCCTCAGGGAGGACAGCACCCAGTCAGGCCTACATGTGTGCATGTGTCCACATGCAGCATCACAGCACCTGGGCAGTGTGAGGAAGATGCCAGGGTAGTTTGCCAGTCAGCTTCCAACTTGTGTTAAAGACATCTCTGATCTACATCAGTGTCACAGACTTGGCCTTTAAGGTGAGCTCATGAGGCAAGTCATGTAGCATGGTGAATTTTCTGACTCTGGAGTGCAGCCACCAGATCATCATCCAGTGAAAGAAATAGGCTAACTGTGACTTCCTCAAAAAAAGAGTTCCTGAGATGGAGATGTTGCAATGCCATACATCCTACATTGGTCTTTCTAACCCGGCTCTCTTCTGGGGCATAGAAATGAAACGTGTCTTATGGAGCAAGCTTTTATCACTTATTTATCTGCTGATTTCAATACAGTTTTGAGTAATTAAACTTTATATGGAGCTCAGTGGAATTCCTCTAGATTTCCACTAAGTCAAGGATCTGACTAATACAGGGATATTTCTTTTTTTTGCACAGTAAAACTAGAAACTCTATCTCATGGCATGTTCTTCTAGCTCACTGAGCGGTTCTGTGAAACTGCTGTCAAACATGGTATTTATTAGGGTTGTGCACAAATACCTAACACTGTGAACACACTGCATACACTTTCTAACCCCACATTTATGTAGCAAAACATTTATAACTGTCACCACTTTCCCTGTCTCTCTTCTTGCTGTCTCCAAACACATTAACAGCCCTGCTTCTGGCTGATTGATGACGTAGGTGGGGGATGGTCAGATTTGTCCTCACATTGCTGTGCATTACACAGGGATTTTTGGTTTCAGGGGTGTTGAGTATATGGCAACGACAATAATCCACCATTTGGGATGATAGTTGAAAAATACATGGTATGAAGGAACACCACCAGGGTCTGTTGGTGGTCTTGTGGGGGAACTGTTTGTTGGGCTTAGGTGATTTTAGATAATTTGCTAGAATATATACTGGTATCCTCAGGAATTTGGGCTCTTCTGTCTTGGTTGCCATGCAAATATCAGTCCCTTCAGAGATCTCAAGCCACCTCTCATGGCCTCACGCCACTCTGTCAGACTGAGTCAGTGCTGCCCTCAGGACTGCTGGAGTAGCAGCACTCACTGTTCTCCCTAGCAAAGATCAAAGAGCGCTTTCCATGAAAAGGTAACAGCTCCTGTAAGACTACACACATCTCCAAGATCTTTCAGCCTCCTACCCTGTCAGTCAGTGCATGGAGCCTGTTTAGACTGAACAATTTTCATTAGCATGCAGTCATTTCTCAGAAAATCTCCCCCAGTTGCCTCAGTTTGGTGTAGGCTTGTGAAATTGTATCAGCATCAGGACTGCTGATATGAACAAAAGAAAAATCTCCTGCTAACCAGTGCTTCCACTGGAAGGACAGGTCTTTCCCGAAAAAGGGTGAATAGCAGCACAGCTTGTTGGAAGCTTGGGAAGTCAGGGAAGGAAATGAAGCCCTCTAGGGAGTGGGAGCTGGGTGCTGGGACAGGGAGGCCCTCTACAAATCTGAAAATGAGTTGACTTTAGGAGAAAGGCTTGGCTAAACACTTTCAGGCTATTCTGTGTCAGCAGCTTTGCTAGAACAAGGTAGGGGCTCACTCTATCACATGCCATGTGTGGAAACCCTACCTGCTTGCAGGGGTGTGGCCAAATAATGACTAAGTTCTCACTTTTTTTAAATTTGATGAGGCTGGATAGTCTCACATGCCAAGTTGAATCCTACCATCTATTTTAGATGAAGGAATGTGTTTCCAGAATCATTTGGAGCTATGTATATTGGCCTTGGAAGCAACTCCATGATGTTTCCTGAAGTCTGACAGGCTTCAAATCAAGCTTAGCATAGTGAAATCCAGGGTGCTCTCTCTCACGACTGCCAGACACTCTGCACTTCTGACCTCCATCTTCTTCCCACTTCCATCAGGTGTAACCCCTTACAAGGGTCGTGCTGGAAGCAGTCACCTGTATCCTACAGTCGCATGAACCATCTGCGTGTGGTCCAGCCTTGTAGCCTTGGCCACAGCCCCTGCCTATCAAGTGACACGACTTTGAAAAGGTCTTAGAGTTCACACTCCCCATGAGCATGGTTAATGCAGTGGTCCAGGTTATTTCTTTAACCCAAAAATGCTTCAGGGAAAATGTTTTGAAAAGAGTACTTCTGACATTTTTGTCAGGCTTACTGTCCTCAGCATGTGCAAAGGCCCAGCTTTCTGAAGTTGTGCTTTCAGTGTCAGCCCACCTCCCCCAGCAGCTGCTGGCCTGTGGCTCCCCCTGCCCTTGTTTAGGGAGTATTTCAGGGTTTGTTAGAGCTCCTTAGTGCTCCATGTTTGGCTCTGTTTCTGAATATGGCAAGAGCATGCTCCATTGCCTCTCAGTTGCAAGCTGGGGTATGCTTATCCAGACCCTTGTGATGCCTCTCTGGCTGGTCTTCCAAGAAGACCCACATTGTCCTAAAGATAATTCAGTAAACCATTATCTTTTAGTAGTAATTCTGTATTTCTGGTTAGCTATGTCCATCAGTTATACCATTACAAGACATGATTACTTACATACACAAATGCAGCAAACCTTCACATTTTCCACTAGGCATCAGTACACCATCATAAAAACCATAGTTCTCTAATTTCAGGAAAAAAAGTCATTTCAGTGTTGCTGAAATGGGAATGAAAAGGAAGGGGACTGATCCCATCACTACTTACCTTGCCACCTATCAGTAACTGCTGCAGTAGGCAGCAGAAACTGGACCTATCCAACTGAAATAATAGATTGCCTCTCCAGACTGGGGGTTAATTAAACACCTGAACAAGCTGCTAAGTGCAACATTCTTCTTCTTTTCATCTTGTCACATGATGATTGGGCTTCTTTCTGGAACTTAGTTTTTAGCCAAAAATTATGAGATTCGATGTAAGTAATTTGAAGAAGATGGGATGTGATACAGGCACCAAGTAGCTGAGTCAACCTGTGAACTGGCAGGGGTATTCTGTGTGGTGATCCTTTGAAAAGCAAATTTGAAGACAGCCCACAAAACAGTGTCAGAAAATAGCTGTTTCCCTACAGCTGATCACATTGGCAGAAATATTGAAGATTCCTTGTTAGAGCAACCACTGAATCCTGTGACATCTGATATTAACCAGATAGTTTGTACAGATTAAAGACTGTGTCCCATTTCCTTTCTGCTAGGAAAGACTTCCAAATTTTCCATGTGAGGAGAATCTATTGGGAGGCATCTCAAGCTAGACTGGGCTTAATAGGTGCCTAAGGCTTTTTTTCCAAGCACGTATTTGCAGGGGTACTCCAGCTGTGGACGTGCTTTTCCTTTTTGCTGTGTGTAACATCTGTGCAGTGGGCTTTTGTTTGGCTCTTTGGCAGTTTTCTTCTCCTTCCCCCAAGCTGTTTTGGCTGCTCACCCAGCTTTTTACCAAATTACAAATTTATTTTCCTTCTGCATTTGGCAGGCCCATATGTAGAACTGTCAAAATGTCACTGGCATCAATTGTGAAAGGTTAGTGCCACGTTATAGTCAGCAAGCTTATTAACACAGAAATAATTGGGTTTTGGAGAGGGGCGGGGGACAAATGGGAATCCATTTTCCAGGCACCTGCTTTTTCTACTAAACATTTCTTCTTGTCATATATATATTTTCAGAAAGTGGTTGCCATCTGCATAGGAGAAAAATCAGCTGGAGACCCCATGAAGAATGGGGCTGTTCTTTGTGAGATTCCAGCAAGCTGGGAAAGGGAGTTGGAGAGGCAATGGGAGCAAGTTGGCCAAATTCATTCGAGTGTTGAGTGACAACAGATGTTCATCTTCACCAATACAGGGACTAGAAACGAGATCATGCTGCAAAAATTGGATCTGATGGAAACCCAGTGTCAAAGTGGGAGATTGTGGGTTCTTGGTTCCATGATAGCAGCTTGGCCCAAAACCAGTCATGATTTACAGGTGCTCTCCCCAAGTTTATTTTCTGCCCTGTACTTAGCCTGTGTTTAGGTGAGAGCTACTGTTTTGCTGATTTATATCTCTGTGCTTTTTTGGATTTAATCAGAATGAATTCCAAATCACCACTGAAAAAATTCCCATACTGCGGTTTTTATCTGTCTAAGACCTTTTTAGGGCTTCTGGGGCTATCACTGCAGAGAACTTAGCTTGCAGTTTTTAATGTATTAATCTTCAAAATGACCTAGTAAGGTGAGATTTTTCTCAGTTTATGAGAACTGAGGCACAGAAAGCCTGACTTTCTTGCCATGGGAGTCTGTGAGGCAGCAAAGAGTAGTATCTGCATCTTTACAGACTCCCTGTTAGTACCTAGATTCACACTGAACTATCCTTCTCATGCCTCTTTTTTTTTCTTCTGGCTTTTCCATCTTATTTTTTTAAATTCACCCCAATGTCCATGTGGAAGCCCTGGAGCTGTGTGCTAGAGAGGCATGAAGGGCAAGGGGCAAAGTGCCCAGACCCTACCAAAAATTTAAATCTGTGTCATGCTGTTGCTCTCTAGAAAGAGCCAAAACCTCTGGGACACCAACCCTCCTTCCCACTTACACAATGGGAGCATGATGTGAAGTATGGATCAACTTGTGGACATTTTCTGTTGCCCCAGGACTTCTTTCCAAACCCTCTGAGCGAAGCTTCCCAAAACCCCACAGACTCCTTGGTTGTGAGCTCTCCTACTATGACAGATGACACCCTGCCAGACACTACACATAAGAGCCATGATTAGGTGATTTTTAAGAACATGCACATCCCTGTTGTCTAGATGGTGTCCTGAAGCCACAGAGGTGTCTAACAAAACTGCAGAAAGTCGGATTCTCCAGATGGAAAAGGGGGACCTGGTGGCATCCCCAGTGCGATGGGCATTGCAGTGGGAGTTGGAGCCCTGTGGTCACGGGGCCATGTCTCCAGGACCAGGCAGGAGAGGCCCCTCTTGGCCCTGACCCTGGTAGCAGGCTGGACTGCCTTCTGCAGGCTCCAGCAGCCCTCCTGGAGAAAATCTGAGCTCAGAATCAGGGCCTGGGTCAATTAAGCAACCATCCCCCACCTCTTCCTTGTGCCAAGCAGAATTTTAATGTACTTCCAATTTCTGTTTTTAGCACATACAAAGAAAAAAGAAAAAAATTAATAATCATCTATAAGAGAAGTTCTTTTCAGACAAATGGGAAAGCATTCAATGCTGATATATATTTTTTCCCACATTTAAATGGTATCTATTTATATGCAGATTTCTGGTTTCCTATGTGGAGCTTGGAAAAAACGCCTTTCAATTTAAATGTTAATAGAAGAGTAAACTTCAAAATCAAAATTTCTCCATAAGGGACAGTGTTTTCTCACAGCTCTAAATGTCTTTCTCTACTTCTTCCCTCCTTCTCCTCCATCCTCCTTCCTTTCTTCCTACACCTCAGCCCAGCCTCACTTGCATTAAATAGTCTTTTTAAAAACAAGAATATGTCTTTCAGAGCTCCTGAATGAAAATGTTTAATGCTGGGATCTGTGGAATGAGTGTGTTTGAGCAGAGTGCTGGGACACTGATAAAGCAGAAATACCATCCCTCCATCTCCAGCCTTTTTCACGCCAGCCATTTATCAAATGTGCTGCTTTGAATGCTTTGTGCTGGGATTATGCTCAGGCTCATGCAGTGGTTGGGGCAGGGGATGAAAAGGAAGAAAAACCTTTAGCATAATGTTTTAGTTGCTCCTGATTGTGAGCAAGGCTTTAGTGCTGTGATAGGCAGCAGAGGAGGAAAGTCAAATGCAGAGGGAAGAAGATAAAACAAAGAAGCTGTTAGCAAGTCTCTCTCTTTCTGTATTACCCCTTCTGCTCCTCCTGTGCTTTACTGCTGCACATCTCCAACTTCATTTATCTTTGGGAGAAGTTTAGGGTAAATCTGCTTTTCACAAGAGACAACACTGGCTGATACTGGAGTTTTACATAAAACTATGTTTTTTGCATCCTGTCACACTCCATTTCTCATTTTTAAGGCAAGCTTTTCTTTAATTTTTCTCATCACTCTCGTCAATTATCCATCTGTTTTTGTCCACTCTTCTTTCCTCACTGAAAGCAAAACAAAAGAAAAAAAGTGGTTCTGTTTTTCTTCTGCTTCTTTCTGGCCCTGATGAACCTTATCTTTCTTTGCAAGAAGTGGTTCAAGAGATCCTAATTGAAGATTAAATCTTAGGAAAATTCCATGTGTTTAGTGGATATGTAGATACTGTGATGGAGACTGGCATATAAAAAGCAGATTGTAACAGGCTTGCAGTAGAAGGGCAGTTCTGTAAACTGAATAATAAAGTAACTAATATATAGAATAAGTTATAGGGCTTTCTTTATCCAGATTATTTTCATACAACTGTTACTGTATGTCATTATTATCTGAATGCCTATGAAGAAAAAGTGGTGAACTAGCTTCCATGCTCCCCCTGGGAGAGAGGAGAAAGTCTGATTTTCAGAGGAAAGCTTTGGAGCACCCAACCCTCCCACTGATTTCCAGGAAAGCAGAGCTCATTGGGCTTTGCCCCTGAGGGGTCAGGGGCCTGTGGTGGCCTACTAGCAGGGCTGTGTGGTGAACTGGCTCTGGTGCCCTGCTCTGCATTGCCTCCTGTGCACTGCACCTTGTGGGGGATAAATGGAGTATTCAGTCTTAGCGGTGTCAGAGCAACTCTTCTCACCAGCACTGAAAGCACTTTACAATGAAGGGAGTCACCTTTCACCTGAACCCTGAACCCATGACAGATTTCTTCCAGACCATTGGAGAATGCAGGGAAACTTCCATTTAGAAAGCTGGGCTTTCCACCTGCCCTCTCCCACTAACACCAGGGGTGGAGGTACTGGAAGCAGGGAGATGGTGCCTCACATCCTCCAGGAGGGATCCCCCTGGTCAGGCCAATGTGATGCTGAGGAACTGTGTTGTCCTTCCTCCCGATCACAATCCTACTTGTGCTCTGGTGGCTTCAGGTAGAGGTCACTTACAATAAGAGATGACCAGCATAAAGAAGAGTGTACTATCTGAGTTCTTCAAAAGTCCAGAAAGGAAGAAAAATGAAAAAGGCACAGCTTTGATGTCATAAAGTCCCAAAGTCCTCATTGAATTTGAGCAGAAGCCATTTGATTTCAAATACGTCAGATTTTTCAACACCTGCATAATCCATGGAAGCTGTGTAATGAAAAGCATCTTAGCTTGTTCACAAGTGAGAAATGTTTACTTTGTTTGGCCTCATCTAGTAGGAGCAGGAAGGATTAAACTTATGAATATGAAGAAGAGTGGCCAAAATTGCAGGTGCCTCAGACTTCCTTCCCTCTTTCTGTGGAGAGAGGGAAAAGAGGGATGAAAGGGTTGACTGGGCAAATTGCAAGTGTAGTCTTCTGGGACCAAAGCTTGGAAGTATTCCTAGATGATCATATATTGTAGTGCTAAAAGCATGGATAGTAAATCTGGAGAGAGAAAGACTTTCCTAGATCAGCTCTTGAACATCACTGAAGAAATATGAATGATCAGCTTCAGGTACTTTTGGAGAAAATCTCCTCACCAGAACCAGAGAAGGAGAGAGAATGGTGTGGAGTAGGGTAGGATAGGGTATGACAGAGTAAAGTTGAGTGATGCTTTGGCATAGGCTCAGCTACTCTGGCCCACCAGGTTAGGGATTCTAAGGGCAAAGCTTTGCTTTTCTTCCTAGCCTGCTGTCACTCAGAGTTGAGTAACGACACAACAGATATCAAAAATATCCTTTTTCTTCTCCAGCCAAAGTTTCTTTTTAAGTGTAAGGGAAAGCAGGATTGGAGCAAAAGGCCAAACCTTTCTATGGGATGGTATTCACAGGCACCTGTCTTCCAGGATGTAAGTCTTCTGCCTTCCACAGCAGAACTGCTTCAGATGTACTAAATTCCTGCTGTACAAATGCATTGAACTTTATGCATTGAACTCTCTAATATCCATATCATAAAGTCTCTTGAAAACAAATCCATCTTTTCACCCTCATGACACATGTTCTCTCACCCTTTTCTGCCCTTTACTTAAACAAGCCTTGTTTCATTCCTTCTCTAGTGCCTCCTTAAGTCCCTCCCTTATTGTCTAGGTTTTTTTTTTGCCTCTTCTCTGCTGTACCAGAGCAAAAGGCAAGAATAAAATAGTTCTTTCAGCCACTGCAGGATTTCTTAGGCCCTGTAATTTTCCCTAAATATTGGAGGAATTGCTTTAAGACAGCAACACCAGTATGTGATCTGGTCTGGGACACTCTCTTTCCTCTGGTGCTTTATCACAGTTCACCAGAGATAAGAAATTCCAATGTCACGTGGGGTTTGCTCTTTGCCAGCATAAGTCTCTGAAGGTGTCAGCCTTTGTAGAAGACATGACTTCATTCCTCCCTTGATGAACTATTCACCTGACTCTGAAATTGGGATTTCTTAGGAAGGAAGGCAGTCTGAAGTGCCAGCAGTGCATAGCTGGCACCTTCCTTTTGTGCTTGTTTCGGTTTTAAATAACCATAAGAACACTTAAGAACTCTGACAGAGGAAATCCATATAGGTGGACTGACAAGGATAAACCAATCTCATGATATCTATTCTCCATACACCTCATCCTGAGGGACATGTTAATTAGCACCGACCACAGCCAGCTTGTGAAGCTTCCGATCAGCTTTTCCATATAGGAGGGTTCATACATGGCTGACAATCAAACACTTACCAGTTTATCACACAAATAGCAATCTCTAGTCAACAGAAGGGGATGAGATTTTTGTGGTTTAGGAGAAGTTATGCATGTGTCTTATAAAGGTCACTGTACCTCTTGAGATATGAAGGCTCACTTCATCCTTGACAGAGCTGGTTTCCCTTTTTGTGAGGGTCTTCTGCTGTTCTTTCTCTCAGCTTTGACAGAGTTGTGTTTCAGTGTATGTTTGTGACATGCATATTTCTGAGTCTCTCTGCTTCAGATACATGTAAATATAATCTT
This sequence comes from Erpornis zantholeuca, assembly GCA_013400515.1. Lineage (NCBI taxonomy): Eukaryota > Metazoa > Chordata > Aves > Passeriformes > Timaliidae > Erpornis > Erpornis zantholeuca. The sequence goes on along the minus strand of VZTN01029903.1, from coordinate 679,927 downwards.
CTGCTACTTTGGTTGAAGTGGGTTGTACTCATTGAGATTGCATTAGAGTAATCTTTAAACTGAGGACTGGGTTGCTACAGTGAAAAGCACTCAGAGATTTTAACAGGGTCTCAGGTAGACTAAGGCATGTTCCTTTTCTTATCTCTTCATACCTGAAGCAGAAAGAAAATATTAAAGCCCTCACCCTCTATTTGCCAACCTCATCCGAAATACAGTTTTAAGCTCTTCAGAGAGAATAGTGAGAGCCAGAAGATGCCACTCAAAATCACCTGCATTAGCACTCAGTTGTTCATTGTGTCTGGGAACTGCCCGGGCTGGCATTCAATTAAAGACATATCTGTCCAATTCTATCTGCCCCGCCCCCCCCCAACCCACCCCAAGTTTTGGGATGAGATAAGAGAAGGGATTATGTCAGAGAAAGATACCTCTGTGCTGCTGGTTCTTCATAGAGAAGTAATTTAAACAAAGCTCAGTGAAATCTGGCAAGTTGTGCTCTAGGGCTATGTGCAGTTCTTGAACAATTTCCAATACATACATTTGTTTGGAAAAAGAAGGAAAAGGAGTGATTTTGACTCTTTTCAAGTACAAATGTTCTTGATCCCTGGTAAAGACAAATCAGAGGGAATTTAGTACAGGAGGGTATAGGTCCTAGTGACCTGCAAAGAAGGATTATGCTAAAGAATTACACCATCCCAGTCTATTTCTACTTGTGACGTTAGTATATCCTGACATCTGTTCCTAGACAGGCACAGAAATACATTTGTGATTTCCTTTTCGATTTTCCCATTTGTTGGGACACCTCAGGAAAGAACTGTGCTATATCCAGAATGTCTTCTAAGATGTTCTAGATAGCCTGGATACAGGTTTCAGGGTCCTTAGTCCCTGCAGACCTTCCTCCACTTGGAGAAGGAAGGAAGACGTGTAGGACGGACTATCTGAAATGCTATTTGCAGCAATATTGAACTTTCTCAGGGTCTGATAACAAGCACTGTAGTTTGATCTGCTAGCAAACACTTGAGAACAAGCAGTTCTGAAAGCAAAAGCAGTGCTGTGTGGTTCAAGGGCTGCCCAGAAATCCTGGTAATACAGATTTAATTATATATTCTCTACAAACTTTTCATGTAGCTGGGGGCATGTCACCTATTCTTGACTTTGTTTCCCCATCTTTCACAAGAGGCTCCTTCCTTATGTGTTGTGAGGAAAGAAATCTCTAGTTTTTTGGAATCATTGTTAAATGCTGTGGAAAGGAAGATTTATATCAACAGGAAGACTGAGCCTTTGCTTTAGAAAGATGACTTGAAATTTCAAGGAAGAGGACAGAACATGAGAAGTCAAAAAGGCATATTGAAATTTTCAAGAAGCAAAGCTGAATCAGAACATATTATGTTTGCAGCTGCTGGAGTGTGAAACTTCTTCCACGATGTGATAACCAGCATGAATTACTTTGTTGCTCATAACAAATACAGATGGACAGATATCAGGGTGAAAGGAAGGGCAGGGGCATTTGCAAACTGACAGAGAGAACCTTCCATCACGTGTTGCTTGGAAATAAATGACTCTTAACCAGCTTTTCTCCCTTTCTTTATCTTCAGAAAACGTATAGAGTTAACATTCCCAGCAGAAAACTAAAATGCTTTTAGGAAATGCATGTTGGTTTATGAAAATCTGTCTGTATTTTAAGGATGTTGTCTAAAATGCTAATGTTTCTCTTTTCACTATGATTCACAAAGCTCGTGGTTTCCAATTTACCATTTCAGCATCCATTACAGGACCTGGATTACTCCATTTCCTGTCCCTTCTACAATGTTATCAGTCAAGAATTTTTTGTTCCCAGCCTACATGAATGTGATACCTGTATTCCTTGCTCAATGATCCACATTGCTTTTGAGTCAGGATTGAGTTCCCTGCCTTTTACATGCAGCAGCACCTGTAGCAGCACTAGATATGAAAAGTCTCCCAAAGAGAAGATATTCACTCATACTTTTAAGTCAACATCAAAAAGAAAAAGGGATGAAGAAGGTGTTTCTAAAACGTGTGGAAAGATAATATTGTATTTTCACCCACAAGTAATGTAGTAAATAATATTATTTACTATATGTCCACATAGTAACTAATTGAAACTACTAGTCATGAAGGCAAAGCATTAAAAATCAACTTCTGTATTACAGGTGTTATGGAATAAACAATGTAATATGTTCCTTTCTTTCACCTTCTAGCTACATTTCTAAAGATTTAGTATGCTAGATGGTGGAGAAGCAGAATTCAGTGTCCCTGCAATCTGTGCACTTTGTTGCAGTGAGAGGACTTGGGATGGGTACCCAGGAGAGGATCAGCTGTAGGATGAGCTAAGCAGTGCACATGAATGCACTGAGATAAGGGGTGTTTGTGCTTGTAGCCCCCATTTGGCTGTATAAGATTCAACGATGTATGCATTTTGCTGGCATAGTCACTCCTTCAGTTGATTGGTGTTGTCATGCCGTGACCCTGAGATACTATTACTCAGAGAGGTTCTCAAAAAGAGAAAGAATGTAGAGAACTATTAATTTCATAGTCTAAAAATAAATAAAAGCAATTGCAGAAAAATAAACCAAACCCAGAACGTGTTCAGACGTCACATAGTGGTGTTACATGACAGCATGACCCTTTTTACCTTTGCAGGATGCATTCAGGAAGGGTTTTATCAGTGCCAATCAAACTCAGACAAAACCCCATCAATTTGTGCTGATGAGCTATTGTTTATTTATATGTCATCCCTCCATCCTAAATTAGCAGAACAAATTTAGATATTGCCTCGAGTACACAATGCAAATCTTTGCTTTTCTTCTGTCCTTTCCATGTCAAGCACCAACAAAACAGTAATCATAAACAAGCCCATTAATAGGGATTGAGTCCAGGGAATATAGGCTCCTATTCCTCTAAATAGCCTGAGGGTGGTGATTCGTTTACATCCTTTAAGTACTTTTCCCCAAAAGAATCACTTTGAATAGACTTGATCCCAGCACTGACCTCAGCTTCATGTGGGTACTGACAGGTGAGGAGCACCAGGAAGATGCTGTTGGACAAGTGCAGGGTGTTATTGAAACCACTTTTACAACCCCCTTTCCCAGCACTGCCATTTGCAAGGTCTCCCCTCAAGGAATGTTATGGCAGGACAAAAGCCAAATAATTTTAAATAGAAAAGAAAGTTTATATTTTATTTGTTTCAGATAACCCCTAATGGATGGACTTGTGAGGAGCAGATTTGCAACTGGCCTAAACAGTGGCAATCTTAAACTAAACTCACTGAACTTGTGAGAACCAAGAATTTGTAAAGAAGTTCAATTTGGATTTTGCTGTGTTGGTAGAAAGGGAATTTGGGGCTCCATTAGCAAGACAGGTCAACAGAAACAAACATCAAAATTTGGCCTAGAAATCTTGCTCCTGCTCCTTTAACTCTTCTATTAATTGGCAAAATTCTCACTGATTTTAGCAGGATAAACACCATTCCTGAGTTTGGTATACAAAGATGTGGGGATGCTTGTGATCCACTTTTGGGCCTGTGAAAACTGGATCCATCAGCCAGGCATTGGGGTAGATCTGAGGGGCTCTGGACATCTTAAAGCTGAATAAAGCTGCTTAAATTGAGCTCATTAGAATCAGGTTGTTAGGGTATGTTTCCACTGGGAGAGGCAAATGGTGTTACTTGCAGTCAGCAAGTTAAATTGGAAGGGGTTTGTAGGGCTGACACAAAGAGCTGTGCAGCACCTTGGAGAGATGTGCTGTGTTGTTTTGGAAGATGACATTGGAAACAGTAAAGATTTTATGTTTTCATTCATCTTTCAAACTGAGCCCAGGCCTTCATGGACTGAAAAATAGGGAGACACTCCGCCATCAAAGAAGTTTACTAACATTTGCTGCTTGTTTTAGAAAGCACTCTAAGAAATTCTCAAGGAACAGAGATTAGCATTGCCTGGGGGAAATACAAGTTTCTGCAGGAAATGTTTGGGTTTTTTTTTTTTTCTGTACTAGAACTCCTTGAACATATTCAAATGTGTTGGGACAGTCACAAAACCTAAGATAAAAGTACTTATTTTAAGATGTGTTAAAAGGGCCTGGTTACTGGTAGGCTGAAGACCTGGTTATCTTTGTGTTGTCAGAGAGACTCCTTGGAAAATCAGTGACAATCTACAGGAAGGAGCTGTAATTTCAGGGGAGTTGCATTCTGCAACTTGATCTTCCATACAGAGTGCTATAACAAACATGGACCTGAGTAAACTGCCTTCATGTCCTTCTGTCCCAGCATACCTATAGACTTTGTGGACACTTAGCATTTGGATATAAAGATTTATAAATCTCTGATTATGGTAATTTATTACTCTTCCCAAATTTCATTGAATCTGTGCTGTGGGTATTGGTGTTCCTTTTATCCACTGTGGGAAAAGCATAAAAAATAACAGAAACTGAGAAATAGTCAAAGGCCAGCCAAGGAGAAAAGCTGCCATAGAGACTGGTGGATGATTCACAGTTTTCAAATCTTCCTCCTCTGTCATAAGCATTCTGTTTCTTCAAAAAATAAAAGTAAAATCATTGCTGTTAGGAAAAAAAAAAAAAGAAAATGTTTCAAGAAGGAAACAAATGTTTAGAGAATCGACTTGTCTGGAATTTTCTCAGTACATACACTCTTGACATATCAGTGTTTGAACTTTTTATGTGTGCATGAAGGGGGGACAGGGAATAATCAAATGTTAGTGAAGATGCCCCCATCTGTTTCATTATCTAAGGGTGTGAAGATGCTCTTTAGCTCACATAGTCCTTGCTCTTTCAGTTGCCAGGTGGTCTCACTGCCCAGATTTCACATCCAAACCAACTGTGAAGAATTTTTTTTCCCCAGCACATGCAGGAAGAGGGTTCCCAGTAGTCCCATAGTCCCAGCCTTTTTGCAGAAGGCAAATATGCAACATAACCAGGTCTTTGTTTAAGGATTCATTTCATTAGGATTTGGGGACCCTTTTCCTTTATTTATGAAATAAATGCAGGTCAGCGCCTTTCACCCACATCAGATGTACTCAGTCCCCGCTTGAATAGACAACCATTTTGCTCCAGCACCCTGCCCTCCTCCTACACCCAGTGCTCCCTGGAAATGTCCTCACTGAAGATCATCTGGCAAGGTCACCATGCTGGTACAGGAGAGGACAATGATGTGTCCTCTGTCCCAGCTGTGTATCTGGAGTGCATTTAATGCTGTCTGACACACCAGAGTATCCGTGTGCCTCACGCTTCTGGAGGTACTGCCTTTCACTCCTACCACCGCTGGATGCTGTGACCCAACTTACATGTGGGAAGCTGTGGCCCAGAGGGGCTCAGTGACTTGCCCAAGATCACAGAGGGTGTCAGAATTGAGGTGAATCTTCAGTCATGTCTGTGCTGGCACAAAGCATAGAAACAGCTTTGCTGATCAGTTTGAGGAGGGACATCCTTTGGATGCCATGGAATAATGGACAGAGATGAGAAGGCAAGATGTAAACAGATGTTGTGTTGGTGCCCAGAGACTGGAGTTATTAGGCACAGCATTGCACTGAGGCCATTTTACAACTTCTAGCTCCTGAGCAAGCTGTCACAAGTCACTTGAATGCATCTGCACTGAGATTCATTGGGTGGTAAAATAGTTATCTGCTCTCTCTCTCCCCAGCCCAAGCTAGTGACTTGATTTATGGTTTGTCCTCACTCTGAATCATCCTTACTCAAATCATCCCATACCAACACACACGGAAGTCCTTGCAGATCAGTAGCATTTTGGATTAAGACTGTTATGAACCCCTGTTGATGCTGATTTATCACTGTTCCCACTCATGCTGTTTTTCTGCCTTCCCCGCTGCAGATCTGCGCAGGATGACAGCTGGCTTCATGGGCATGGCTGTGGCCATCATCCTCTTTGGATGGATTATTGGCGTGCTGGGGTGCTGTTGGGATCGAGGCCTTATGCAGTATGTGGCAGGGCTTCTCTTCCTCATGGGAGGTAAGGATTATGGTGTTTGAAAAGAAATGTATTTTTCTTGTTGTTTTCATGTTCCCTCTTTCCACATGTCCCTCCTTTTCTAAGTCACTAGAAGTATGTTTTCAGAGTTATTTTAGTTGATCTGGACATGGTTTTATTCTGAGCTCCTTCTGGTGCACATCAAGGATCACCCAGCCATAGTTACATTTTATTTCCATCACCAAAGAGTGTATGTAACCCATGGTAGTAGAAAGGGCCATCTGAGTTTTTTAGTACACTTGATCTCTTGTTGCAAATAACACTGTCACTTAGTAAGCTCTGGAATAAAAATCTGAAGATTATGCAGATGTTATTCCCACTACTATCCTATTTCACAATGGGACACTTGGATACCTAGAAACTGGGCTGAAAGTTATAATCTATATTTATTACTCATCAGTTGTTCTTGAGTCAAATGTAGCCTTTAATTTATATGTCTCTTTCTTTTGCTGTACATGTGAAGAGCAATGGTATTCTGTTTTCCTTTTCCCACTCAACAAATACTTTCTTGTAGACGTCTCTCTGTAAAAACTATTATCAATCCAGCAGCACTATCTGCCACCTGTTCTTGTTGGTACTTGCCTTTCTCAAATATGGATGAGAAGGACTATTTCCTAACAAGGTCTAATCGATGCTTTGTATAAGTGTTGTGATGATTTCCTTCCTCTGCTGGTAATTCCTTGCCTGAAGTATTTTTTGGTTGTATTTGCTTTTTTTATGCTGCATTGATGCCTGAAGTGGCTACCTAAAAACAGAGACTAGACAGGAATAAGGGAATAAAGGTAGGTATTTATTTGAAAGGCCTTCAAAGGTACATCCTGGGGAGTCCAGAGGCTACTGCCCAAATGGATCCCAAAATGGACAACAGGTCACGAGTTCGTCACACTTTTATAAGTTTGGTTCATTTGCATATCAGTGTTAATTCTCCAAGTAAAGCAGCAGTTAATGATGTAATTTCCCCAAGCTTGCCCCTCTCTCCAAGATGTTGGTTTACACTTTTTGGGCCTCGGANTGGGTGTCCTTGGAGAGCAAGATGGAGAGGCTTTGTTATGTCTATCTTAGCATGAGAGTGCAGCACTTAACAAGCTACAGGAAACTTGAGAGTTACACTAGGCAGTACAGGATTTGAAAAATATAGAAGTTGAAACCTAAGGCATCAGGACAGTCTGAGTGTCCTTGCAAAGCAGGCCTGGAGAGGATTTATGATGTCTACCTAGCATGAGAGAGCAGAAGCTAACAGGCTACGAGAAGCCTCAGAGTTACACACTATGCAGTGCAGGATTTGAAAAATATAAAAGTGAAAACCCAAGGCATCATTCCTCCCCTTTAAAGGCTTGACAAGGCCTCTACCTCATCAAGACTCTATTCTAAATATTCTAAATATCTCCTAATAATAGGTCTAACAGCAGTGTACATCTATCTAACAATACACTGGAGATCTGCAGCCATCCTGCAGTTGGATAATACATCCAGGCCTTTCTCCACCTTTGTACTTTCCTACTGATGCTCTCCCAATTTACAGCAGAGGTTCTGTTTATTATTCCCCAGGTACATGCCCTGACACCCTGTGCTTTTGAACTTCTTCCCATTCCTACTACACCAGCCCTCAAGGTCATCCAACATTTCCCATGTAATGTACCAGCCTTCCTTACTACAGATGCCATCCAAATTTGTTAGCAGCAAATTTCAAGGCACAGTTACTTGAAATGAAGGGTGTGAGACTCAAGTCCCAAACACAGCGCTGAGTGAATGTCTCAAAGTGAACGCCATTACTTCTGTTCTCTCTTCTTTTCTCTGCTGGTGATTTTTGTTTAGCTGGGTTTTTGCCCTCCAGGCAGATCACCACTTCAGTGCACTTTATCATCTGTTTATCTGTACTGTGGTGTGACACAGATCAGTCTGTGACATAGAGGAAAGATTCTGTAGTCCCAGAAGAGAAGTTAAGTGCTGGAGTAACAAGTATTTATGTTCTAGTTATGTTGTGCTGGTGACATTAGATATCAGTTCTCTCTGTGCCCACAGACACATTTGAAGTCTGCTAGGACCTTGTGCAAGCACACACTGGTCTTCATGGGAATGTCTGTAAATGGCTTGTTGTGGGTGTCAGAACATTATGGGCGATGGCTTGCCAGATGAGCTTGGTGTTTCTTATGTATTTAAAAGCTTAGTTGATACAGGGGCCATTTTGCTCTAATCTGCTCAGATGTCTGTGTGGTATTTAATTTACCACAGAACAACATTCAGATTAAAACATTAAGAGTATACTAAATAAATACAGAAAACTCAAATTTATTAGAAACTAGCTATGTCTTTTTTACTATTTGGAAATTATCATTATATATGGGTTGGTTTCTAGTACAGCTGCAGAGATTACCCTTTGGCTCAACATTATTTGTCAGTGATTTGAAAGATGACTGATAAAGTTTTCAGGTGCAAAGAGATTCAGTGTAACCATGTGTAGTGGAATGGGTCACTCACAGCTTACAAAGCCATCTTTTGGTGTGCTCAAACACATTTCAGTGGAGACAGGGACAAGGTCACACAACTGGGAACAGCCTCACTCATCCCCATGGAACAAGATGCTCCATCTCAGAGAGCAGTGGCTCTGAAAAGGTCTCTGGACTTGTGGGTGCTGCACAGGAGCTCTCGGTGCGGTGCAGCGCAGCTGCTAAACAGGTTATTTCTTATGGAATATACGATGAGACCATGAGGTGGGGTTATCTCTGGGCTAAGCAAAACTATTTCTGGACATCCTAATCAGGTGTCAGTGCTAAAGAGGGTTGTGGAAAGAATGGGAGAGGTTTGCAGAAGAGCTACAAGAATGACTTGTGGTTTGAAAAAGAAGAAAAAGACAGCATGCCACAATAAGCCATGGTTACATTCCACAATTGCTTGAAACTGTTTAACAGAAGGTTTATAATTGACTTGAACACAGAGTGAAAGTACCTATGCAGTGAGAAGCCATCTGATAGTAGCATGCTATTTGCATAGACAAAATAATAACAAGGTCCAGCAGTTGGAACCTGAAATTAATTGAAAGGAGAGGCACCAGATTATTTTATCTGCCAAATTCTGTCAAGAAGTGTAATATTATAAATAAAGATGTGCTGGGAGGAGATCAAACTTATTTTCTGCTTCAGTGCAGACACGTGGATCAGTATTACCCAAAGGTTACTCTCTCTCTTGTTTTGCACAAGTTTGTAGCAACTGCTATACTGATTTCTTTTAACGGCAAATGGGCATAAAGTAACATCTACAAACTGAAGCAGTCAGTTAATAAAATACATAACTAGAGCCATCTAATCTAAAAGTCAGTAGCTATCAATGTTTTCAGACTGTGTCATGTATTACACAGTAATTCCTTTTACAGCCAATGAATCTTTTAATTTAAACTTTTTTATTGCTGGATGGTGTTTGAATACAAAACTGCTTTTGTCATGGCATAATTGCTGTCAACATATTACCATATTGTTTCTTAAACTGCATGGAGACAGAGTGCCTCTTAGTTTTGCCTAACTTTTTCTCAGATCCAATAATGGGAAAACAGCTTTGGAAGGTTTCTTCCATCTGACCTCATTGCAGTTGACAGGATACTGTGTTCAATTGGTAGCTTTAGAATGAGACTGAAATCTAACCTTCTCTTCCATTTGCAGCACCACTTGTCGTGGCTATGTTTGTAGCATTTGTTCTGGTTTTATTTCTAAACAAATATCTCTTCTGCAATGTTTAAACATTGCTGGCTTAACATATCTACGGAGTTTGTCCCTTATTGCCCATAATTCTTTGAACAGGAAATCTCTACAGAGCACTGAGAAGTGTGCTATAATAATCTAACTAGACCAGATGTGGTTTGCTTGGACCTCTGGTTCTTTATTATATTTACCAAACAGTTCTCTTACTAACCCATGTGGCAGTGCCTCATAAGGGCTTGCTTTACTTTGCTTGATCTAATTTCTCAAGCAAATTGCTGAAACAAGTCATTTAAGAAATGCAGGCCATTATCTGGTATTAGCACATCTGGAATCCAGGACATGTAAACTGTGATTTAGAGTGTGTTTTACACTGTTATTCTGCATGTTTTGTAACAAGCTAAAAATTATTAATAATTCATCTTTTCTGTTTAGTCCAAATATATCTGTATCAACAGAAATCCCAGATCCCTTATGGCTTCCAAAGTTCTTTTCCATAATTTTTGGTATTTATTGTACAATTTATATTTCCTTATCCTGAACAACATCATCTGCCTGAACACGGTAGGGTTTTTTTTTCAGTCCCTCATCTTATACAGAGCCAGATGGATACTGCAAATTATGTTTAGCACTTTTTATCTCATTTTGCATGGTGGTACTGTTGCACAGCCTCCTGTACCCAGAATGGCACTGTCTGTTGTTGTTTCATTCCAGTATTGTCAGTGTCATTTTACCCTGCAAAGTGGGAGAGTTTCTCTTCTTGAGAGTTTCTCCATTTGGAATTGTACTCTTAAATTTCACTGCGATTAGTTCATTTTATTCATTTTACTTGAGACTCTTTAATTCTATTACAGAAGTGGGTCACACTCAAATTATACATGACTCCAAGCACATCCTCTTGCAGGTTCTTGTGTTTTCTCTTCATGCAAATTACTGAAAATCTGTGCACCAGTAAAAGCTCCATCCAGCGATTTTGTAATCTCATGACAATTTGTGGACCCTTAAATGCATCTGTAACACTACTTCAAATGTCAGAGTCCTGTGGCAAACCTGATGCTTTCATGCTCATCAATACCTAGTCTAACAGGAATTCAGTTAAACATCTACCCAAGGAAATGCATGTGGGGCATTTTATATGCTGTATTTTGACCAAAGCAAATTTATTTGCACCAAAACTATGCGTTGCTTTTTGAAGTCTAGACCTGGCCACCTCATCAGTTCCCAGTGCCCACATTTGCCAGCTTTGAACAATTCTTTAAATGTATTTAAATCCTTGATTTGTTTGGGTTTATTATCATGGCAAACCTGTCAGTTCTTTTGGTTGGTGTTTTCAGTCCCTCGACAGCTAATGTAGCCAATATTGGTGAAGGTGAAATGTCAGTTTTACTTCCAGCTCCAAAGAGCTGAGATGCTATCAACTGGTAACTCTACCAAGGCAAATTCCATTGTCTCCAGGAATTCTTTAAGTACTCCATCAAGTTGTTTATGAATATTTCCTGTATCATGATCAGCAAACAAGCTGTATATCCATTTAACCCTAGGTTTTTCTACCTGCCCTGCAGCACATTCATCCATAGGGTTTTCTTGTTTCACCATCTCAGATTCTGCTAGATTTGCAGCCATGCAAAGCCAATCGCACCATACCTTCTGTTATTGTATTTGCTTTATAAATAATCTTTTAGAGACAATCTCTGATAGCCTGATGTTTTCCCAGGTCAGCTGATTTCAGTCAGCTGTTTTGAAATATCATATGGCTTGCATTGTTTCTAATTTGAGGGAAGGCCTGTTCCTCAATGCTTCAAAACCCTTTTCCTCCCCATTGGTGCCTGCTGTGGGGAAAGTGGGGTGGCTGCCTCCTGTTGGCATGATCCACTGCTTTGGCAGTGATTTCATCCTCCCCCTCCCTACCTTGTGCACCTCCCTGCTGAACTGCTGTCTGTTGTCCCAGCTGGAAATACAAAATGGCACTTCAAATATCATGTTCTGGTACTTGCTTCAGCACACAATTATCCCCGGCCAAAGCTACATCACTTGCCTTTGTAAATGTATTAAAAGACTGACAAAGAATGACGTTTTATCATCCTTATCAGAGCTCTGTCCTTTAGCTGCACATTCATGTATTTTCCTTTCATAAGTCTGTAATTTGTACTGAGAACACATTTCAGTGAAATAGTTTAGGGTTTTACTGCATGCCTAACAAGGCAGCCCTTCAGGGAGAGACTTCTGCGTTGTCTTATTTTGTTCCAAATTTACTGCAAATAAATGCAATAAATCATCTCTGCACTTGTTTACTGTTTTACCTGTTCTCTTCACTCTTATCAGGTCTCTGCCAGTTTTGTCTTGTGACACACACTTTAGGATGACTTGAGGGTTTTTTCCCCATTTGCTCACAATTTCCTTAGAGAAGCATGTAATTTTACTAGCCTTGCAAATATTCATTATTCTCTGCAAAGTCAAGTGCGTTTCTTGCTGTAACCTTGCTTTGAGCCAATTAGAAATTTTACCATTAATAATTCAGTCTCTAATTAGTCTATTTGGAAGTTATTCCAGCTGTTAAATGCCCTTATTCATGTGATTTGGCTTCACCATGCAGATCTGTAATAAAATTATCTGGAGGCTCATATAGCAGCTCATTTCTTGTCTTTGCCTAGTGATATTTTTGCATGAGGTACTGAGCTTGGAGCTTTGCTTATTAGTCTGAAATTCCCTTTCTTACTGGCATGAAAGGCCTGGAAGTCATGCTGTACACATAAAGTAGTAGTAATGAGTTTTTCTGGCCTGATTTTTTGTCCTAGCATTTGCTTCCAAAAACATCAGGAATTTCTTTCATCATCTCCTCCTCCCTCCTTGCCAGTGATGATCTGCCTGTCTGGTGGTTTCAAGTGCCATTTGCCAGTTCCACTTCTGCCACTGATCTGAGTTTCTTCTGACCCACTCTAAGAGTGCTGCAGAGACATTACTCTTTGGAGCCCGTCCATACTCAGAGGACCCAGGTGAAGGTTAGAAAAGCTTCAAATCTTTCCCATAGCAGAGGTGAACACCTAGTCTTTCCAATGCTGGCTGCTGCAGTTAAGATAAGCAGGCAGGAAAGATGTATGAGAGGGAATAAAAAATTAAGTTATGCAGGTGTGCTGGCATAATGTAATGCTTTATTTCAGATATGCAAGAGAGAATGTTTATTAAAGAAATAAGAAAAACCCACTTATGTATGTATGAGCATGTTCTTATTTATATTTTAAACTAGGGAGAAACAGCTTTTTATAAGTAATTTCCAGCCTTCTCAGAAATACTTCCAAAATATTCCTTCCCTCAGCCCAGGATGAAGTCAAAATGTTTTATTATCCTTCCAGCCAGAGGATGGATTGACCATTTAGACTGGGTCACCTCCTGCCCCAGCTGTGCCCCGCTTCATGCGGGGCTGTTGCAAGGTGCCAGCGGGGACGAGGACACACACGGGGCTTTATGCCAGTGCCATCAGCTGTCACAGCACAACTCGCTGTGCCCGGGAGCTGATGACCAGACTGGGATGCCAACCCCATCAGAAAGTGGGGCTTCAAAACAGGGCTTGGGAGGCCACGCTGCACTGCTGTCGGTATTGCTGTGCTGCACACATCTGTATCCTCTTTCGTTCCCACCTTCACAGAGAGCCTTGTCTTCCAAATCCCTGAGCCTCTGTGCTGTGCTTCCTCTGCCTGTGCTGTGCATATGTTAGGAGATGACAACGGAGGCATCTGTGTATTTGCAGCCATGGATCGTTACCAGCTGTTGAGTCATTTGAGGCCCAAATTTAACTCGCTGTGCTTTGAAAATAGCACATAACGGTAGAAAATAAGAGTGTTTATTCTACACAACTGTGGTCCTGCCGTCTCAAAATAATCGTTCCACTGCTGAATAATTTAAGAAACAAAAATGGAGCAATTTAATGAGCAAGTGTAAGCAAGCTCTGTGACTGACATCTCCTAGGCAGTTATGAAGTACCTTCATAGTAGCTGCTGAGAGGAAGCAAAGAGAAAGATAAACAAAGGGAGAAAGTAAGAGCCATTCTTTGGAATTCATTGGGAAATATGATAGGTCCCACAGGGCAGCTAGGATTTCTACTTTTCATTAATAATCAAGGTCTCTACTCATTCTTCAGAATGTTTACTTGTAGTGACATGATCAATCACAATACTGAATATGGAAGGCATTTCCTGTGAGCTTATTTATTTCTTTTCATTTCAAAAAATAACAACATTATTTTTTGAAAGTTCAGTTTCTTGTGCTTCTTTCCAAAAAGGAATACTTTTAGAAAGTTTATATCAAATATTTTTTCCCTATGGAAAGGCAAGTGTAAATGCACATGTGTGCACACAAGTGTATGCATACAGATCTTAAACAGCAGCATGTGATCTATAGAAAAATCAAGATCCAGAGTAAGTTACTGGAATGTGAACAGTGAGGCTTGGGATAAATACAGTTTTCACAAAGGCATAATAGCTTTGGCCACTTTGAAGAGTATTTGTAATTCAAAGAAGTTGGAACACTGGAAAAAATGATATACCAATCATGTTTTATTCCTGTGGGAGGTACTAAATTAATGACAACTACAGAGGAGCTTAAAAATTGGGCAAAAACTCCCTACAGACCACTGTGAGAAGTTATTTATGTGGATTGACCTCCAGATGGAGACAAAGGATGGTTTGTGTCAAGAGATGCCATAAATGGGTTATGAAAGTCTTTGAGACCAGCCTCAGCACAACAAAATGATTCCCCTGACTGCCATGCCTCCCAGCACACACATGAACACTCTGGCTCCTGCTTGTGCTTTTGGTTAAATTTTGCATTATGCTCTAAAGTGATTTAAGGCTTCGAGGTGGAATAAGCTTGAGTTAATGTACAGCATTAATAGGCTTTAAATGTTTAAACCTCTCAAAGGCTCTTGATTGTTTTAAACCCTCAAACACATGACAAGGGTGTTGTGGAAGGCAGAAAAGGAGCTGATGAGGGTCTTTTGGGACCTGTGAGGAGAAGCAGAGCTTGGAGCAGTCACGTAGACTTTGTACCCATCAGGAAGTAATATAACAAGGCCAAGAGCATGCATATTCAGGAAACATTCTAAAAAGTCCTTTTTCATTACTTTTAAGGATTTGTCCCTCTTTATGAAGAATGGCCGAGGAAATTTGGGTTGTCAACTGTGGGGAAAAGAAGGCTCAGTAGAGACTTTATTCCTCTTTACAACCACCTGATAGAAAATTGTAGCTGTGATGGGGGGTTGGTCTCTTCTCCAAGTAACAAGGGAAATGGCCTCAGATTGTACCAAGGAAGCTTTAGATTGGATAATAGGAAAATTCTCTGCACCAAATGGTGGTCAAGCACTGAAACAGGCTGCCCAGGGAAGAGGTTGAGTCATCAGCCCTGGAGGCATTCAAGAGATGTGTAGATGTGGCACTTAGGGACATGGTTTAGTGGTGGACTTGGCAGTACTGGGTTAATGGTTGGACTTGATGATCTTAGAGGTCTTTTCCAACGTAAGCACTTCTATGATTCCTTTAAAACATCTTTCCCTGCACACCGCAGTTCCCTGTGGTGTCTCTCACAGACGTGCTTGAAGGTCATGTTCCTTGGTTGCATTTTAGGTCAGGTTTCTGGAGTCTGAAGAGTAGCTCTTTTCTTATGTATTTCAAAACTAGGGCACTGATAGAATTAAAAACAAAAGAATTAAAACAAAAGAATTAAAAAGACATGTCCAGACACTCATGTATGGATACAGGTTTGCTGTATGTATATGTGTTCTGATGTGGGAGTAGAACTGAAGGTGCACCTTCATCCAGACCAGGGAACCATTAGTAATCACCCTTCAGCAGTTGTTATCACTTGCCTTTTGAATGCTAGCTAATTTCCTATTTTCGCTCAAAAAATAAATATTTAGAAAATCACCCATGGAGACATACATCCCCTCTGCCATCTTTTGGGGTTAATATAATGCCAAGATGGCCTGTTGAGCATTTCCCAGCTAGGAAGAAGTTGCTCAGCTGATGGCAGGATAAGGCTCTCAATGCTCTGCCTTTTATGCTCAGGCAGAGCATTGTTGTATCTTTACTTCTAGTAGTTCTCTCTGCTCTCTGGTGGACCAACAACACGTTTGGCATTTATTTATTTATGCTGGCACTCATTTTGAAAAGGAAATAGGAGACTCTCTGGAAATATGAAAGACCACACACTTTTGCAGTACAGACATCTGTGTGTCACTGCATATCAGCCACTGATGTGCTCTTTTATAATTTCATGTTATAATACTCCTCAAGAGGAATCATAACTCTCATTTACAGCATCAGTTCAAATGCAAAGTTATATCTTTTTTCTCATAGAATATTATTTTCACTAGATACTATTTTTTCCAGTACCTCACGAATATATCTGATTCTCTAGGTGAATACGGGCACACCTAGCATTAAAAAGTTGAGACCTAAGAGTTAACATCTCCACAAGAAAGGAGGGGTTGGGATATAGATGTGGTTTTTGCAAGTCAATAACACTACTGTACTGTAGAGTGTAGTCATTTAGAAGTATTGTTCTTTGCCTTTTTTTTTTTCCCCTGGAAGGAAAGGCTCAACAAGAGAATTCATTGTTAACTCCATAGCATTTGATCTCCATGGAAACATTATCAGCTGACTTCAAAGTCAACCTTCAAATGTGTTGTGGGTTGTTTTTTTTCTTGTGGTTTATTTCTGATGCTCCTAGATGTGCACTTGCAGGCTGTGGGGGAAGAAATACCAACACAATTCCACCAGCCTTGTACCTGATCACAGGAGAGCACCGGCACTTAGGAGGAGAGGAAAAGCTTCTTTAATGAGGTGCAGAGATCTTACAGTCTGGAGCAAAAGACAGGACAAGTAGTGTATGTGTGCCTCTAAATTCATTGTTTTTCTGTCCTAGCTCAGATCTGTCTCCCTTAACTTGGTGTACAGTAAATTAAGGAGTTGGTTCTGTCTGGCTTTTCAGCAAGAAGAACTGTTCATATTCCTCTGTGTGTTCATTTTAAGTCAGCTATACTGACTTGTAATTTCTCCCTCACCAGGATGGGAGGTACTGGGAGAAGCATCAGTACCTTCTAAAGTTACAAGAACAGACAACTTAGCGCAGTCCATGAAGGGCATGCAATCAAGTTGCTTCTCAGAGATGTCAGTATGTCTTTGGGGGGCTGACAGAAGGTGAAATAAAGTAGAAATAAAGCAGAGTAGACAGATTCCGTAGAAATACAAAAGACTTTCCCACCCACAGCCCTGGAAAAGAATTTCTGTGTGTTTTAAAATTCAGTGGTTGTCCCCTATTCTTTAATAATGTCACTAGGTCTTTGATCTGTTGCTGGCTTCTGAATTCCGATGGCAAGATGCATCAAGGCCAAAGGAAGACAGTGAAAACAAAGCTGGCATTTATTACTGGGTTGGTCTTTAAAAAAGACAATTTTGCTGAGTTGTTTGCATGCCTGGCAGAAAAGAGGAAAGAATGCACATGCAACAGAAGGAAGATTAATACTGGCATGATTTGCTGGACAGAAAGACATCCTTACACAGGGAATGGGGAGGAAATTTCTGTGTGTGGCAGATCTTTTTCATTAAATGCAGAGGCTAAAGCAAGGTTTAGATTAACCTTCTTGGCTCCTCAAGCTGTCAGCTTAGAAAAACAACATTCCCCTTGGGCAAATCACTGCCACACTTGCTTGGTCTAATCTGCTGGGACAGAGTCCAGCTGCACACAGGAAACTCCTCTTTAAAAGCAACTGGACCTAGTAGAAACTATAAATGAGTAGGCCTTCCTTATTTCTGCCCAACCTGGCTCCTGCATGGCATACAGAGATCAGTCATGCCAATGCACTTTTGTAGGCTACGGAGGATGAGCAGGTATTTCCCCTGCAACAGAAAAGAAGATTTCAGCATGATCCTTTAAGGCTGTTCAGGGTCAGTCTAGTGTGTTGCTTGCAAGCATTCATGTGGGTGATGTAAACTTCATAGGGGTGCCCTGCACTAAGTGGTTCTCGCTGACCAGACAAAATTGCATCTTATTTTGATTTCTGCCTATTCTATCTCAGTAACTGTATCAGCACATATAGAAAGGATTTTTCTATTCCTGGCAGGTCAACTCAGGGAAACAGCAATACAGCCCAGAGACTTTTGCAGTAAAGATCCTGAACGTTGTACAGGCAAACAGTCCTTTGGTCACTTGAAAAAAAATTAGTAGATTGGCTTTTCTCCAGCACCAAATCAGGCAGCCACCACCATCACCCCAAGCTCCCAATGGCTTCTTTAGTACTGTCTTCAGCAAACAAAAGAATTAAAAAGACATGTGAGTAACTATCCTTTTAGACCTACTTTTAGAAAGTATTCCCTCTAGGAGTATTCACAGTGGCACACTCTAGGCAATGTGGAAGAAGGCTGCCCTGAATTTACTTGTGCTGTACCTGTTCTCCAGTCTCACTTGTCCTGAACATCTATCAGTAGACTGTTCAGCAATTTAGGATTTCCTACAAAAGAAAGATTACATGAATCCTCTGAGGCTCCTTCTGAGAGTTGTCCAATTTTTTGGCTGGAAGAAGATGGGCTTACATACAGAAAGGCATAATGACCTCATCACTAAAAGACCAGATGCAATGTGGTGCAGATGCCTCATGCTACAGCACATGTCCAGGGACAAGGCAAACCCAGCCTGACTCAAGTTTCCCTATAGCTCTGACAAATGCCTAGGGTGGGAAGAACCTGTCTGAGGTTATACTAAACTTATGTGTTGTCATCTGAGGCAAATCTGAGGTGTGATGGAGTCACTTGAATTTTTTCAGATCTCCAGTGCCCCTTTCTGTTTAATATTTTGGCCTCTGCCTGGATCATGCTGTGGGCTCCACACTGCAGGGGATGGAAGAACCTGCCAGTAGCCTCTGTATGTTGCCAAGCGTGGTGCTTGTCAGCACATGGCTGGGATAACTTCACTAACCTTGGATTAAAATGTTCCTTTATTTTGACATTGAGGTCCTTTCATTCCTTTCTGCTCCCAGTAAAATCAGACTCATATCACAGTACTACAACTGGCGCAATTTTCGCTGTCTCCTCTGTTGCCACCGCAAGTTCATGACCCGTTATGTTCCCTTGATGGCTGTAGTCAACCCACTTTATTATTGTTAGGTTATTTTGGGTGGGCCATAGCAATCACCATTGCTAAAGTAATCAGATGGTTATTCACTCAGGCTTTGATCTGACAGCTTTCTTTTCTCCCTAGTCCATCAAACCATTATGCCTTTAGCAGAGTAGTGGTGCTTTTGCCTTTCATGCCAACTCACAGCTTCGGAAAGTTCTTGCTCATCGCTGTAGCTCGCCGGCTGCTGCTGTGCACAGCATGGGTGTCCACTCCCAGTGCAGTCCCATGCCCTGAGGGACACGGTCACAGAAATGTCAGCATGTGCAAATGTCCAGTGTGAAATATGGACTGACGCTTGTATCAGCAGAGCAAACTGGAGCTCAGCCCTCAGCTGCTGTAACATTGTTCCTATTTGTATGATACTGATTTACACAAGCCTAAGAATGGTCCCCACTAAGAGTTTGGCATTGTAGCTGAGGACATATAATCCTCTGGTGCCATAAGACTCCAGCTTTTGCAGCAGCAGTCACTAAACAGGCAGGCCGCGGGCACACAGCTCTGGCGTGCGCTGGGCACCTCTGGCACCTTGTTGGACAGGAAGCCAAAGGCCAAATGCAAACCACATTCTGAGAGTGGCTATGATGCAATATCACGACAGACCCTGCAGTTTATCAGGTCCATGGTATAAGATAAAAATGCATTAAGTCCCAAACCAGGTGGGAATGTGATCTCACAAGGACACCACACTAAGTCTCCATCACTCAGTCAGATTAATCCTTCCGTCTCTGCTTTTTTCATAAGGGCAATTTTCCAGTAAGCCCCTTGCTATTCTGCAACCTACTGGTGATGCCGCAAGCTGCTTCTGCTGGAGCAGTACATAATTAAGCAATAATTTATATTCTATGCGTGTATGCACAGAGCAATAAAGTGTTCTCAAGAGCTGCGTGCTGCTGAGGCGTTTAATCCGTGCACAGAAGGAGTTTACTGCAAAGCTGCTCCCTCCCTCCAAAAGGCTTTTGTCATCACTGTGTTGGGAGGGAATTCAGTGTATTCTTTAATAATTTCATTTGATTGGGATATAATTTAAATAGTTAACGCTACGTACTCCACTTTAGGATCAGAACTAATTTTATTTGTTTGTTTGATGTACCTTGAAAATAGTAAAAGCTAGTAGAGCAGAAAGAAAGTAAAGATAATGTTTCACTTGTGAGATTTTCTTCTCCCATAGCCCTATAATAAAAGAAAGTGATGATAATTAAGTAAACAGCACTCCTTCCAAAGACATTAGTGGCCACAAGAAGCTACTAGAAATACTTTAAGAGGCAGAGATTTATATTTGTTTGAAAAGTGCATGGCTTCAAAGGACATAGTAAAATCCATACCTTTGTGATTCTCTTTTTATCTACTGTATTATAAATAATACTTGACATTTCTATATATTTAAAAAAATAATAGAAGGCAAGAAGAATTGGTTTTTGGGGTTGTTTACTTTGTACATCTGACAGCACAGTTTGTGAGTCTTTTCTGTCTGTTGTGGGGAGAAGGGAGAGAATGAACATCTTTCTGTCAGATGTGAAAGAAGTGATTTCCAAGTCATGAGACAAATGATCTGTAGAGAGAAGGGTCTCAGAGGTGGGCCTGGTGCCCAGATCATTTCAATTACTGGCTTTTTGGATTTCCCATAACTTCAAATTGGTGATGTCTCCTTCAGGTTCCAGTCAGACACCTCCTCCCTAGTAATGAGGATGTTTAGATGAAGCTCTGTTTGTGCCCTAGCACCATGAAGGTTGACAATCATCTGCAGTGCATTTAAGAAAGGCACCAGTTCTTGTCTCACAAAACACCATGGACTTTGGGAAATCCTTCAAGCTCTATCCCTGTGGAAGTTGAGCCAGGTCTGTGGGTGAAGGACGTGGCTGCTGACATGGTTCAAGGGGATACTAGCATCAGGGAAAATTCAAACAGATTTGGTATGGATGATTTGAGCCTGTTTGTGTTTAAATCAGTTCACTCACAAGCAGTTTTGGTCTCCCCTGGAGGTGAGGTTTAAAAACTGTGGAGGCATTGCAGACCCTCACATAGCTGGGCTGATTGGAAAGAAAGGGACATTTACAAAAAAGAAAAAATTAATTCCTTGCAGCAGAGGCCCATGGCACTGCTTGATATAATAATGCTTGAAAACAACTACAGCAAAGGGCTCTGACTCAGAATCCACATGGAATTAGGCTTTGACCAACCTTTCCCTGCCATCCCTCTTCAGACTATGTCTGCCCCTGCAGCAAGGATGGCAGGACACAATCTTACATACATATACAGCAGATAAGTCCATCTCTGTCCTAAAAAGCCTTCCAATCTAAATGAAAGGGACATTCAGTGTAATGTTTAATATTCTTCTGTAATATATTAGAAAGACGGGCACAAGGTGACCAAGAGGTATTTAATAGCTCAGGTTCTCAAACCACTGGTGATCATCAGCCCATTAGCAGGACAGGCACTGTCAAAACCAGGCCAAGATGAAGGGACACTACCTGACAAGGAGTCAGGACGGAGGTTTGACTACATGTCAAACAGCAGTTTCTGCGGCACAGACACAGTTTTACATGAAATTTAATCTCTCACCTGATTGAAGCATTTTGCAGTGACATGTGAATTACCTGTCAAAAATCTCACTGTTTCCTTGTCTCATTCATTAGTGTTTCACTTAGGAGGAAAATGTAAAAATCCCAGCACAAAGAACTTTGTGAGTTCTGCTTCCCCCAGCTGCTGAAGGAGATGGCCTTTATCTCCCTGTGCAGCTCATGTACCAGCAAGCTCTTATTACCACCTGTCATTCACATTTTGTGCATCAGGGCCATGGCTGGACCACCAGCCCTCAGGTCTGGTCATCTGCTTGAACCACAGCTATGGGGGAGTGTTTTTCACAGAGAAATTGAAGTTTGTATTGCTGTGGTTTCCAGGGGATCTGGGGCATTAGTGCATATGTAGGAGGGAATGTCACTGACAGCAAAAACTTGACAGGAAACTGTATAGGGGTTCAGTTTGACTTCTAGGGAGAAAAAGAATCATAAGGTTGGGAATGCTCATGAGTTCCTGCAGTCCTGCTGCCTCTGAAGCACTGTGTCCATAGTGCAGAGTGTCATGGGCAGGAGGAACAGCCTCCCTCCTCCTGCCACCTCAGCTCCATGTCTTACCTGGACTAGCAGAGGCTTCATTTCCACAGGTAAGCTCAGGTTCTGCATCCCTTTTACCCATGACTCTTTCACTACAATGGCCAGCAATTGTGCAATTTGCAAGGATGATCCTTTGTGTTATGATTGCCTGTTCATGATGAAAGGCTACTGAACAGTCATGAGGTAGGAAGCTTACTCAGTTTTCATCAGCAGCCTTCCTAGTCAGAGGCCAGATTAACTATAAGCGGGAACTTCCTTGCTTGGCTGAACACAAGCAACACATAGGACTCATAAAATGGCCATAAAGATTTTTCTACGTGGCATAAAATGGCATTTTTTGTGTCTGCAATAAGCAGCCCTAGAGAGACAGATAAGTCTGTGTCGTACAGGACATCCTGCAGAAGCAGTGACTGGCTGGGGACCATACTCTGCACTCTGTGACATTGTGCAGGCAGTCATTATTTGTCATCATGGGTTAGCACAATCTCCAGAAAGGAGGCAGGCTTTTTTTAGAGAAGTCTCATGCTTGTGATTTGCTTTGTTCTCTAGTGTTGTTCCTTGCTCTTCTTTGTTGTTCCTTAGTTAAGGGGCAGAATACCCTCAGCAAGGTGGAGTGCCAATATATTGGGCACTGTTCAAATACAAAGAGTAAGCAACACTCATTGCACTGAAGAGCCTGTGATCAAAACAGCCAAGACAAAGCATGAAAGCACAGGGAGTATTTGAAATCCAAAGTTATTTCCTTCCCTTTTGTGCTTAGCAAATGCAGCTGCAGTCTGGCCACACAGATTTTCCCACCCACCTCTCTTAACAGTCTCATATTTTGAGAGAGCTGGAATTACCACATTCTTACTAGCAAAGAAAGGCCTTCACTGTCATTTTCTAACCACGACCATTTGAAATGAGCCACAGAGCTCAGTTCAGAGCACAGTGCCTCTGAGGCATCATTTTTTCCCTGATCCCACAATGTACTAGTCATTCTGACATGGAACACAGGGAGCAGCCACATTCTTGTCAGTAATCTTCATATTACTGAATAATCTAACATAGCAAAACATGGAAAGGACATGGTTTCTAACCAAACAACCTGATTTTTGACTAACGGATTGTGGGAGGTAGATCTCCCCATTTATCCTGCTCTGTGCTTTGAAGTAATATAGGACATCTCCAAAGACAGCTCCAGAGGCTGGGATATCACAAGGCTTTTGCAAGAATCCAGATCACTGATTACAGACTGATGGGATGCTGGTAGGAGGCAAGAAGGCTGTTTTGAATGAAATGGGCATAATACCTACAGCAGCAGCTCGCTGATCCTCACTGGTGACACTCCCATAATACAAGTATTTATGAATATCTGGGGCCATCTGGCAGCTGTACGTGGCATTAGGGAAGGCACCCGACCTTTACAGCAGAGACTATCTACAAGTGGCATTCCAAAATACAGTAGAGAAAAGATCATCCAAACAGACACAGCAGTGATCAGGAGAGGGAACAGACAGTGACAGTGATCTCACAGCAGGTCCATGACAGGGATTTCCCTGTAGATTCAATGCCTGTGTGTTGTTCCTACTAAGTAAAGGAGGTGGGTATAGTGGAAAGTCCACACATTTTGGTGATGTGTGTATGTTCCTGCAAATGCTCCCAGTTTCTGAACCAAATCCCATGAGAATTCACCAAATAATCTTACCTCTGTGTTCAGAGTGGGGAGTGTCAAATTCATTTATTCAATGCAACTGCAACTGAAAAAAGCAAAGCAGCAGAGAAACAATGGCAGAAATGTTGCAGAAGAGTTGCAGAGCCAGGGGCAGGAAGGAGTAGAAGGAAGCAAGGGCACCAGAAGACAGGAGCTTGTCACTGTATCCAGGCTGCCTGCGACTGCTTTGGGAGATGGTGCTGGTTTAGAGATGGGACCATGAAGAAGAGGGGA
The DNA here is from genome assembly GCA_013400515.1 of Erpornis zantholeuca. Taxonomy (NCBI): domain Eukaryota; kingdom Metazoa; phylum Chordata; class Aves; order Passeriformes; family Timaliidae; genus Erpornis; species Erpornis zantholeuca. The sequence continues at coordinate 656,023 of VZTN01029903.1, read as the reverse complement.
GGAGATTCCTCACCAGCAGCTGTCAGTGAACAGATGGAGGACGTGCTGCACATGTAGCATGTGTTACGTGTTAGTGATCCATGCATGAACAGAGGGAGGACACACAGGACTGACTGCGTGTGTCCTGTAGCAAGAGTCCTGTAGGTTGCCTTCTGTGCCCAGGGCTTTCCAAGCAATTCAGAGAGGCTCACAAAGGGAAGAATTAGAGAGGAAAAATAAAGTGCCAACTACAGGCTGACTTGAGGCGTTATCTCTTGGGGCAGGTGTGTAACATCTGTATCTATCTATTATCTGTTGTGTGGGTGAAAATTCTGACATTTCAGGAGCTCAGAGTTTAGCTTCAATGAAGCTGGAGGCCAAAGATCAAAATTAGACTCATCTGGGTGGGATAAATTTCAGCTCATCTGATACGTGTGTCTTTCTATAACACCACCTGACAGAGTTATGAAGTTTGTCCTTGCAGTGTTCTCAGGAAGAAATAAGAAATGAAATATTGCTGCAGAGATGGAAAATAAGAACAGGATATTTTGAAGATTTCAGCAACACTGCAGAGGGCATCTATATTGAAACTGGAGTCATGCAGCGGGCAGAATTTGAGTTTTGTGAAGGATTTTAAGATTTTTACAGTGATATTTAAAAGGAGACTGTATAATGAAAAATTCTGGTTTTTGATATAAGAAAAGCATGAAGAAAATCGCCCACGTAATTTTAAACGTACATTTCAACAGAGAGAGAATATGTCAAGTATATTGTAATATTCTATAAAGCCTATCACTGAAAAATTGGAATTAAACAAAAAAATTCAAGGTTATTTTCCGTCCCAAAAATGTCAAAACAAGATTATTCACTCTGTATTTGTCTAAAGCAAAGTTTCAGAAAAATTGGTGCTTCCAGGAAGCATTCTGGTTCCCAAGGGAGTGCTCAAAATGAAAAACCATGCCTGTTGAAGTTTCTCCATACAGTTCTGTTCAGCATCAGATATATTCAAGGATCTGGTGGCACTCAGTTCTTTCCCCATGGAGCCTCCAGACCAAGCCTCTCTCTATACAAACATCTTCCTTTAGGCCCTTCCTTACTGCTTGCACCAGCTCTTCTCGGGCAGCTTGGAAAGGGGTGTGTCTATCACTCTTCTAACTTCTCTTTGTTTTTTTCCTCCCTCCTTCTCCCCTTCCCGCTCTCCTCCAGGAACCTTCTGCATCATTTCACTGTGCACGTGCGTGGCTGGAATCAACTTTGAGCTCTCCCGCTACCCCCGCTACCTGTACGGACTGCCCGACGACATCAGCCACGGCTATGGCTGGTCCATGTTCTGTGCGTGGGGGGGCCTGGGCCTCACTCTGATCTCTGGTTTCTTCTGCACTCTGGCCCCTTCTGTCCAACCTGTCCCCAGGACCAACTGCCCCAAATCGAGACCTGAGAATGGGACAGTGTGCTAAAACAAATAGCAAACAAATACACACACAGACATATATATATATATATGCCTATGTATGTCTATACATGCATATATATGTATATATAATTATATATATATAAAATCTCAAATTAATGCCAGTGCCAAGGTAGAGCTGAGTCCAACATGGCACTCACATCTCCACTGGACTCTGTGTTGCTTCATTCTTTCTCACAGTGATGGGAAAGCTTTTCTCTCACGTGGCTCTTCCATCCAACTCTTAACTTCAGTATCATACCTTAGAGGTCAAATGAACCTACAGTTGCACCTACCTACTGTCGTTTGGGAGGGGGAACAGGGGATCCATGTGGGGAATCTGGAACCAGAATCTGTACAGGACATGGTGGGGGCAGAGGCGTGGGGGGATGGCACAAAAAGCATGTCTGTTGCAGCCAGAAGGGAAAATGCAAACAGCAAGCAGAGGAACAAATGAAGCATTTGAGCCACTTCAACAACGTACCTCCTCAAGGCTTTTACCAGAAACCCATCCACTTTCTTTTTCTTTCTAAAACAAAATTACAGAAGCTTGTCCTGTCGTTGGTTTTGGGGTTTTGGTGGTTTTTTTTTCCTCCTTAAAACACAGAAAAAAACATGGACAGAATGTGTGAGGAAAAGTAGAAAAGCATTTTCTCTTTGCCTGCCAAACTTTAGAGAGAAACAAACAATTGAAAATAATAACAATTAATAATAATAAAATCATCTAAGAAAATAAAAGCAGAAAACAATAAAAAACTCCAGGAGGACATCTCAGCGGACTTTCCAACAATGAGGTTTTAATCTTCCAGCTGCCTTACATCCAGGCTTACAACTGAGGCTGAACTGCTAATATAAATGCAGCAGAAGGCCTTTTGAAAATGCTGTGATACATGTGTGTATAACTTTTTCTTCCCTCTTACTTTATTTATTTTTTTTAACAAAAAGAAAAATTTAAAACATTGCAATGTGATTGTCCACTAAACCATCCATGCTGTGTTTGTGGCCCAAGACTGAGGCACTGCAACGGCAGAAGCGTGAGGAAAGCCATCAGGTCTGAGACAGTGCATCTTCTCTGCTGGATTTCAGGAGGTTGTTTTATTTTTCATGCAGCTTCTGAGAGTTCAGGATGGCGGATCCAGGAGAAGACTGACCAAGGAGAAGGGAGGTGGGGGGAGGCCTGGTAGTTGTTCTTCCCAGGAATTCTCTGGAATGGGATTTCATCACGTTTCTGCTTTGGACGTTTGAGACAACTGGGCAAAAGCCATTGCGGAGGAGGAAAAGGGAGCTAATTTCTGTAAGAGAGAAGGAAGAGATGCCTCTCATTGTGTTCATGTATGCCAAATAAGACCTTCCCACATCTTGTCTTTGAAAGCTGGCCTGGTTCACTGGACGTCTCCTCTCTCCATCTGGGAGAACTGTGTACAGATGGATGTGAAAGGGTCAGATGCAAAAAACAGAGATCCATTTCCCATGAGCTTAAGCATTGTATGATATAACTGTGAATCTGAAAATGGAACTCTCTCTCTTTTTTTGGTCTTTCTCTTTTTCCTGCTACTCTTCTTCCTGTTGTCTCCTTTTTCCTTCCCTCTGCTCTTCCCATCTTTGAGGTCATAGGTCCCAGAAGAGCTAAATGAACAGCTAAGTCTGGAGAGGTGGGTGGATGCCGTCAGAGGAAGCAAAGCATTTTGGCTGTGAGGACAGTGGGTCCTTGCAGTGGCTGTGGGAAAGGTGGGGAAGAAGGGCCAAGGGTGTAGCCAAAAGGACTCTGAAGAAGGATGACTGAATTGCCATATATAGGAGTGAGGGCACCACTGACAAATATGTAGGCAAAGGGAGACAGGGCAAAGAAAAAAGGTCTCTCCAAAACCAATCCAACCCAACATGCTCTTAATTCAGGGGAGCAATCCTTTCTTACATGATAGCTGCATGATATCAGTCCTCATCAGTCAATAAAAAGTCATATTCTCCATCTAAAAAATCTCACCAGGAGAAGGAGCCGGTGCCTGCTGCACAGAAATGCAGGCATTAATTTCCAGGTCATGCCATTTTTACAGTGGGAAAAAAACAGTATTGCTTGGTTTAAAAATATCCAGCTAACAGATAATTCTTACACATGTAGCTGTATTAACAGTGCTCAAAGAAATGAAGTTTCTGGAGGGCATGTTGGAGTAGGGTAGATTTGGGTTTCTTCCATTCTTGCTCAACTATCTAGCTTTTGCTTTCTGTTGTCTACAGATTCCCCAAACATGCCAATGCCAGCTGCTAAGTCAATGTGTTGCCACTGAAGTGCCATTCCTGTCAACTGAAGTTCCACAATTTCATTTTCTATTAGATATGACCAGAGAAATTACTTATTTATTCAAGTTGAAAATACAAGCCTTTTGAAGAAACTTCCTTTTTAAGCAAATTGTTTTATTTATTTTTTTTCTGGGAAGGTTCTCAAATAGAGTGGTTTTGAAAAGTTTTGAAATAATTTGACTGTGCAAGTGCCTACTTGGTAAGGAGGTTGATGAATTACCATTGAACTGAAGAAGGAAATTTAAAACAAAAACAGCCTTGGAAAGCTAATGAAAGCTGAATGCAGAAAACCAATAACTGGAAACCAAAAAACATCTATAAAAATTGTTCATTTCTTCAAAGCATGAAAAATTTTGAAAAAAAACAACTTCTCGATAAGAAATTATTAGGAAAATTACAGCTGTGTCATTAAAACAGCTTTGAAGGCAAACTTTCTTCCTCCTCTGCAGTGCTGAATGCGATAGGAAAGGTGTTTCATGTGAACACAGATATCTGGAGTGACGCAGGTAAAGCAGAGTCACAGAGGTGCCTGTCTGGAGTCCAGCATCAGGCCCTGTGGCAGGCAAAGCAGTACAGCAGCTCCTTCCATGATGTATCCTTGTGTGGCCCGTGAGAGTTCACAGGCATATTCTTCTACAGATACAGTTTTGAAAGAGGTATAGCACCAAGATTTAAAGAAATGGAAGTAATTTTGCTGTTTGATGGATTTTCAAAACTTTCCCTTTTTTCTGCAGCTGGCATAAAACCAGTTTTGCCTTGAAGTATTCTCTGATGGTGTTGGTTTACAAGCTGTATATAAGCCTGTGTGTCTGTCTGTGTATGGCAGTGGTGGAAGAGGGTTATGATTACTTTTATTTGCAACAGAAAAGTGTTGATCCTGAATCTTTGGGCCAGTTCTGAGATTTTTCCACTTGCTCTAGCATAGGGTCTGTAAAGCCTGTGTGGCTGTGAAGCATCTTAAAAGCTATGGGAATGTCTGAAGCAGCAGGTGATCCTATCACCATTATCTCCAACTGGATCCCCAAAAGGACCATTTGTCTGAACATCAGTTCTCTCATCGTTGCTTTAAGTAAGGGCAGAAGCCTTTTGGGAGATTGTGAATTTTCCTCCCTGCTTCTCGAAGAACTGGGAGGAGTTCCCTGTGCTTCCATACCCCCGAATAGGGTTCACAGCCCCACCATGCCTTCTGTTGACTCAGACTTGTCTTTAGAGCAGGGTTGATCCTGAATACATCCAGATCCAAATTTGATTTGTGACAGTTAGTGTCTCCATCTCTCTTGAGCTGAAGCACACTCACAGCTACTCTGAGTTTCTGCATTTTGGGGGAGGCTTAGAAGTATCTTTCTGAACAGAGATTGAAGCTTTTTGCTTCAAGTGCATGGTTTCTTAGTCGGAGGAGCAGCTAATTAGAAATCTGTAATCAGTGATCCCAGCATTAAGGGGCTTGACCCTGTCCCTCAGAACTGCTCTGGCCAATGCCTAAGCATGTGTTTTACTTGGAGCATGTGACTAATCTCCTTAACTTTGGTTGACTATTCATATGCTTAGAGTCAAGATTGTGTTTTCCTGGATGACATTCAGCTTCCTGAAGAGTCCAGCCCATGCTCTTCTTTTCCTGTCCTTCACCTGTAGATAAGGTGACACTCTGTCCTAGTCTGAGCAACCAGTATGTTCTTGGTCTCCCTTTCCATGTGGTAGAAATGCAGGATCCATATTTGGCAGGCTCTTTCCCACATGTAGCCTTTCATGATGCACTTCTGGGACAGCACATCTCTGTGCTCCAGAGACCACAGAGCCACTGGAGTGCAGTGAACACAGATATCCTAAAACACCCATCCTAAGGATGCAGGATGAATTGGCTCAACCCCCTGCGATCTGCAGGCTGAGGTTTTGTGTGCAGTGACTCAGTTGTGTTGCCCTGTGACTGTAACGAGTCAGCTACAGGGGTTCTGCTGTCCGTCCCTGCTGGGACACTGTACGTGTGAAGGGGCTGTGTGGCAGGAGCACATGTGCCCTGTATCCTGTGTACCCTATAGGACACCTCCTTCTTCAAGATAAAGCTGTTTGTGTGTTAAATTTCCTGACCCATATTAGCCACCTGTATATATCATCTATCCCTTTTTCTTCTCTGCAAACACACAACTGATCTTTCCTCATTTAAATACTACAATCCCTCCAGTTCTTTTTCTAGTTGGGCTTTTTTTTCTTCTACCCCAGGGACAGTCGCTTGTGGATCACAAACCACCAGTGACCAGAGCAATTTCTTTGAAATACTGCTTTTGAAAAATTGTCATTACTTTTTAAGATGTTATTCCAGCTGCAATAACAAATGAAAGGGGAAAAAAGCATCCTCAGAGTCCTCTAAACAGAGGATCCTCATCCTCCCAGGAGTGAATTGTGAGAGTGCAGGTATTCTGCTTTCCTGTGGATGCAATTCATTTGGGACCATTTTTAGCTACAAAACATTAGCTGTGCAGCTCATTGGATGGTGAACAAAGCAAAGTTGGTGAAGGAGAGGATTGATGTGCAGAGGGTATCTCAGATTCCCAAGCATTCCTGGAAGACTGTGTCTCCATGGCTGTCCATTTACCCACCACGCAGCGCCTCCGAATCAGGCTCATCCCTGGAGCCCCACTGATAAGCAGAGCTCAGAAGAAAATCACTGTAATCTGTCCTTAATTCTTGAGTGCCACACTAACTGTCAACAGTGAAATGGAGGGAAAATAATATGTTACCAAGTATAGCTTAAATAAAGACATACATTATTCGGGCTCTTTCTTCTGTGTGTCTCAATGTAGGCCTAGAAGGGCTACAGGAGTGCTCAGGCACATTCACACGAATCAATACTGCATTTCTTTGCCCTCAGGTTTCCCACTCCTTTGTGGTTCACACTGCTGTGCTCCTCCAGCCAGCAAGGGAAGACTCAAGGTGGAAAACTAAGACAGCTCTGAATGTTTGCCAGGTACCAACAACACAGAGTAAAAAATGGACATGAAACACAAGCAGCATGCAAAGATTAGTGACAGATGAATTTCTAAGGTCAGGAACCAAAGTTAAAAAAAACCCTAAAGTTTGATTGGAAACTCCAGGCCAGATCCATAAAATCTTGATTCTGCCAGTCTAAGGTGAAAACTCCAAAACGAGGGCTTAGCTCAAAACTTACAGTCTCACTGTTTCCAGTTATAGACAGGAATATAATGCAGCTATTCTGTGGTCTGTTGAGGCTCACAGATAGTTCAGGCGCCTTAGAAAATGTTTTAGTGCTGTCTTGATTAACACTGAAAATGAAATGTGTGCTTACACACTCATAATATCTATATTTGGCTTTAGAAAGAAAGTCATCAGATGTTACCTCCCCTCCCTCCCCACTCCCCCCCCCGACTTCAGGTTTCCATCCTGTCTGCCTTACTACACCCCAATCCTACAACCTTCTTCAGAGCCATAGTTACAGATTGCAACCTTTTTTACAACAAAAGCTGCTAGTGCCAGGGGGTCTGACAAGCTCCCAGTTGACATCAGTGGGAGCACTGAAGCCCGATACAATGTTGTCAATTTAATTGCAGTATTCCTTCCACATGTTTAGGATTTAACTTGGAGAAAGAGTCTGGACGAGTGCCTCGGTATAGGCCACAAGAGGGACATGAAATGCTGGTCACCTCTAGTAAAGCACTCCAGAATCACAGATCAATTGTCCTTCCCTTGCTCAGGGAAGGCTTTCAATGAAAATATCAGTCTCAGATAGGTTATCTCCAGGGGAAAGTGGGAGAGAGAAAAAAGGAGACCCAACATCAGTTGCTATAGGTCAAAACTGGTGGAATTCTGTGACGATAATCCAAGGTCACCCACAGCATCAGCTGCAGGAATTGTCAGTCCCTTCTAGGACTGCACTTTTATATTTTTCCTTCACTGATTAACACTCCTGCACAGTGGTAAAAAGTGACTTCAAAAATTTTCTTGCAGAATATGTCTACACATGGGCACACTCATGCCCTTCTTTCCTTAAACATATACTTGTGCACATCCCACATGATGTGGATGCCAGGAACCTATAAAAGTGTCCTATATAGAGAGAAAATACATAGCAAAATGCAGCATAATTGTTTTTTCCATTCTTTTATACTTAACCCAGGAGTTGCAATGCAATTCAGATGCCATCTGTGTCTGTGTTAGGTTGTGTGTGCAGGTCATATGGAAACTCTCTGCTGAAGATGCATGAGGAAGCACAGTACAACCGGGAAAAAGTTGGTATTTTCCATCAAAAAGTATTTGGATATTTAAGGAAGAGTTGCCAGTGTATCCCTTCCAGAGCAGAAGTGTTAACGATCCCCTCGTGTAACAATGCCACGGTGCCAAGAGGCAGCGCCATGGCAGGACACACCCTGAGTCTGCAGAGGGCTTGTGTGGGCTGTCGGCAGCAGGAAGGCTGTGGTCAAAGCTGCTGGGCACAGCAGGGAGCTCACAGCCCGTGGGTCTGAGCCGTACCTGTGGCAGCAGGACATAGGAATATCTCTGTAAAGGCAATTCCTTCAAGTGGCCTTGTTACTATGCCAGCAGGTCAGAAATACCCAAGCAGTAACAGCGATTCTGCAGTAGGAGAGATAAAGAGCAAAGCCTTCAAAAACCTGCTGGTTTTGCCCCAGTTTCAAAATGATGTAGACTCCAAGGAGTGCGAATCAGTCATGGCTTAGTCTCCCGGGGCCAGATACACAAAACAGCTTCAGCATCCAATTCCTCCTTAGATAGGGAATAAAACACTAAATACCTTTGGTGCCTACATATTTTTTTAAAGCATATATGCTCCTAATTTGCTTAAGCTCTTGTGATGTTTTATCTCAAGAAGAGTTTTCTTCTGGCGGTAGAGCAGAAGGCTGTGGTTTTCTTACAAAGAGTTATTCATTAACAATATAGATCATAAGAAAAAGGTTTGAGTAATCAGAACAACAAAAGTGCAGGTTTAGACTATTCAGTTAGAGTGTATTGAATTATTTATAACTCCTGGGCACCAATAGCAATCACAGATATCTAATTTAAACTGTTACTATTTTTACCTGGCAATTTCCATCACTTAGAGTGTTTATATCCATGTATTTGTGGTTTGATCTTTTCCAGGACAAAATTTCCCCTACTTACACAGAAAAGCATATTTGGGAACTTTTGAAGGTATTTTTCTGCAATAACTTAAATTATTTTAAAGCATTTTGAGGCCTAGTACGACAGACTTTACGACTTTCAAAACTGTAAATGGTACCTAAAATGGGCTTGAACATTCAGTTCTTTCTTAAGTAAAATTCTCTTTGATTATAGGTCACTGGAGTGAAGAAGAAATTTGCTTCATTAGCAGATGTAAGACTGCGTCCTATTCATGTGTATATGTGGTGAGGGCACTTAGGGAAGGGGGCTGCACTTACATGTCAGCCCACTTAAGGATCTTTTGCATAGATGCAGGAAAAGTCACTGCTAAGTCACTTCAACTTTCTACCAATCTCTTTTTGTAAAAAACAGCCATTATAGTTGTGTGTGGCTGGAATAAAGCAGCAGTAAATCTAACCCATAGGCTGACACACATATACTTGTAAATATGTGTATATTTGTATATATATTTGTAAATTTATGAAAAATGTCCATATCTTCATGATTGCCTGAAATAAGCTGAGGTTGATGTACAGAATTTCAGGCAAAGGACTGTTTCTTTTTTGCAATCCTCACGTATCTCAGATTTAAACCAAAACAAACTAAAAAGTACTATTTCCCAGGAAAATCCTCATTTTGCCATTGCACCAGTTGAGGAGGGGTACCACACTTAAGTCAGCAGCACGCACATCCACACACATTCATCCAGTCAAAGGACTGGGTCCCAAGGGCTTTTTTAAGGAAATGGAATGGACTGAAAAGCAATGGTAGCATTTCTGTTTGGCATGAGCTCTCTCAGTTGATTCTCTGGTCCTTTATTAGGAGGCCCTTTGTACGGATGCTGTTGTTCTCTTTAGGTGTAGGTTTGGGAGGAGCACTTTTGTGGGTGACACCGAGCCACCCAAAGGCTGGGGTTTTCTGACCTGCCTTTGTCCCCATTAACCTTAGGCACTTAACTGAGTTCCTGATGTTAATGGGCTCATCCCCCTTGGCTTCCTGTACAGGTAGTGTAGAGAGACAGTCGCTTAGAGGTGGTGACCCAGCAAAACTGACATCTAAGTCAGATTGAGGAGCTCCTTCTTGCTTCATGGAGTGACCACTCTCCTACCTTGGGTGATCCCAAGATCTTAAAATATCTTAAATCTCTGGTGAGGTGAATCAGGTACCTAGTGCAGGAGAGCATCCATATGGAGATCAGCCATGTCTGTGTGCTTTGGATGCATGGCCTGGGCTCACCTGTAAAACACAGGTGTTAATAGTGAAATCCTGTGGAACAAAAGGAGATGTTCACAACAGCCTTCCCCTCCCAAACTGCAACATGACTGTAAAGGATAGGGCTTGTCCCAACCCCTGGAAATAGCATTTGAGGTGAGTGCCTTGTGGTGGCCTCCAGGCACAGACAACTGAGTGGTCCCAGTGCTGGAGGTCAGAGGTCTTTGGTCTGAACTCTTCACCTTTCCCCGCCAGTCCTGGGCATTGCTGAAGCAGTTCAAAGAGTGAATTTGCATCTTAAAAGTTTGAACAGCTGAGCTGCTCAAAGGTTACTTTTCTTGCTTTATCCCCAAACAGACCTGAAAAAGTCATCTAGCTGGTAGTGATAATCAAAAAATTCTCCTCCAAGATACGGTCCGGGTAGTTTCATATTCTTTTTTTCAATGTTAATAACTGCTTTACAAACAGCTTACATGGAGATTAAAGAGATTGCAATTTCATCCCTTATTGTTGGGATTATAGTTGTCCTCAGAAAAACCAAACTGAGGACTCAACAAGAGGATGAACTGTGGCTGTATTATTCAGAAAGCTGCTCTGACAAGGCTGAACATACATCTCCATCTCATGGTGAGAGTCTCTCAGAGCCAAAATTTGGAACTGCATATTCATAGCAAGTCTATCTAGAAGGACCAGCAATTTAATCTAGTATTAGAAATTTGGAACTCTTGTATAGTCCCATATATTACCTGAATAAAACAAACACAGAGGAGTGGGAAAATTAAACTGATTTCTGAAAACTCTAAGGTTAAGTGAACTTTGTATCTTGTGCCAATGTATGGTCACTACTATTTGTTTCTATGACTAATTTAAGTCAGTGACTTGACAATCTTCATCCATCTCTCAGAACAACTTTATTTTTAAAAATACTGTTAAGGTTTTGACAAGAGGGACTTCAGCTGACCTGCAGGGACCTGTAAAGTGAAGATTCAATACTGTGTACTAATAGTTAAGGAAATATTTTAGCTAGAAAGTGGAAGATAAAGCTGAGTTCCAGGGATCAAATGTTATTTTTCAGCATGGTACTACCTTGCCCAAGCTGTAGTGTTATCATCCTGACATTCTTCTCCTGTTCTCCCTTTCCCTTTTTTGAGGAGTAAGATATGTATCTCTGTCTCCCTCTCTTCCTTTTCCTCCCCATGTGTGAGAATACAGACATGCTTCCTGTAAAGAGAGTTTTCTCTAAATCTCATTCCATACCAGCTCTTGCATATGTGACTGTTTTGTTATTTGAGATGTCTGTGAAAAAGAAATAAAGGCTTGAAGAGTGAACTCTGGAAATGAGGAGGAGCTTGAGAATAAATCAAATTTAAGGATGCAGCACCATTTTCTGCAAGATTTTTCAGAATGTTCCTAAATTCTCATCATTGCTCTCCTGCCCTCCCTCTCTGTGAGAGGGATGAGGAGGGTACTGTGATGTGGGACTTTCAAAGGTTGCTCTTTAAACTGTTGACTCACTGTGTCCCACAAAGATTTTGCAGATTTTTCAGAGTTTTAGTGTCAAAGGAAACCTCCTTTTAAAAGGCGATAAAGCCAATGCACAACATCACGTGGGAGGAGGTTCTGAGGGGTGACTGTACCAGTTTATCTTTGTTTCCAATTCTTTACAACAGTCCTGTGTGTCCAGCCATGCACATTCTCTCCCTGCTGGGTTCACTTTGCCAATGTGTAGCTTGCCAAGAGGGGCCTGCCTGACCTCTCACCCCCACGATGCCCTTGGATTATCTTCTTGGATAACTTTCCATTTTCTCTCCAAAAACCCCTGACTCACCTCCAAACAAAAGCCATAACCACTCCTGTGACCCTGCTGCAGGGAGTGAATGCCCAGGCTCCGTGGCACAGAGCAGTGCCTGGCACCGGAGCGATCCTGGGGCTAAGGAAGGAGAATGGCTGGAGCTCTCAGGCTGTCAGAGCTCCAGTGTCACCTTCCCCTGCAAGATCCCCTGCTGCTCATGAACCTCTTGGCCAGTTCAGCATGTGGGTCTGACTCTCACTCCCCCACTTGTGCCCATGGGAAATGTGTGAGGGCACGAGCATTGGGTACGAGGGGCAGGGAGAAACCAGACTCACTGGACTCCCCACCATCCACAGTAGGTGCATGTCATGAAGATATTTGCTCTTCAGGATTTCTGATGCCCCAAGTAATATTCAGCCTAACCATGTGCTACCACACTGGCCAAAAGTTTTTGGAGGGTTTCCCTTTCTTGACTTCCTCATTGGTCCTTTTTTCCTTATGGTTTTTTTTGCTCAGAAGAAATGCAGCAATTCCCATAATCATCCTTTGATGATGATAAAAGTTACAGTCATCGCTGTTTCTAATTGACAGTTTGGGAGGCTTAGGATAATAACTCACTTAAATGCCTGCAAATTGAACTATGTCAGCACTTTCCTAGGACATTCCCAAGTAAAATAATATGACTGGTACATGGCATTTGTCATGTGGGTACATCTTGGCCAGCTGTTTATGTTTCCTCTGAGTGCAGTACGCACACATCAAAGCTGGATTAAGAAAGACCTAGAATGCCACAATACTCAGGCATATTCAGACAAATGCAGTGATACATCTCATTTATCTGGCATATTTTCTCTTTAAAAAATTCTACAAGTATGAGTCCCATCAGACCTGTCTGAAGCAGGTAGGTATTATAGCCATTTTGGAGATGGGAAGCCAAAAGCCTGGGAAAAGACCTTCTGTTTAGTGTTTTGGTACCCCCTCACCAGTTCTACCAGCTGCAGGTGGAGCCTTCTCTTTTCAGCACTTTTGCAAATCCAGACTGTAGCTGGGTTTACTCAAATCTGCAGTGGCTGTAAATGTGAAAGCCAGGATTAGGACACTCAGGATCCCGATTTCTTCACAGCACTGCTACAGAGCTTTGATCCCACAAAGCACTTGCCTAATTTCAAGCATATATCTCCCATTAAGGATGCTATTGCCATGCTTAAAGCTAGGCACATGCCTAAGTGCTTTGCTAGACTGGGAATTACGTTGAAATATATAAAATTTTAACATATTTTGAAAAGTCCAAAACCGTGTCCGTTTCTGATTGTGGTTTGGGCTTTGAAAAGGATATTTGAACTGTGTATGCAGCTGCTCGACCAAGTGGAGCACTTTTTAGCCAATACACACAGAGTTATATGACTTTTGGGTAGTAACAGCCAGTTGTCAGAAGTAATGGAGAGTGACATATCCTGTGAGGCTGGGACCTCTGTGCTGCTGTAAGAGGCGAAGTGGCTCCTGTGGCCATCGGTGCTAACAATACATCAACAACCACTGACTATTTTGTTAGGTTGTTCTGGTGAGATGTGAGTGTGGTGGCTAATTTCACAAGTAATGTGACATCAAGTGTATTGTACTTTTCCATTTCTTCCTGTAATCTGTCGCAGCAGAGGTGAACAGAATTTGTTTAAACATGAAACAACCCCTAATTTCTTGTTCTGTTAATCCAAGGTGCTAATCTGCAGACACACGGGTGTTTGTGTATGTGCATCAGTGTTTGCAGGACTGTGGCCCTGAAAGAACATTTTAGTGGCAGAGTTGAGATCAGGGAACTAATAGGAGGAATGAACAAACCTCTATAACTTTGAAAGATAAAAGTTGCAGAAAGCATCACAGGACTTTATTGAAAAACTGGCTACATCTTACAATTTCCCTTTTCTTTTGATTTGTTTTGGTTTTGGTTTTATTCAGATTGGCACAGAATACTGTATTTCCATCAATTAAAATCTTGTCTGATAACTAACTAAACAACTTGTTCATGGAAAAATAAAAAATAAATAAGTAAACTGTCAGTTGTGGAATGTAAACTGATTAAACAAATAAAAAAAATCATGTTGTGTGTTTTAAGAGGTTGTGTCTGCTTGTCTCAGGAGTGGGACTGGACACCTCTCACCATCCCCATCCTCACTGAAGGATGGAGGACAAAGAGCAAAACTGGAAGGTGGGTGGCCTCTGAGCTATGGGGTACTGGAAGTGCTCTTTTAAAACAAACAATATTAAAGATTAGACAGCTTCTGCTCAGAATTACTGAACAAAACATTACAACCAGGATCTCAATGTGACTGTTTTTGAGGAGGTTTTCTTCCTGTCATAGAAGGGATTGATTCCTGCTTGAGCCTTGATTAACACCATTAATCTCTTTTTGGAGCCACTTAATGTGTTGAAGTCTGTGATTTGATTGAAATGTATAGAGACATCACATTAGTTTAGCTCCCACCTTCCCCCAGCAAAAAAACAACTAAAACTGGATATGGATTGGAGCCCGTTGGGTTTCTGGTGCTCAGCTGAAAGGGCTTCAGGAAACCTGGCAGGCAGTGCTGCACTGATATTAGTGCTTCCTCACTGCACTTGTACTCTCAGGCCAACAACAGTGCAGCAGACAGTCATGCATCAGACACACATTTTCTTTAGGGCTTGGTGTGTGTCTCTGTAGGACTGCAGGTGTCCCAGGCTGAACACACAACGGTCAGGATATTCATAACAAATCGAAAGGCATTAAAACTACCTCAAATGTATAAAAAAGAAATTGAAATAAACAGACAAAAGTGATTGCCACTGTCCTAGCAGAAGAAAAGCAAAAGAGTGGATCAAAGAGAAAAGCACAACTTTATTAATGTTTTTTAATTATTGAGTTTTAAATTAATTAATCTAGAACTAAACTATTACAAAAAATGATGGCAAGGTAAAGGTTTTTAAGCATAATTATTTTGTTGGTTATGGTGTTAAATATCAAAATTGTCTGTGTTGACTCTTTTTACCTGATTTAGGTGTTGTACCTGTAAAGACTTGACAGTCAAAAATAAGGAAGCACCTGATGGTTCTTCCCAGGCTGACTGTTTTTTCATGACCGTCAGCAAAACAAAGTGTCTCCTGCAGTTTTCAGGATGGAGTCTTTCCTGCCCCCAAAGAGGTCCTGTGTAAAATACCAGTGGTAGTAAGGAACCAAATGAAGGGTCAGAATGGAGAAGTGTAAAAGAAAATTCTCTGTCAAAAACCCCATCAGTACTGGCATGAATTCCTTCATCTCTTCTCTGGCACTAATGGCTGAGGACAGGAGAAATCTTGGTGATATACTAAACACAGAACTACAAGAATGGGCCTATTTTTGCCACGTTTCAAGAGAACCCACTTGTATTGCTAGTGCTTATGACCTCCCTGCTGCTGCAAATAAAATCTGTGGGGCGAAGCAGAGACCAGGAGCAGGGAAGAGCTGGCTGGGGGTGCAGAAGCTGGCAGATCCCCAAAGCAAATGGGCATACCCAGCACCACAAGGGGTCAAAACCTTTTTGATGAAACATCTCTCCTTGTCCAGCCCTGCCTGTGCCATGGAGCACAGCCTCCTGCCCAGCTATCCTCATCTGCTCAGTGACACCTCAGGTCTAGCAGCAATGCTGGTGGTCGAGGCTGCTCGGGTCTTTGCTCTCTGCCATCAGCAGGGGAAACATGATTCATCCATGCTAAAAATGGAAGTCTGCAGAGCTTGCTTTGTGGCAAGGGAGAAAGCAGGTGCCCTCTCCTGTGGCAGTGATGGCATGGAAATCCTCAGGAGCGTGGCCACAGGGGCAGAGGGCTCAGCTGCTCAGCGCTTGTACAGGAAAGGGGAAAGAAGAACATGAACTTAAAAAGCCAGCTGCTCCTTGAAGGTTGAGCTAGAGATGCTGTCACGGAAGGGCTTGCATTTCAGACAGAAAGTGGCCTGACTTCAGGAAAATTTATGCATAAAAGTCCAGGTTTGCATTAGCCGTGTGAGGGCTGAATTTTAAGCCCACCTTTCGTTGTTGCTCCCTGCAGTGCCTAGCCCGGCTGCTGCCAGCTCTGGGGTGCTTTCCAGGCTGCTGTTCCCACCTTGGGGTCCAGCTCTCCAGCACGAGAGGATACACTGGGTGTTGGGGCCTTTCTGGCCCCGTTGGTTCCTGGCCTGGCGATCTTCTTTTTTCAGTGTCACATGCCAGGAAAAACAAAGCGAGACTTTTTCCTGCTGCTTCAAGGGTTGTTTATTATTTCTTATTTAAGTTTCAGAAGCACAGTCTCTGCTCCTGCTTCCAGGAGTACAATGGCTGTTGCTGCTCAGAGCAGGTAGCTTTTATACCCTTATCGCCTAATTAACAATCTCTACGTGTTTTATTTTGTCTTTAATACCAATGGTTATCAATTTTATTAACATGCTTCTTCTACACTGAGTTCTTTCTACCAATCAATAAATCACAGGAACTTAGATCAGAGAAAAAGGAAGAAGAAGGAGAAAAAAGAAGAGGAAGAGGAAGAGGAAGAAGAAGAAGAAGAAGAAGAAGAAGAAGAAGAAGAAGACGCCTCCGACACCTTGGATTCTCCATGTTGTCTCTATATAATATTTAGAGCAAAATCTAAAACTACAAATGCACACTCTGTGGTACACTAAACAAAAAGTCTTTTCATTTCTTTGGTGCTTTCAGGTCCTCCAGAAGGAAAGGAAGCTTCTCCCACAGGCTTAGGTCAATGGCTAAGCTATTTTGGGGAGCTCTAGGGATAAAATGAACCCCCAGAGGAACAGGAAAGGTTCTCCAGCCTTCCTGAGCTCCAACAACCAGGCAGAGGTACAGGATCACACAGAAGCCTGCAATGCAACTAGACAAAGCAGACAGCAAGCGAAGGGAAAACTCATTAACTGTAGTTCCCACAGAGGAAATGAACAGAGGGATTTGAATAACCCAGTGTCACACCAGTCACCCATGGAAGAGCAGGGGTGTGCTGTGCCCTTGTTAGGCTGTCTCAGTCCAGAAGCCAAGGGCTGAGGCTGTCTTACATAGACACTGTCCCCTCACCATTCTGGGCACCTGGACTTGGCAGCTCAGTTTGAGAAGTGTAGCAGGAGTACTCATCTCTTGTGGTCCAACTCCTGTTTTAAATTAACACCATCTATTCAAGATTCCAGCTGGTTGTGAAAGGAAAAAACTACTGCATTAGGAAGGAACATAGTGCAAATTTTGAGAATTAGGTTTAGGAGAAAGAAATCTACTTTTCATTTTCATCTACAACACAGTGGGGCCTCAGCAGATTGAACAGAGGGACAGGCAGCAACAACTCCAGTTCTTCAGGGCGGAGAAATCTCTTGCTGTGTCCCTGAGGAGCATCCCAAAGTTCAGCTTTCCCTTCGCTTTCAGTATCTGCTAATGTTTTGTGCCTACCCAGGAGTGAGGATCCCCTCGCTGGAATGCAAGCGCTCTGTTTCAGAGGCAGGATAATCTCACGGTGACCTTTCTTGTCAGACACACATGATAACTGCAGCAGACTGGGGCTGCATGGGGCGAGGATGCTGGTAATGAAATGCTTTCCTAGCTCGACACTCATTATTCTGTTACATTATCGGGCTCTTCCCCAGGGGCCCTCCAAAGAGTCACAGCTGAGCTCTTTTCCTGCAGAGACCAAAACCAGACCACCTAACAAGCTACATTTACTAAAATTTTTGCTCCCTCCCTGCTCAGAGGGAGAGTGGTCTTGTTCATTTGCATGAGAGGGAAGTGGAAGAATTATGCTGGCTCAACTCTGATTTTATCAGCCAAGGAAAGCAGTGAGCCTGTGGCCAGCCAGGAGTGCTGCCTTCCCAGAGCTCACTATGCAGGCCCCTGACTTGCCCCAGCACCCCCAGCATGCCTCAAACACTATCTCTGCTACCCTGCATCTGCTATTGACTCACAAAGACTGACCACTGACTGCTTCTTTGCAAGAAACTGCACTTTTCCTTTGACTGTTTAATTCCCTGCTATTTCTTCCCATCTTAAGATAAACCCTTGCCCTTCTCAGTTCTGAAATTCAAAGCAGACGTCATTGGGAGCAGGCTGCTCAGAGTGAAGCCTGCATTGCCTGTGATAGCAAAGCCCTCTCACAGAGCTCAGCTCTGTACCAGGAAATGAGCTGGTGGCCCAAGGGCATGCCCAGCAGCAGGAGAGCTCTACTGCCAGCAGATATGGTTGGAGAGAGGTCACAGAGTCCAAGTTTTGGGCTATCATCTCTCCCCTGCTCACTTCTCCAGAGACAACCTTTCAGTCAGAGGTGGTGGTGGGTATTTCAGGAGGTATGAAACAGGAGAACTGAAGGCACTAGGTATCCTGCTTGGGCTTTTGCTGACTGTTCACAGCAGTACTCAAAATGCATGCCAGGAACATAAAGGGAGAAATAATAAACCCTGCCATAAGGAGCAGGTGATTTGGAAAAGCAGAGGCAGCCAAAGGGTGAGAGAAGGGAATAAAACACAAAGGCAAAGTCTTCACAGCAGCAGTTGGCACTTGGAGCTGGCCACATATATTTGAAACCACTATGCACAGAAAGCCACTTGGTACTTCAATGCCTTCTAATGACTACATAAAGTGAGCGCACACACACAGATACACAAGGCCCTCAGTGGGTAAAACATGAAACACGAAACAACCCCAAATATCCACCTTCACAGTGATGCAGATTTCTTCTTTTTCTGCTATGTTTTCTCACAAGCTTCCTGCAAACCTGTCAGAGAAAAGGAGGCTGAGTGAAACGTATTGCCCTGTGCATTGAACAAGGCTTCAAGTTCTCAGTTTCACATTTGGGGTGTTTCTGACAGGCTGCAGTTTCTGCTTCATTTAACCTAGCTCACTCCCTTTGGGAATTCTCTACCCACCGTATTTGCAGCAAGAAATACGGTGTGCTGAGGTTTGTAAATAGCTTTCAGACAGAACAGGTGACTCCTGCGTGCTCCCTTCCTTCCCCTCTGTCAGAAGGAGATTCATGCATTACCTTACACTTCTTGTCTCTTCCCAGCTACCCATTTTCACAATCTAAATATTTTTGAAACTTCTAATGCTCCATCAAACTTGTTTGCAAATAACCAGTGTATCCAAAGTTTGATGGAGACAGATGGGCAGACACGAAGTGACATAATCTTCATTTCCTTCGGAAACCAGTCTAAAAATATGATGTTCAGAGCTCAGCTTTTTCCATAGAGATGCACAGCTTCCCAGGAGGCCCAGCCAAGTCAGGGGATGCAGGTGGCAGCAGCAGCTCTGTGTCCTGGGTGACACCTTTGCCTGTTGCAGCTGTCATTGCTGTTACTGCCAAAGGTGTGTCACACTGGCTCTTCCTTTCATCTGGGAGGCTCTGTCGTTGTTGAGATCTTTGCTCCAAGAGGAGCCCACCAGGAAGGATGATATGGGAACACTCATGGTTGGAACGTAGACCCGCATTGTCTGAGTCAGGATCCGAATGCTCCCAAGATACACCTGGCAAGCCGAAACACATCTGCAGAGATGGGAAGATGCCCTGAGGGAAGCTGTACCTCAGGACAGGCAGCCAGCCAGGCTTTCCTCCCTCCTCCAGCTGTAACAGCACCATCCAGAATGGCCTTGCAGGAAACCTTGCAACCCACCTGCCAGCCTTGCTTTGCCCACGAGTAAGCAGGGATGGAGGCTAACATCTGCAAGAGCTTATGGTGAAATCTACTGAGGTAGCACTGCTGAAATGTTGCCAGGTGGCATAGTCCCAGTCCGTATAAAACAGTCTCTTTTTGCCATTTTGCCAGTAACAAATTAATTTCCACCAGCCCCACTTCTCTGCAGAGCTAGGTTCAAGCTTCACATTTATTACGAGCATGTGCATCTATTCCTGAACAAAGAGTGTGTTCCTGCAGCTTGCAGGACTTGCTAATGGGAATGCAGGAGGTTGTGCAGCAGGTTCACTGTCTTCTGGGGAGGGAACAGGGGAGAGGTAGGAGGGAAGCAGTGCTCTCCCCTCAGGCAGTGCTGAGGTACCCTCCAGCACCTGGCCCCTGGAAGTGTTCCCAGCTGGCACGGTGGATGGCTCTTGATTGTCCTGTCACACCTTTGCTGACAAGTACTTAAATTGAGCGAGTTCATCCCATAAAATTTAAGAAGAAGTGAAAGGACAGAAGAATGAAAAGCAATGTATTTTTCTTTTAGCACCTCTCTTTTTCTCATTTTCTCTCGAAATGTCAGCACCTTAAATAAAAGGCCTTTTACTGCCTCACTGTTGTCTGTATCCAGCCACAAATAGCAATGCTGGTGCAAACAGACCAAGGTCTCAGCTTGCCAGCTCTGCCCTCAAGGGTGTCACCTCTGTGCAGAGCCCTTCATTCTCCTTCCTCTCTCATTTCTCCTTTGCTGTCACATTCACTCCTGCCAGCTCAGAAAATGCACGCCCTTTGCTTGCAGAGATACGAGGAGGTTGAGGGCAAACTCAATTTCCAAGGTCTGCAGCTCAGTTTCCATCCCACCAAGAGAATGGCCAGGAGGAGCCATGTTACTGATTTCCAGCTCCTCATCGTTCATTTCCGAATTTGTGAACCACAGTGAGAGCTGACACAGTACTGCTCTGTCCTGGCTCCCTCCTGCAGCCCCTAGGAGGCTTGGCTGGCAAGAGATCTCCAACAAATTCTGCATCTCGGAGAGCCCACATTAAACTGTGTGAGGGTGTTAGAGATCAGAAGGCTCTCTCTCAGCAGCTCCAGGCAGAGTAAGGAGATAGGAGAAGGATGAAACAGGGTCCTGAGTGGAACCTCCAGCCAGGCAGAGCACTGGGCTGGCAGATGGCTCCCAACACGCAGCAAACACTAAACCAGGGGCACATGTCACTTTTTTTCTTAAAGTTGACTGCATTTTTGCATTTCCTGACTGAGGGCAGATAGGATTGCAGCAGAACAAACGCTGGTAGCACGTGATGCAGGATGTGAGTTATGGGGGAGCTGGCCAGAGATCTTATTCTGTTTGACCTCTTGTTCCTCCTCACACGTCAGAAAACTTGTGTCCCTTTGAACAGCATAGTGGGAGCCCCTGGGACCTGCCTCATTCCTCCTAAAACTGGTTGCATACATCATCTGGGATGTATTTCTCTACAGAAGCACAGTCATAGGCAAGTGCAGCCCAGACAGGAGGGTCACACAACATGAATGGAAAAAGGACAAGAGATTTACAGGCTGCCATACCAGCAGGGCTGAGATATTGTCCTTCAACTTCCCATTTTATTCTTTCTTTATGGATCCAGGAAAGTTTTATATTTTTAAAAACTCTTATTTATTATCTCTTTCCCCATTTTGCTAAAAAATGTACTGGGCATATCTGTATTTCTATTATATTTGCAGTACTAGTACTGAATTATTGAGGTAAATGCAAACTTGCATATTAAAACAAAAAGGGATTTTAATTATTTGGAGGAATAGAAACTAGGAAGGCACTGGGCCAGCACAAGAAGGCAATGACCAGTAGCCTCTCCTGAGCCCAAACTAGATCCAGGCATCTCTCTCTGCCTTGGCTTTCTCTCACACAGCAATTTACACATGCAAATAAGTGTATATGACACCATCCTCTCATTGATTTAATGGGACCTACTGTACTTCAGAGGCTGGATTTCTTCTATGACCATTTGGCAGCGCATACCAAAGAGGTCACAAACTCATCTGTGATGCTCAGAAAAAAAAAATTTCCAGGCCAGAATGAACATAAAATAAGAGAGTAGAGTTGATAAAAACAGTGAAGTTGGCTGAGGATATTTCTGATGTACCCAGAGAGGAAGCAGTCATAAATGTTTCTATCAGGTGTGCAATGTACCCATAAAATGTTCCAAATATATTTTCATGCATTTGCAGATGGAAAAAAAAATCACTTATATTCCTCAGCAGTTATTTTACCAGTGAGACAAATGATGATCTGTTGTTGGACTAGAGAGTACGGATCCCAGCTAGGGACAGGAATTGTTTTGGTACATGTTCAAGTGGCTCTGCACAGGTGTAACAGAGCTAAATATAAACTGGCACAGCTGATAGGCAAGAACAGCTTGAAAATCTACCCATCTGCACTTCATGAACACATTTCCATTTACTCCCCCGAGCTGAGGATCAAGCCCCAAATCTTTTAAATGTGGATGCCTCAGAACAAATCTGTGGTTTTGCTTTGCTCAGTGCAACATCAGGAGCCACTACATGAAGAAAGTGATGGCTTCCCAGTCCCATGCAAGCCCATTCAGGATGTCACTTGGAAGAGTCTGACATGCCCATGAGATGTTGGATCACTGTCACAGGGTGAACTCTGGGACTGGTGTTTGCCATGGGAGGCCAGCAATCTTGTCTCTGCTGAGATGTGTCCCTGCTCACAAGGGGAAGCTTCCACAACCAGTTCTGGTCCCATTGTGCCATTTTGTGGTAACCAGGTCACATAAAATGGCCAGACTCTAGAAGAGCACCTTGTAATTGAAATTTTTTGAGCTATTTAAACCTTTTTAGAAAATAATGGGGAAAAATCTATGAGAACAATCTGATCCAGAATTATCCATCACTCACTGTGAGATTCAAATTTAATTTGATTGCTATTACTGTATGTATCTTTATTGTTCTCCATTTGCTTAATGAATGTTGCAGTTGTAGTAATAAGATTATTGGTAATATGAAACAGATTTGCAGAATGATGAGAAGATGATTAGATGATACCTTGAGGGTGATTTCTGTTTAAGACACTAACTATGTCATGGAGCAAATAAACCTGATGAGGGAAGATATCAATGGCTATTTACCTAAGATACAATTATTCCCAAATTACCAGGATACACATTTCGTTACAGTGAGACTACTGGTGACTGATACTTGGTCCAGGCTCTCCCATCCACTTGTGAGGCTCTGGGACAAAGCCTTGCCCAGGGTGTGAATGGTCAAGCAGCTATGGTTCCCCATGGGCCAGAATGTGGTGGCTGAGGTGGGACCCAGCAGGACACCCATGAACCCACTGGGCTGTGAACAGTGAGGTCCAAGCGATCAAATTGTGCATGGTTTTCAAGAGCTGTGCCTTACATCTTGTCTAGCTCCCATTACTCACGTGTGAAGGCCAAGCACAGCAGTGACAGGGATGCTTGGCCATCAAAGTCTTCACCTTAAGGCCACGTGTTCCTTTCTAAATCAATGCTTAGTGACATTTCAGGATCAGTACTAGTGCAAGGAATGTACTGCTACTTGGATCTGCAAGGCTGACTGGGGAAAAAGCATTTGCATTTCCGTGAGCCTGCAGATCCTGAGGCCGCCCAGCTGTCCTGGCTGAAACAACAGGCTCATTAACCCCTTTTTCCCTCCCTCCCTTCTTGGGTCTGGACGTGTTCACACAGCTAACTGTGTGCTCCAGGTGACAAACTCCACCGAGTACACAGGTGCTTGTGTCCCACTGTTTTAGTAAAGTGATGGGAACGACAGCGCACACACACGAGCAGATGCACAGCTCTGCAGTTTGTCCTCCACCATCCAGATGAACCATCTAAATTTCTTGCTTGTTTTGTTATATTTTGTGAATTTTGCCAGCTTCCTCAGTGCCTTTAATGGTCTGTGGAATATTTTCCTGGCTCTTCACTTACATTTTTCAGTCTCTTAAGGACTTTCACAGATCCATTTTGAATCTAACTAACGAGAGTTTCTACATAATTTTAATAGCAATTCTGCTACTAACATTTTCTCTATAGTCTCTCTCTCAGTCATAGCGCTGGCAATCTCTGTTCTCCATTCAAAGTTGGACAAAACCTTGGATAGTAGATTGGTTGTTTTTCTAAGTCAGATCATTATACAAAACGTGTCATTCTAAGCTGTACCTACTGCATTTTCACAAAGGTAGCTGGGAGTGGGTCTAGGCCCCCAAAATGCCTGCCAGCTGTGTATTTAACTGCAAGCAGAAATTCCCAGGAAGAACTGGCTTGGCAATTTCAGTAGTGTGACATGGCCAATTTCAGCAGACACTGTTTTCTGTGAAAAAACACAAAATCTCTTTATTTACTGGAACACACCGATATCACATTTCATTGGTGTCTGTGGCACAGAAGTCATTGTTTTGCAGCACTGAGCAGAGCTTTGCAGCACCACTAATAGTGTCCTTGGAGAAATAAATGCATAACTTAACTCTTGTGCTGTGAACCATTGGAATAGAGTCCCCTAATAAACTCCTTCAGTTTCTCAGACTCTGTATTAATATTGACATGCACATCCATTAAACATCAGTGAGCAGCGGTGCTCCAGGTGGTTGCTGCAAGCAGCCAGATTAGGGGCAAATGTTAGCAACCTTCCAAATGAATCTTTACACATTTTCCTTGTCTGTGTGGACAGGCTCTCCCCTGTCATCTCACCCATGACATACTCATTGCAGTTTTTATGTTATGTTATTTATTCAAGCATTATTTGCATTATCTAGAATGATCTGTTTGGTTTGCTTAGCTTTGTCCTGGTACTAGAAGAAACTATCCTTTGTTCCTACAAAAATTAATGTGATGGTTCTAACATCCTCCATTCAGTGATCCTACTAATATCCCCTATTTGCCTCTGATTTAAGAGTATCTTTCCTAAAGATAAGAATTGCAAGGAGTGCATAGCACAATGCTAAAGGAGTTGAGATCTTTTCTGGGTCAATATTACAAATTATGCCTTTTCCAGTATATTTCCCATTTATTTTCCAGTTTTGTTCATATACTTTGTGCTTAATAAGCTTATCACTGTTCATTCTGTTTCCATATTTACTTTCTGCTACATGTGACTCTCCTGCAAGTATCTTCCAAAAGTATTTCTAGCAACACATATGCTTCTGTATAACAGTTAAAAAATAAATGTCTTATTTATTTCCAGTTAGATCATTTCAACTTTGGCTGCTATGTTGTACATTTTCACTACGTATAATTTTCATCTAAGCATGTGGTGCTGTCCTTGTTTTTGTTACCCATCCTATATATTCCTTCTGTTGGTGTTCACATGTTTTTGTGAAGCAAAGTCAAGTCTGGTATTCTTTGCCTCTTTCATTATGGAATGGACATTATCCCAACTTACGTTGCCTGCTACAGTGTGCATAAACCCATACCCCATTTTACACGTTTGATATCTTGAGTCTCCTCTTTTCTATGACCTGGGATTCTCCACACATTTGTAATGGCAGCGACCTCCCCATCCTCTGCAAGATTCGCTCTGTGAAGTGATTTCTGTCTCTTGGCAAAGCTCATCTACTCTGTTAATTCTTAATTGTAAATCTCCTGTTAGCGATTTAACACTTCAGTCTCTCACTTATGGTATTTCCTTAATTTACTTTACTCCAGGTACCTTATGGTATCTGGTATTTAAATTACTCTTCCCATCTGTTCTTAGCAAGGAAAAGCAAGAAAACAAAGCAAGCGAAGATGTCATATAAATGGAGGCAATAATGCCTGTGCATTTGGAGAGCGTGGATAACAAGTATTGGCTCGTTACTGTGGTTCAAACCACTTACATTTAATGTAAAATACATGGCTGTTCTAATCTAGCCTAGTCAAGTCCTAGAGTCTTTCACTGCCCTCAGCAACATCTTATCATAGATCCTTAAAGCAGCATATTGAGTAAAAAGAATGTCTAAACAGCTCAAAAAGCAAAGCCAGTCTTTGAACTGACACCAGATCACAATGTGATAGGAATTCAAAGAATATTCACTGTATGCAGGGAAAGAAACCACATGGGATTTAAAGGCAATGCCTGTGTCAGTCATAATTAGCATGTCAATTAACAACATGAAAATAACAAAAGCAATTTATAAAACCATATCACTTAGTAACTTTCTGGAAGATAACTGCCATGTGAAACTCTTCAAAACCAAACTAGCCACAGAGCTTGTTGAAGTGCATTTGCTGAAAATGCTATAGAGTTCGTAAAGAAAATGTTTGGAAGAACTCTCTAATGTCTTCCCAAACCTTGGGAAGCAGTATATATGACAGGATCTGTAACTCCAATAACTTTTTTCTCACACGAGAAGTAAAATGATTACCTTTAAATAGTTGAAAGCTATGAGAATTGAAACAAAAAAGCAGAATATCGGATTTTATTCTAATTGAGCTAATATACATAAACAAAAGAAAGAGACAAAAGAACACACAATTATGTGTTCATCAACACTGGAAGACTTTAAGAACTCTACTTCACAGACTGATGAAATCAGTCACAATTAGTGTGCGAAGGTCCTTGTCAGCATTAGATGCAGAATGTATCTTCTGGCAGGGACTGAACTAGACCAGTTTATAGTAACTCAGTGGGATTATACTTTTTCTAACTAGTCATCTTTTGCACTCCAGTATCCAAGACAAATTAATCTTCCACCTTCTACAGCAGCAAAGGTATTTGGTTGGTGAAGAGGAATGGGAGTGGTTCATCATTACAGTGATGGATTTTCTCAGCCTGCCTTTGCCTGCAACTGCTTTTGTTGATCCCCAAACTCCACCTAAGGACAAGGATAAAACAAGTCATTGTCACAGAGCATTGCCACTGACTTTGGAAGGAGTGAAACTTTGAGCATACACAGTAATGTGCTGGTATGTGATCTAAGATGTCAGCCAGATGTGTTCAGTGGGCCATGGTGATGCACACAATTGAGTCAAAAGAAAATGAAAATAGAAGCATTTAATAGAAAACCAACAGGGAATCTCTTTCCTTCAAACTGTGGCTGTTGCTCTTTGATTACAATTGCCCAAGGTCCCACTCCATCTGGTCCATAGATTAGGATGTCACTGCCTCAGTGAAAAATGAACCATTGCTGCAGATATATTAGTAGTTTTCAGGAGCTCTTCTGAATACAAGATCATCTGGCTACGGGATATAACCAGGATGGCATATAGCGGCAGCTGGATTTTTGGGTAGGGAGTATGTCAGTGTGAATATAGGCAAGTAGTATATAACATTTCTGGATGCACTGAAATCAAGGAACAGTGTAAAAGCCTTAATTTCCTACTCTCTCTCTCATCCAGCTGTTAAATGGGGATAAAAGGAGAAAATATGACTTATTTCTTTTGTTAAATAATGAGCATTAATCTCTGCCAAAAGCAAAATGCCTGGGCGAGGAGTCTCATGGGTTATATCCCCATCCCTCACTCCGATTCAGTCTGCAGAAGTAACAATACCAGTCTGCAGATGTAAGGCCAGGAGAGGTCTGGTGCTGCCAGCCTGCTGGGTGGCAGCTACATCCCTTCCAAATAGGTGCTGCTGAGAGGGGAATGTGCATCCTACAAGCAGGTATGCACTGCGCATTCAGGCTCTCTCCTTCCCTCCCTCTATCCTACTATTTTCTGTGCAGAGCCCTCTAATAGGTAGCAGTACCATAGTAACAGCATGAGCTCAGAGAGGAGTGACCTTAGCCTCAGTCAGCAGGACTTTCTTAAGGGTAGGAACCTGTACCAGCAACAAAACTGATGTCTTTGATGTAGCTGTCACTGAGACCTTCAATGAGAAGCAGAGTGTGGAATTAGCACGGGGCCTGCCAGATGTTTCTGTGCAGGGGCTTGTGCTGCTGGGGGAATGGGTGGGTCTCAGTCCCAGGGCACTGTGCTTGTTCCTCCATTTGGAGCAGACCCAGAGGATATCTAGCTACACTCGAAACTTAGGGTCCAGGCCTGCTCACGCTAAAGCCTCAGTGGCACCTGCATTTACTGAATCCAAATGGTTTGGGAGTGAGTGTAGAGCATTCTGAAATGTGTCTCTGCTACAGGAACAAGTTCCTGACAAGACTGCCACAGAGCAACTTAATGGGTTTCTGCTGCTGTTCAAAAGCTGTGAATATCTCTATTCATTCCCTTGGAAAAAAAGGTTAATAATCTCAGAGAATCGGGGAATATTTCTGTGTAATAGCTTGGATGTGGGAAGAGGGGGCAGGGTGCAAAGGTGGTGGGTTTTGCCATATAAATACGCTAGGCATGCTCCTGAATTTCTTTCTAGAGGGGGTGAAGCTCAGGTCGTGTTCTGCTTACAGAAGAGCCAAGGAAGAGCAAGGAGGGGGAAGAAGAGAGAGATTATTCTTGTGCAGAGTTTCTCTGAGTTACCCAACCAAAAACCCTGCCAGTGTGATTCAGTTCTTTCTCCAAACCAGTGGAGCAGGCACTGACTGCAGACATGACTGCCCCAGGGAATCACACCTCCAGGCAGAGCTGGAAATGAGGGCAAGAGAATCCATCATGAACTTTCTCTGCTCTCACAGGCAGGAACTTTCTCTGATTAGCTTCAGTGGCTGCAGTGCTCCTCTTACACAAGTCATTGGCCAGGGTAAAATGGAGTGGGACCTGGGACACACTGTGGAGGAGGAGCTTCAGGCCCTGAACACAAAACCAGGAGAATAGAAGCAGGAAGACACGGACTGGGAAGCCCACCAGAGATTTCAGCTAGCCCAGAGACCCTCCTGGACAAGAAGGGAAGGAGCTTTGTCTGCAGCCAAGCCTGTGCCTGGGGCTTGTGGTTAAGAAAAGTCAGAGGTGGATGTGCCTGAAAGGCTGGAGCTGCCATCCCACGGCCTGATCTGGAGAGATACCCAGTCAGTCCTGTTCACATCCACCAAGGAAAAGGGCTCTCCCTCAGTTAAAATCATGCTTGGTGTTCAGGTGTTGTAGAATTGAAACAAAGTAAATTATAAACTCCCTCGCTGGGTCAGAGACACGGAAATATATATTTAGATTCTGTTTTTCTCCTCATCAGCTGCACAAAAGCCTGAAGGTTGTGTGAGGATGCTCTTCCCTGTCACTCTGGCCACAGGATATTAATCGTGTAAAAACGGGGGGGACGTGGGCAGACTCTGACAGACAACGCTGCCTCGGTCTGGCAGGAACACGGACTTGCATCACTGAGGTAAACACACAGCTCCTGCAGAGCAATAAATTTGCTCTCTTTGCAACACAAGTAGCTATATGCATTTTACTTGTAACAAAGCACCTGAAGAGACAGAATCGCCATGATGGCACGGGATGTGCTGACAGCACTGCTGTTCCATACCCTCAGACCATTGATAGATGAGTCTCAAATGCCATAAAAACCAGCAAGCTGAGGAGTTGAGGAGTCCCAATTCTCCATTGCTGTAACGACGACATAAAGACTACACTGGACTGGGGGGGTCCCTTTTTTGTACAAACATAGGCACAGATTGTGCTGGACAGAAATGGAGACCAAATGATTCTCTGTCCTTACCAATTGCAGGGCATTGTCAAGTAGTAAACAAAAACCTCTCTACTGTTTCCTTTACATTCTGTGGCTGAGCACTGAGATGACTGAAGATGTGACTTTTCCAAAGTTACAAATAAGTATGTGCCTGAAGCATGATCATGTATTTGAAGCTTCTCCTGCTAACAGGCTTGGAACTGATGGTAGAGACAGCATGATAAAAAAAATTATTCATCATAAAAGGGTCAGACATGAGTAACCAGGATGAGGCATTCACCTGTCTTCATACACAACTTGTGAGATAATTTTAGGTGACATGTCCCCAGTAAAGTAATAACGGTTGCAAAGCAGCTTTTTGAATTATTCTTTTGTTTACAAAAACCACCTAGCAATAGTAAGAAAACAAAATCCCACATTCCAGCCTCCTCAGACCAGTGTTATGAAAAAGAGAGAAGGAATTTTACTTGGCCTAAAAGATTACTACAGCACATAATCTAAAGGGTGCTCGAGATCAGTCCTTTTCCCTCTCATTTTCCATTGCACACACTCTAATACCTGCTTCTATTGATCTGACATGCAGAAAACTAGGACAGCTAAAAGAGAAGTACCTGGTACATGCAGCAGCATGGCAGGTGTGATCTACCTTGAGGGTGATCAGACAGCCACAGCCAAAAACTAGGACATACGTGTTTGCCAGGAGGAATTTCGGAATGGACGCTGCATTCTAAGTAAAGCTGAATAAAAAGACAAGTGCACAATCTGTCATTGCTGTCTGCACTCTCTCTTTCTTCTAAGGGCAGCTCTCTTGAAAAAGCCCCACATCAAAAAACACCAACCCAAAATCTCGGATAGGGTCACACAGTCCCAGGAGGGGAGATGGGATGGGACCTCTGGACCTCACCCTGTCCAACCACCCTGTCCAAAGCAGGGTCAAGTCCCTCTGCCAGGGATGCTGAAGGCAAGTAGCAATTGAGGTAAAATCTCTCACTCATCCTAACTCCGATGTATTTTCATGGTTATGAACACAGGAAAATTTTCATTCAGTCATCTTAGAAATACTCAGGTCTTTCCTGCATTTAAGCACTATTTCTGAGTGCTCTGAACATGTATTAGAATACTAAAAAGGTTTTATTTTAAAAGTTCAAGCTTGTTTTGGAAACATCGTTAATGAACATAACTGTGTCTACTCGGTAGACTTGGTTGCAAAATAGGAAGTTACAGATGTTTGTAAATTATTTGTGGCACCACATGAGAATTATGAATTTGAAAAGCATTTATCAGCACAAAATCTTTTCATGATTGAAGGAAAGAAGGATGAGAATACTAATATGTGTGGCTATGATTGCTGTTAGCAGTTAGCCATACCACCTGAATCCTCTAGAAAAGTAGGACAAACACCAAAAGAAAAGTAGGACATTTAATCACTCCACACCACCTGGAACATTCAGCACTGCATCAAGTGCATGTACTCAGCACACTGAGATGCACTGGACAGATGAACCTGGAATATTTAAGTGGGAAGCAATGGCTACTGTATGAGATTATGCCTGAAATATTCATCAAGGAGAAAATAATTTAATGTTTTCTTACTGAAAAAAAAAACCAAACCAAAAACCCAGATATTCTGCCCTACACAATAAAGGGGAAAAAAAACCCAAAACACGGTAGGGAAACTAATCCATAATGTTTAATCAGCTTTTCTTATCCCTAAAAGCAGAGTGTGTTCTGGACCATCTTCTGCATCAACTTGATTTTTCTAGAACAGACTTTTGCATACCCAGAATCCCAAATTTGGCCTCAAGCAGCCACTTTATGTTACTACTCATATCCCATCCTGACATCCTTAAGCAGAAGGATTTGGGGAAGAAGGAAAGGAAAGGAAAGGAAAGGAAAGGAAAGGAAAGGAGAAAAGGCCATTTTATTGACTTTGATGTCTTTGAATTGCTAAAATGGCATTTTGTAAGAGTGGAAAAACATTCAGAAAAAAAATTTTGTCCAGTGTTACATTAATTACCCTCACCTGCTGGTCCCTGCCATAGTGCATCCTTGTTCTCCTGAGTCTCCACCTGAGGTCCCTGTAAAGAGTGGTCCGCAAAAGCAGCACTGCTCCCTCACATCACTTATTTAGCCAAAAGTTTGTCGGGAATGGCCAACATCCCTCTTCCTTTCTTATAGGATGGGGTGTCTCTCAGTAACTTGGCACTTTTATGAAATCTCTGTGGCTGTTCACCCTCTCTCACGCAGCATGAGAAAGTTTGGCCTGAGTTAGAATGCTAGAATAACCTGAGTTGGAAGGGACTCCCAAGGATCATCAAAGTCTGACTTCTGGTGCTCCACAGAACAACCCACAAGCATCCCATCATGTGCCCGAGAGCATTTCCCAAACATTTCTTTAACTGTCAGGCTTGGTGCTGTGACTACTTCCTTGGGGAGCCTGTTTGGGTGCACAGCCACCCCCTGGATGAGGAACCTTTTCCTGATATCCAAACTAAACCTCCCTCAGCACAGCTTCACTCCATTCCCTCGGGTCCTGTCACTGTCACCACAGAGCAGACATCAGTGCCTGCCCCTCCTCTGCCCCTCACGAGAAAGTTGTAACTGCAGTGAGGTCTCCCCTCAGTCTCCTCCAGGCTGAACAGGACAAGTGACCTCAGCCACTCCTCATTTGCCTTCCCCTCAAGGCCCTTCACCATCCTCATTGGCTTCCTCTGAACACTCTCTAATAGTTAAATGTCTTTTTTATATTTTGGCACCCAAAACTGCACACAGGACTCGAAGCGAGGCTGCCCCAGTGCAGAGCAGAGCAGGACAACTCTCCAGTTTGTCAAGGTCTCTCTGCAGGGCCTCTCATCCCTCAAGGGAGTCAACAATTCCTCCCATTTTAGTCCTGCATCCATGTCTGGGCCAAGAATGGAGCGAATGTGGGACCCCACTGGTGACAGGTCACCACTCTGATGTCACCCCCTTCACTGTAACCCTCTGTGCCTGATCCGTGCTGCTTTGATGCCTTAAATGGCTACCTAGAAACAGAGACTAGACAGGAATAAAGGAATAAAGGAGGGATTTATTTGAAAGGCCTTCAGAGGTACACTCTGGGCTCCAGAGGCTCCTGCCTCAGTGCATCCCAAAATAGACAATGACAGCTCATGAGTTCTTCACACTTTGATATCAGCATCAATTCACCAACCAGAACCCAGCCAAGGATGGAATTTCCCCAAGCTTGCCCCCTCTCCCCAAGATGAAGGTTTACAGTTCTTGGGCCTAGGAGGGTCTGGGTGTCCTTGGAGAGCAAGCTGGAGAGGATTTGTTATGTCTATCTTAGCATGAGAGTGCAGCACTTAACAAGCTACAGGAAATTTCAGAATTCCACTAGCAGAACAGGATTTGAAAAATATAAAAGTTAAAACCTAAGCCATCAACTCACCCATCACATGATGTGTTTATCCAACCACGTGCTGGACATTGTGTCCAGGAGGATGCTATGAGAGACAAAATCGAAAGCTTTACTGAAATCCAAAAAGATGACATGGACAGGCTTCCCTTGATCAACTGGGTGGCTTACCTTGTAAAAAATAGTTATAGACTATCCTAGTTACAACTTAATGCTAGGAGAAGCTGTCACCACTAGTTTGTCCCAAAGCTTTTTCCATGACGAGGTCAGATCTTGCCCCTTGGTTCTGTTTCCACCTTCCCCTGGCAGGATGCTCATGCTGTTCATGGATGCATGGCATCCTTGAGAGATTGGTGTTTTCCATACGTCATTGGAGACATTTCTCCAGGTTCTTATGGCCATCCCATTAGTTGGGACTTAAACTGCAAAACCCAGGTACCTCCTAGACATAATTTCTTCTAACTGACTATTCAGAAATATTTCCGCTTTGTTGTTTGTTTGTGATTTTGTTTTACTTGTGGATTTTGTTTTGGTTTTCTTAGGGGTTTTTGCTGTTGCTGTGTTTTGTTTGGTTGGTTTGGGTTTGGTGTTTTCTTGGCGTTTTTTGTGAGTTTCTCTTTAGTGGGGGCGGGGGTACCACCGTGGATATTTTTATCGATGTGGAAGAAAGACCTATTCACTTTTATCCCCGTGCTCCCGGCGGTGTCAGCGCGGGCAGCCAAGAGCCCATGGCAACAGGTCCTCTCTGGGGCTGGAGCAAGGCAGGGAGCGGCGGGACTGTGGGAAGAGTGAAGGCTCTTTTCCTTGGGATCGGCGCTGTTCTGTGTGTTTGTCCCTGGGGAGCGCGGCCGGCGGCGTGCGCGGAACGCNCGGCGCGGCCCGAGGGGCGGGATGGCGAAAGTGCTGGCGGCCCTCAGGAGCCACTGGAAGAAATCCACGTTCGGGGCCTGCCTGCTGGGCTGGGGCGGGCACTGGCTCTACGGGAAACACTGGTAATGCCGGCTGCTGGGACCGGGCCGGGCGGGGAGGCGGGAGGGAGAGATGGAGCGGGGAGAAGCGCCTAAAATGAGGGTCACCTCTCGGAGGGCCCCGGCACCCAGAGGGGATAGGTTTCCCTCCTGCTTCAGCAGCTGTGGCCGTGGGAAGCTCAGTACCTTTTTATGCCTTCCCAGCTCGGCCGTGTTGTAAGACTGGGGCGGGTTCAGGCGGCAGGTTTAAACAGAGGGGATGTCTGGCTGGCCTGAGCAATTTTGGGGCCTCTTGGAGAGGAGAAGATTATCTCTCTTCTAACCTAAAAGAGAATGTCTTGAGCCATACGTGTGTGTTCAGCTTGCCTGCTTTTAGCCTGTGTTATAAGGATGACTGGAAGCAGGCCTGCAGGATGTGCTGAGGGTGGCCCATCCCAGCGTGGTAGTCCTGTGCTTGTGGGTTTTCCCACATCCTTTTTGCTGCAGCAGAAGTCCTTGTCCCTGTTTTGAGGCCTGGCACCGGCAGCAGCCTTGTGCTGTCCCTCCCTGGTGCAGTGGTTGCTGTTGTTGCCCACCCAGCTGGAAGGAGCCTGTCCCATAAGTTATATGCTTCCTCCCATAAGTTATACATTATGGTGTCATTCCCACTTAACCTGTGGAGCAAATGTCCCTTACAGCATGCAAAATCCTCTATTTTTTTCTTTTCTTTTTTTTTTTTTTTTAA